>OY740765.1:145430129-145926129 GCA_963513935.1 Aphrophora alni
TAGAAGGGTCATAAAAAATATTTTATACTTTTTAGTCCGTTTTAAAAACGTGGTATGTTAAAAACTTTTTTTTATTTGATTTATTATTTTCTGTTTTTTAGTCTTATGTCCGGGTGAAAGATTTCAATCGGTTTTGTATATATTTATGAGACTCTGACAGGAACAGATATAGGAAATTCCCAATGCATTTCACATCCTGTTTAGCTGCAAATGTCTGAAATACCAAAATATTACCTATAATTACCTATAATAGTTCTATTAGTCTTGTAACTCAGAAAATAAAACTAAAGAAGTAAACATTTTTTTTCTTCTTTTCATGTACATGAATTAAAACAATACAATGTCAGATCCTTATCCATTACAAATTGTAAATGTATCACAAACTTATGGTCATATTATGGTCACAAACTTAAGGTCGTATTTGACGCATTCTTCCCATCTCTGTCATGGCATCATCATTGCAAGGTGTTTTAACTATTGTTTAAACAAATGTAGAGACAAGAAACCAACTGAATTATGTATTGTCATCCAATTCTGATCTATGTTCAAAATTTCAGGTCTCTAGCTTATCGGGAAGTTAGTTTAAACTCGATTGCAAAATTCCACCCAGACAGACTGACAGACAGACAGACATGACAGAAACCGAACTAATAAAAATGTGTTAAAAAGGGTTTCACCTCGGAACCCTTTGTAGCTAAATGGATTTTGAGTTTTTTTAAAGCTCGTTTTGGCCTCTACTTTAAAGTTTGTCCGCTCTAGCCAATCTAGTTTGTTTTTTATTTAGCCAATCAGAAAGCCATTTAGTTAACAACTACAACAATAGATATGGGAAAAATCGTAATAACCTTTTTTGTAGAGAATGAAAGTACTTCTGAACTGTTGTTCTAGCTGTAAAATTGACAAGTTATGGTTACTTTCAGTTTTGATCGTTTTGGACAGTGCATGTAGCTAGGAAAATATGATATTAAGACAAAAATTATAACCATAACTTTTAAAGAAAATTGCTATGATTTGAATTAGTTATGTCATTTTGTTGTTATAAATCAAATTTTCATAAATTAAGAAACCTTAAGAAATGTTTATCTAAAAAAAAAACAAAAAAAAACAGTGTTTTACTTTTGATATTATTTTATAATAATTTATTAATCCATTAAAATTTAAAAAATATATAATGAAATATTCATGATTGTGAAGACGTGCAATTTCAACAGGAACTTACTCCAGCATCCTCAAGAGTGTATTGTTTTCCTTTAAAATCTGGTTCTATTTGGAATACCTTTAACAAAGTAATACATCATTTGAAAGGAAATATTCCTATAAAAAAGGGAACATTCCTCATCAAAGATGTAACTTCTATTCACTTAAATGTAGGCATTTTTTAGTTTATTTTTAGTTTTAAACATTGTTTACACAATGGATATGAAAATCTGTGGAATTATCCACATATTTTCCAAGGTGATAAATCAACGATAATTGATTAAAATTCAATTTCGAAATACACTATTTTAAAGGAAATTTTGTCAGCTTTCATTTTTGATCTATGACATTTTATTGTAAAATGCACACTTTACTAAAGTATATGTTAACGGATTGATTTGATAAAAAATTGTATATACAACTGAATAATTTACAAAAATGAAACTTTAAAAAATATAAATTAAAATAAATTTGTTGTATTGTAAGGCCCAACCATAAAATATAATCATTTCACATATTTAGATACGTAAATGGACCAAATAAAAGACGAGGTGAGACCGCATCAGAAATAACACCATAAGGAATATGCTTGGTGTAATACCTCTGGCATCAACCATAGAGAGAGCCCAACTGAGGTGGTATGGCCATGTCACATGTATGCCTAAAACACGACTACCATACCGAGTATGGCAGGCTAGAAGTGAGGGTCCCAGAACCAGAGGACTTCCACGCATCAAGTGGGAGGACAACATTGTAACGAGTCTTAAAACAAGAGGCATCCAATGGACAGCAGCTCGAATCAAGGCCCAGGATAGAAAAGGATGGAGATCCCTCTGTGAAACCTCGACACCTACCGGTAGAAGAGGACCGACTACGTAAAAGAAAAGTAAAAATAGACCAAAATTATGAAAAATCAATAACATCGTTTTTTTTTTTTTTTGGTCCAAAATGTTTTAAGTTCTTTCTATCAATGTTCAATATTTATATAATATCTTATAAAGCTTAGTCAAAATAAAAGTAAAATAGAGATATGTTTTAGATAAATAAAGATTCTTTATTTTTTGATAAAAAATTTGCGATTATTTGTAAAATTGAAAGCTATTAAAAAGCGGTTGGACACAAATCAAAGATAATGAAACTCTCATCAAAAATCATGATTATACCAAGTGTGAAAAGATAGTGAGAAGATGCTAAAAAATGACCAAAACTTAAAATAACCATAATTTTAGTCAATTCTTCAGTAGAACAATCGTTCAAATAAAAAAATCAATGTCGCTTTCATTCTCTACAATCAAGATTACTGTAACTTTTTCTGAGTAGTCACCAAAACAGTAATGACAGATGGTTTAGCGGAATAAGTGAATTGTGATATTAAGTAATTTACGGTTTTAGATCTTTAAATTTTCCTAAAATTTATGTTCAAATAAATCGTTATCTCAAAATCTGAAGCTAACCTAAAAAATGTATCTCCGATAATTAGTACAAACAATCACAGCCATTAACAGATGTAACTTTGGATTATTACACCAATTTAAAAGTAAAATCATTTATAAAAAGACCAAGCTATGACTGTAGAAAACATTTATACGCTCTGTACTGACATAGGAACTGAGACCTGAAGAGTTACTTAGGTTGTTGATACTAAGTTTTTATTTGATAGATAGAACTTAAAGAGAATCTACGGGTTAATTATACAGAGGTAGCTCTGAAGGAGGCAAACTAACAAAGAGTTTTATAATCTGTATGTAGTTTATGTTGCCAGATTCATAAAGTTTAGAAGACTCCGATGGTTTGATCATGTGTATTCTGGTTATGGTTTACACTAAAAAACACTTGGTTGGAAGATCCAAAAGAAAGTAATAACGGAGATGCTTTATAAGAAGAGGAGAGCTGACAGACCAAGGACAAGATACAAAGACTGTTCCTGAAACATGAAATTGGACCACTGCTGCACAGGACAGTATCAACTGGCAGAGGCTCAGACTCAGTAGCGGAGTGTTGTGCCACGGCTGTAGTATATAGTTATGGTTTGTGATATTTGCTTGTTACCACAATAACCGCCAGTCTCATTTACAGTAACTATAGGCTTGGCAATCTTGAGGGAACCTAGCTGGATCTAATCTTCTTTCATGTGGTCTTGGGTTAGATCCCTCTCATTTTTCTTATCAAGTCTCTCTTGACTAACTCTTGTTCTTGTCTGACCCTGGTGCTATTAGATATTAGAGTAAGGGTCTATTTTTAAAAGTTTTTTTCTTCCTATTTTTTTTATAAAGCAATGACGAACAAGAAAAATATACCTCAATACGAGTTGTGTTAGATTGTATTATTACAAAATGTTATGAAATATTTCTCTCCCTCCCCTTTTTCACATTTATAAAGTTTTTTTTTTTACAACTATTAAAGCAAATATATTACAAAATTGAACAGTCATGGATATGTCAGATACATCTGTTATACGCTCCAATAAGCTGACTTTCAAATCTCAAAGTACACACAAAATAAAATAAAAAAATACCTGAGCCATCTAAACCTTCGAGGACAATAAATAGATTTTTTTTGGTGTTATTTTCATTTCTAGAAGCTAATGTCAGTGAATTCTTATAAATATTAAGTAGTTCTACCACTTCTGGTAAACCAGCATACTGAAACAAGAAAACAAACAAGTAAAATTTTAAGTTAACGGTAATTTCAACAATTTCTTTAATTTAAGTATTCATGTTATTTTAAAGAATTAGGCTTTGCTATGATGGTTTTCATATAGATTTTAAATATACAAAAGTTATTTAGAAAGGAACTTACAATGGATCATTAAAAAAAAAAATAATAATAATAAAAAAAAAAAAAATCAGAAACATTTTAATTGCTATTTGATGTGCAAACCATACACTACATAGTTTTCACCATTATTGAGGCATTTATCATAGTGGGGCATTAGGTGTTGTATTCCTTTTCATTTTTTTTTCATTTATTTGGTTGTAGTTGACAATACAATTGCATACAACAAGTCTAAACCTTTACATCAATACATAAAACGCATTACAAAACACACAACACATTATTTCTTTTATACAAATAGTTGTATCAGAGAATGTATAAACAATAAAATAGAGAAATATTTAACAAAATAAATAACATTTGAACAAATAACAAATTTTGCATGACTTATTAGAATAATTTATCTTAATTAAAAAAAAGTCATTCCATATATTAAAAATTACAAAGACACAAAGTGTCAAGTATGGTATATAAAATTAATTGCTTCACTAGCAAAATACATCCCGGATTATTATTATTATTTATTTCTATTGCTGCCGAAAAACACAATTCGCACAGCAAGAGTCCACAAAAAATCAAATTTATAATAACTACAATAACTTAAATAACTTTAAATACAGTTCACATTTCTGCACTAGTCAATCACACATCCACAATCACACAATCACACAATACAATATAACAAATATATACATATATATATACGGTATATATATATATACATACATATTACATACACACAAATACATATCCAAAAAATAAGGCTATATCTGAGACAAGTACAGGGCAGACACTGGATCAATTCATTCGCAATTTACACCCGACATCAGCAGGATTGGCTTGAGCACCTCTGGCCAGATATTCTTCCACAGAGTAGAATGTATTTTCTAGGAGGTAGCCTCTGAGTGAACTCTTGAAACTCTGGATAGAATTAGTTTTTTTTATTTTTTCCGGAAGTGCGTTGAACAATTTAATACCCGAGTAATATATTCCACGTTCAAAAAATTTTAGTCTGTGGACAGGATATTGCAATAGTTTATGACGGATAGGATATTTGTGGTGGTGCTGATTCACCTCAAATAAATTTTGGTTGCTCTTAAAGAAAATTAACGTCTCATAGATATAAATACACGGGAAAGTTAAAATATTATGTTTTTTGAAAAAATGAAAACACGATTGTTTATATCTCAGATGAAACATTGAGCGTAAAATTCTTTTTTGTAGGCGGAAAATTTTTATAGACTCTACAGAGTTCCCCCAGAATGCCACCCCATATCTTAGCCGAGAACCAATATAAGCAGAATAAACGGCTTTTATTACTTTTAAACTAGTCACAGTAGAAATCATTCTGAGAGCAAAACAAACTGGCGCCAGTTGCTGAGCCAAACCTGAAACATGACTTTTCCAATTTAAATTTGCGTCTAAGGTAATGCCAAGAAATTTAACATTTTTTGTGCTCGTGATTATTTCTTTACCTTTTTTTACATGTAGGTTAGGATTTGACTGTAGACCAAACTGGATTAACTTTGTTTTTGTCACGTTCAGTTTTAAGTTATTTACAGAGAACCAATCTTCCGCCATGGACATTGCTAACTCTGCTGACTCAGCCAAATCTGCTTGGTCTTTGCCCACCACGGTTAAAGTAGTATCATCAGCAAATAACACTGCCTCTGCTTGTCCAACATTTTGAGGCAAATCATTTACATAAATAAGGAAAAGCAATGGTCCTAATATTGACCCTTGAGGAACACCACGCAGGACTACTTCCCATTTAGAATGGTGAGAGTTTAGAGCACTGTCAGTATAGATAACTCTCTGTTTTCTCTTATAAAGATATGAGCTTATCCAACTGCTTGCCTTCCCACGTATACCATAATATTCAAGCTTTTGTAACAAGATCGAATGATCTACACAATCAAAAGCTTTTGAGAGGTCACAGAAGACAGATGCGATTTGAGTTTTCCCCTCTATAGCATCTATCACAGTATTTACTAACGAAAAAATGGCTGAGGAAGTTGATAGACCCTTGCGAAAACCAAACTGTTTTTTGTTCAATATATTGTATTTAGTAAGAAAAGAGACGATTCTTTTCACCATTGCTTTTTCAAATATTTTAGAAAAAACTGAGATAATAGTTATAGGACGGTAGTTGGTAATTTCTTTAGTATCGCCCTTTTTATGAATAGGTTTTACAATGGAATATTTTAAGTGTTCTGGAAATATTCCAGTTTCAAAAGACTGGTTTATAAGTAAGGCTAGTGGCCTTGAGATAACATGAGCACTGGCTTTAATTACTGATGTTGGAATATTATCCCAGCCAACAGACTTCTTGTTTTTTAAACTTAGTATAATTTTGTAAATTTCTGAAGGGCTTGTAGGGCGAATGAACAAAGAGTTTTGAACTCCAATTTCCTTTTTTTTTAACAAACAGATTGCCTCACTCTCATTTAACTTCAGGTTTAGTTTCTCTGTGACATGTATAAAGAATTTGTTAAAACAATCTGCAACGTGCATAGGTTGGTCAATTACCTCAGCACCTTTTTGCAGAATTATATCGCGATTTTGTTTTACATTAGAATTTCCAGTTTCAACTCGAACAATATTCCACATTGCCTCTGCCTTGTTCTCAGAATTTAAAATATACCTATCATTTGACATGGTTTTTGCATCCCGAATGACTCTTCTCAATACATTACAATAACTCTTATAATAAATTAATATCTCAGAAGGGCAGTTTTGTGACTTCAAAATTTCATGCAGAGCACGCTTTCTATTACAGGAGACTCTAATGCCTTTCGTTATCCATGGAACAACATAGAAACGTCTGCAAGGTTTGGACCTTTTTAGAGGACATACCTCTTCAAGATATCTATTTAATGTTGTAAAAAACAGATTGTAGTTTTTATTTATATTTTTTATATTATCCAGGGAAATTTCCAACTCAGAAAAACTATTTGTGCCCAACCGAGAAGTGAAGAGATTTAAATTTGTCTCATTTAAAGTTCGTTTGTACGACAGTTTTGTTTTAGTTTTACAATGTTTTTTACATTCCTTCATTCTTAAAAGATGTTACCTGCTATGCAAACCAATTTCGTGAAAATGGTTTGTGACAATTATGGATGATTGTAGGAAAAGTGATGTAATGGTGAATTGTATGTTTTCTAAAATCTTCTATTTCACAAGATTCACCAAATTTCCCTTCAGTGAAGATTCTAGCTGAATAATCTATACTTCATTATCATTACACTTTTGCGTCGTGTATTAAAATCGCATCCATCTATGATTGAATCACTCACTGCACGTTCTCCATAAAGGTCACAAATATTATGATAAATTCAACCTGTTTAATGTTTCTCGCATTAAAGCAACAAATTACAGATTACATTTCACATCTGGTAAGCACTTTAATTTTTTGAAACATTATAAACATACTGGTATTTCGATCCATATGCATTCCTCAAATGTTTCATAACATTTTCAAAAGCAAATAAAGAGAAATTGATATATCATTCATGACTAATAATTTGTCATACTCACGTGTCATTGAAATACAGTAGAACCAAGATAAATTTGATGCCCCACAAAATTTTCTAATACCACAAATTTGTAGTTAATATAACAATTACTCTACTCTAGATTTAAACACATGTTAATAGTATTACATAACATATTTATAACAATATTTATACATAATATTTTTTAATATTTACATGGTAAGTTTGTTTTGAAAAAATGTACGAACCTGTTCACTTTTCAACGGAGCTAATACTGCGTCTAACGAATGAAATACACCTTGGTATTTCATAGCAGTAGACAATGCAATGGCTAAAATCAGAAAGTAATTAAAGATTATATAAAGACATGAAAATTGGAGTGTAGGTTAGTTTGAAAATTCATATTAAAAGTACTATTGTACCTATGATGAGGGGATGTAAGTTTGTGTAACTCATGTATACAATTCTTGCTCAATCCGGGATATCTACTTTTACTTTAATTTTGTATGAATTGGGGGGGGGGGGTGTTTAAGACAAATATAGGCTAATGGTTTCACTCTGTAATGTAAGAAATGTTCAGAACATTATATAGTTTATAAGATTAAAGTTGTAAAATAGAGGTTTTTTTATAAAATAAATAAAAAAGTAACAACTAATTTATTATAGGCTCCAGAATACATCTGAACGATTCCCTTGTCGATCTAATTGTTTATAAAAAATTTAAACTGTTAAAATTGACAATATTATAAGCAAGTTGATGTATTTTTACAAATAATCAATGACAATAACTGGTATTATGAAATAATGTTGCTTGTATTAACAAAATTTCAGAACTTCCTATAAAAATCATGATTATCACCAAAACATTTATTTTTTATAAAAAGATACCACTTTAAATATAAAAATATTCTAACTAGGCTCCTAATATTAGATCCTTTTATGTACTTTCAGATGGTGAAATGAAAACAAAATTTTAAACCTTATATAGCACTAGTATATCTCCCTCGATCGTTCTATGTGAGAGGTGGTCCTTGGCTCAACTTAATAAATGATAGGTAGTTTTTAGTTTGTAAGCATATGTTCATAAATTTACCATAAATTGAAAACAAATTAAAACTATACAGTGTTGTTTTCTCAGTGTTGTTATAAAGTGTTGTACCTTAGTTTACTCAGCATAACCTAAATAACAAGTAGTAAAAATTTACTTTATCAAACATGAGATAAAATTAAAAAATATACCAAATTCATTAAGTACCTTATACTGAAAAGGAAAAATAGAATTTTTTTTAGCAGAATTCACTTTTTCACTGAAAAAGTTGAAAAATAAAAGTACCAAATTTATATAAAAATAGCTTATATAGACTAGATACTGCAATGGGAATTTGGTAGCTCCATATTCACTTCTAAAACGGCCACTTTTAAAGTATATTTTAAAAGAATCTAATTTTCAACCGTGAAATTTCGACATATATTCTAACATCAAATTATCGGTATTAATCAACGAGATTTTGATTATATTTTAACAGTCAAGGTAAAAAACATGCATAAATAAAACACCTGAAAGATAACAATTAATATCAAGATTCACATGATGCATATGGTGCATGCACATCGAACGTCATATGAACATTTAAAGTTCTATTTAAATATGACGATTTTGACAATTTAATATTGTATATAAACAGTATTTCATGTAAACAATAGTTGAATTATATTATCAATATAATAGATCCTTATCAAACCTAACCTCTTTTTCACAAAAAGGACAAGTTTGGTAAAATGTTAAATTATTTTAGATTTATTTCATATGAAACAAACATCCCTTCCCATCATAATATTCCAATATAATGGCAAAATAGTTGTAATACGCAAGGACAATAAGTCTAATCGATAATCTATATTCACTTTATTGTACAATATCTAGTAGTTCATCATCTGTAATTACTTCACTCTATTACCTATTGTTATGTGACTTTGGTAGTTTTCATTTTCAACAGTGAAAACTTGGATTCCGTATAAAAATACTATTTTTCCTTATCAAAGTACCATGGTTTGTACTAAAAGAATTTAGAAAAATTTACTATCTATTCTAAGGATCAATTTTGTAAACTGGTACCTAAGAAGCTGATTAAAATACAAATTATTTTTAAAACAACAAAAATGTTTTTAAGCAAAAGTTTTTGAAAAATTCTTACTTTGACATAACACAGCATCTTCAGATATTATCTGAATTCAAAATATTATATATACTAAAGCTTATGAATTTTACACTGAATAAGAAAATATATGGGTTTTGCAATTTACTTGGAAAATTAAACAAAATATTAGGTATTTATAAAAAAAATAATACGCAAAATAAGCTGCAGACCAAACAAAACACCAAGTATTGCCAGGTCATTTTTGACGTTTTGAAATTTTTAATATCACTACTTCGAAATGAGAGTGTTTACCATAATCCATGCTATATTCAGAATATAAATACACTAAAACATACAAAAAATAAACATATAAGTAATTGTTGAACAGTGTGACCACACTGTGTCCTCATTATTACTTTTAAAATCAATGTTTTTATGCTATAATATATATTACGCTAGGTAACATGGTGAGGGAAACATGTTTAAAAGATTAAATTAGGTCAAGTTAAGTTTAGCGAAAGTTAAATGTGCGATAACTCCACGACTAGGTTAAGTAAGATCAGGTTATATTATGTATATTTTAAACGCTTGAAGCGGTAAATTAACCTCACGTTCTCGACTTTGAGCTCATAATTTCCTATTTAACAGGACGTGTATACTTTATTTGTTGTTTTTTATTTAGTGGAATGTGCCCTTTAAAACTATGTACAAAAAATCGAGTGTTATATGGTCACGCTATTCTTAACCATTACCAAACAATGCTATGAACAATCAAGCATACAATAAACACAGTAAAAGAAATTAACTTTACAAAAGCAATAACTGTTTTAACAGGTTTACCAACCCACAAAACTACATTTCTAGCATGTTGTTGTTTATCATACAAAAGCTTGATTCTGTAACTAACAAATATTAGGCTACTCAAGCTGAATTGGATAAAATTGAGAAAACAATAGAAGACTAAAGGTCTACTTGACAGTCGAAAATTAGATATTAGTATTTTGGGAAGGGGTTTGATTGTATAGAAATAGAAAATTGGAAGTAGTATGGTTAATAAAATTGAATAACATCTGATGATGAATAACAGTTGATTTTCAAAGACTGATCACAAATATGATGATAGGGGGGTAGCAGAGGATGATAATCACATATAAATCCGAGGAAGCTACCCTCAGGAGCACTTTGTACGAGCGAAAAGCCAGATTCTGTTTGAGATGACCCTCTTTTAACTGAACACAGCGGATCTAGACCTGAAGGTCGATAAACATTCATACTCTTCATAGTAAATAGCCACTTTTTAGAAATGTTATAACTCGTGGGAACATTTTGGATTCTACACAAAATAAACAAATTAACAATATAGCGTGCTCAGACATTGCTATTGATAATGAAAGAAAAACAACTTCAATTTCTTTGGGATCATGCGATAAGGTGGAGGAAAGTCTTATGAGATATAACAAAACTGGTCATCAGATAAAGAGGACATGATGCTAGAAGCAGACGACTCCTTTCAAGATACCATCTCGACTGTACAATTGAAAAACTAAGACAGATGTAAGTAAAATACACCAAAGCAGAAAAAAAAGAAGCTCTTGGAAAGACTCACGGAACAGAGAATTGTATGGAATCCTAAACTGTGGGGAAGAGGCAAAAAGGAAAACAAAGAACCCTCAACATTAAAAGCGGCTCAAAAGAAGTCGCTCAGATGGTAGACCCACACAGAGGTTGAAAGAAAAAAAGCTAAAATAGAAGAATGAAATTCATCTTCTAAAAGTAACTACAAAGAAATGATATCGTCATACAAGATGGCTATTGTTCAAGTAGAATATCCAGACCAAAAATTGAATAAAGAACACCTAGATCAGATTGACGATTCCCAAGCCATGGAGTTTGAAACTTTAGAACATGGAGAATTTCCTCAATTCACCAATACCTATCTAGAGGCTGGAGCCTGTATTATGGTCTGCGCCAATTTAGAAACCAAGAGGTGGTTGGAGAGAAAAATCCAAAATATAACACCTTGGGATGCTGCTAAGCTACGAATATGTGACTGAAAGGACATCCTGCGAATGACCAACATGATCTTTAAAGCTCCCAAGGTGACTCAAAGGTAGATCCTGCCAAGATGCTTGAAGTGCTGAGTAAGCAGAATCAGTCCCTCAAACCAGGGACTAGAAGGTAATTGTTTATAATAAAAATGAAGATCACCAGATTATAGTGGCATTAATTGACGATACCTCTTTGGCAGCCTTAAAAGGAGCAAACATGAAAGCTTACCTGGGTTTTGGTAAAGTGCATGCTCCAGACCATACTCCAGAAGAACGACAAGCATTTGTACAATAGCCCTGAGGATAATCCAGTGCAATCTCCACTACAGTAAGGCTGCTTCTTTTGTCAGCCATTTCTAACTGATGACATAGACCTAGCCATTATTCAAGAACTCTGGATAAATGGAGGAAAGATAAAAGGGCTGGTAGATGCAAGAGGTAAGGTCATATATAATGGTGCATATAATAACTCACGAACCTGTATTGTAGTTAAGTATAAACTGCGATGTCAGCCTCTGCTTGCTTTCTGTTCCAGAGATATCAATACGGTGAAGATCACCTGCGGATCCGGAAAATATAGAAGAGATGTCATCATGAGCTCGATCTACCCTCCCTATGATTCGGAGGAAACTCCACCCTCTGAAGTATTAGAGATGGTGACGAACTACTGTGAAAGAGTTGGAGCAAATCCTCGCGCGATTAGACTCCAACTACCATCACATAGCATGGGGCTTAAGCAACATGAATACTAGAGGTAAGTCCCTCTTAGAATATCTTAACAGTAAAAGTTTACTGGAACCTACCTTTAAAAACAAAGTAAGGAAAGAAGTCATTGATATTATAATTTCCACAGAGTATATTAGTTCTTTTATAACTGACTTGCCATGTCTTGGGTGAAATTTCAGCATCCGATCATTATATAATTATGTGGAACTTAAATTTTGATTCTGAAATTCAAAAGTTTAGAAACCCCAAAAGAACTAACTGGAATTCTTATCATAAAGAATTAACCTAAATATTAGATTTACTCAATAAGAGAGTCAGAGATATAAATGATATCGATTCAATGGCGGCTAATATACAAGAAGCCATTATCAACTAGTATAATAATAACTGTCCTATTTAGTCCATATCCAAAAGAATGGGAACAAAATGGTGGAATTGGGATTTAGATAGGGTAAAGAAAATTAATAGGTGATTATTTAATAAAGCTAAGAAAACTGGTCAGTGGGACAATTATCATAAATCCCTAACTGAATACAACACTCTATTAAGAAGATATAAAAGATCTTCTTGAAAAACTATTGCCAAAGATTGACTCTAATAAAGCAGTCTCTAGGATACACAAAATTTTCTCAAAGGTACTGATTCATCCAAATGGATCAGTTGATGATCCTAGAGGTAGTCTAACTTCTTCATGTAGACACACTAGAAGTGTTACTCAAAACACACTTTCCAGATAGTATTGTAATGATGGAGACTGGTATAATCCATAATCAGAATGGGACAACCTCTATAAGAGCCTTTTATTCTGACTGGAAAATTGCCAGAGAAGTTATTACTGTATCCAGGGTTAAATGGGCTATAAATAATTTTGATCCATTTAAGTCTCCAGGAGAAGATGGAATCTTTTCACCCCTAATCCAAAAGGCTCAGGAATCACTCCTCTCTCCCTCTACTTTGTGAAATTTTCAAGGCCAACCTGGCTTATGGCTATATACCAATACCATGGAGATGTAGTAAAGTAGTTTTCATACCGAAACCAGGAAAGGGAAACTAGAAAAATCCCAAAGTGTTTCGACCAATATGTTTATCCTCATATGTTTTCAAAACAATGGAAAGAATAATACAAATACACTTACAAAATGGAATTGTATTAAAAATCCCATTCACTGCAACCAACACACATACCAGTCGGACAATTCCTGTGAAACAGCCTTGCGTCAACTGGTGAGCAGAATCGAGGAATCAATACATAAAAAAGAATTTGTGTTATATGCATTTCTTGATATACAGTACAAGGGGCCTTTGATAATACTGCTTATTAATCAATCATAGCAGCAATTAAAATCGAGGGGTTAGTTAGTAAATTTGGGGTCCAAGGCTATACACTCTCTGGTCACAGCGACCCAAATGGATGCCTTGTGACTACCCTACTAATTATGTTTTAGTTCCAGCCAAGATTTAAGCTTCCTAAACATCTTACAATGGTTCTGGGTGACAATGTCATTACCTTTGAAGCCGTGGGGAAAGGAATGCTGAGGTAAAGTAGCCTTTTGTAGGTTAGAGATTCACACTCAAACAACCAATGTTCGACTTTTTCTTCATGTGTCAGGCAGAAGCGTCATGAATCCACTGCTGCCTTTACCATATGTTTTATATGGTAATTCACTAGACAGTGTCTGGACAGTAGGCCAATAATCAGCCAAAGCTCCCTTCTACTAAGATCCAGTGTATTTTATTGGTCTTTATGACCTAGGCTCTGCAGTGTCCTTCCTGCCAGCCTTAGGTCTAAAAACCGCATTTATCTCCCTCCATCTTTTTGGAATATTCGCTAAGGAAAAGCTAGTCCTAAACAGTGATACCAGTAGTGGCAGTAGTTCTTCCAAGCCCTGCTGTAACAGGGCTGGAAAAACCCCATCTCTACCTGGCGATTTGTATGGTTTGTGGCTCCCCACTGCCCACCTAACCTTGTTGTTATTAATGATCATGGATGCTAACCTCCTTCTCCAACTGACGGAGTGAGACATAAGATGATCCCCAGTAAAAAAACCAAGGGGTAGAAAACATATTGGCTATATTCAATATTAAGAAATAGAATAATCTGGACAACCCAGTAAGGTAAGAAATTAGATTTGTCATTAACATTTCATCAAAAGGCCTTGCTGCACTTCCAGAACTAAATAATGTAATATTCAAAGGACATTCGGATTCCTGGAGAGCCAACTGTAAATTTTTTCAATGATTAAATAAAGCATTAAAGCTAAAGTTTCAAAATTATTTTAATAATATAAATGATATACAATTGTTTCGCCTTGCAGCATTATCGGGCAAGGCGAAACAATTGTAGCCCATTTATATTATTAAATTTTGAAACTTTAGCTTTATTGCTTCATTTAATCCTTGAATATGGAGTTTCAACAAGATATATCTGCTGTTACATTAAAATTGTAAACTTTTTGACTCACTGGTAGTCAGCATTCTATAATACTGCAGCGAAACATGGGCACCACCATATGTAAACATCCTGGAAAGAGTACAGCTGACATTCCTAAAACGATTGTTACAACTTCCTCGAAATACGCCTGATGCTTTTGTGAGAATTGAAACTGGCAGAGTGCATTTGGAACTCAGGGTTTTTAAGCAAATGTTGAACTGGTGGACTGCACTGCTTCAAATGGATGATGACAGCTTGCCTCTACCACCACACAGGATGTCCCATACAAAGGTTACCTGGCTTAGATGTATGCTGGGAAGGATTGGAGCAGAAAATATCTGCAAGAGTCAAAACCATTGGGATGTACTCACGTCAAGAAAAGATTTAGTTGAACAATTCAAGAACAATTTAATATGCTCAGACATTGATACTGTTTTAAATTCAAGATACAGTGATTACTACAGACATATTTTTAAGTGGCTTAACCTCCTGTGAACCATACTTTGAAGAGAATTGTCCTCTATACATAATAAGAATTACTGCTCAATTACTCCTTGCTGGCAAGTAATATAATAGATTAATATTACAAAAAGACAACTATAGCTTTAACCCCAGTGAAATCTGCTCAATCTGTGAAACAGGAAATGACACTATAACTCACCTTTTGTTGGAATGTGAAGGGTATAACCTTTTTAGATGTTAATATTTGAACAATTACAATTCTGTGCAATATTTATATAATATGGAGACAATTTTAACCTCAAGCTTAGTACAGACCATGGAAAATATCTACCTTTTTGTTATGTATATCCTAAAACTTAGAAAAAACTATTTTAAATTTAATGTAATAAATTAGTTTGGTAAAATATCTTCAAATAACTAACTCATTTGTAAATGTACCTGATATTATTGTGGTTCGTATAATTTGGTGTTGCTTCTATACCTAAAATTGTGTTAAGTGTTATAATTGTATAAAAATATTTTTGTAAGTATTATAAATACACCAAAAAAAGTTAATTAGAAAAAACTAAGTAAAAACGAACAATGTCATAAAATATGTTATTTTTGTAAATGGTCAACATCTTGATTATGTACACTGTACTTTAAAGCAATAAAGTTGTTGTTGTTGTATATAAGCTCTGGAGAGAGGAAGCAGGGAGGTCAGTTGTTGATCAAAGAAAGAATGCCTGAGGTTTTGCTGATATCCAGGAGTATTTGGCGAGGAAGAGTCTCCACAGTGCAGAAGGAATCTCTGAAGGAGAATTGTGATTGAACGTAATATAGAGGCCAACTTGTAATTAACTGGGGAAACACTCATTAGTGACATTAAAATAAAATCAAGTCTGAAAATTATGATATAAGTTATTTTGGATTCTTGATAAGGAATTTGTATATAAGAATATTGTATTGAAGTGAAGAAGGAAAACATATTGTATTTTGAGTAAAAAGATTATATGAATATTATATTAAAGTGTAGAAGAGAACGTATTGTATTTTTAGGTAAAAAGATTATAATTGATAATAATTGTTAATAAAGTTTAATTGTTAGAACTGAACCACTGATTATTTTGAAAATAAAGAACCCAGGCAGCTTTAAGGACTAAATCCTATCACAGAGACTGGTGTCAAATACAGAATAATATACAGTAATTGTTTACTGTAACTGCAACCAGTCTTTTTGACGATTTTTTAAAAATCATGTTCTAAATACCTTATTTATTAATAATAAAATAAGTGTTCAATGCGGAGCTAACTCCCCGAAAAATCAGATTTCAAAACTACAGAATTCAATGCATTTATAGATCACCAAAGTCAAGCAACATTGAGCATGGTTAGTACTTGGATCGGTGACCGAGATTGGGAACACGTGCACAATTTATTTATTTATTTTTTTCAAATTTACTTGTAGGTTGACCTTGTAAAGTAAAATTTGTGTACAAACCTATTTTAATGCGTAATTCACTTACAGACCTTAACCTAGGAAAGTTGAAATTATGTTTTTTTTCTATGAAAAAGGTAGCTCTGCAGTTATTTTATTATTAATATATAAGGTATGTAGAACATCATTTTGAAAAAAAATCGCCAAAAAGACGGGTTGCAGTTACAGTAAACAATTACCTACTATACTGACAAATCTCGCACTAACTTTGGTGCAGGTGCGGGCATATATGGTAAAACAATCAAGGAAAATAAATAATTGTTTACAAAGAAAGTCACCTACACGCAAATTTGTAAAAAAAAGAAGAAATTGTGCGTTATATCCCAAGCGGTCACCCATCAAGTACTAACCATGCTCAATGTTACTTGACTTCGGTGACATATAAATGCATTGAATTCTGTAGTTTTGAAACTACAATTTTTCGGTGAAAAAAATTAGCTCCGTGTTGAAAACTTATTTTATTATTAAGAAATAAGGTATAGCCTATAGAACATGTTAGAAAAATATTGCAAAAAAGCAGTGACTTTCTTTGTAAACAACTACCGGAAAATATAAGCATAGCTTTGGGAAAATAAATTTGGATGAACTGTTTGATTACCGTACATTGTATGTTGGAGCTGGTTAAGTACTTTAATATCATCCATCAACTTGTTAGTAATATTTTATAATCTTAATATGTAAGTTAAATTTATCAGTTGGGTGAGGTTGGACCTGAATTAACTGTTCACAGATTTTATTTAAAACAAATTCAAAACAAGCTTAACTACCATGCCTTGTCACGAGGATAGAGTAAATAGGCCTATCTAAGGAATATGACTCTCATGAATGTTTCAAATTATTGTGTGGATGGTTAGTATAGAAAATTGAAGAATTTCGCTTTAATGAGATTTACTACTTAGTGTCTAATAAGTCCAACAACCAGAACTCTATATAAAGTCCAGCGATGAATCTTTCTTAATTCATAATGGTTTTAACCTACATAAATATCTAGGTTAAGATTTTTAGTTGTAAAATCACAACTAAATGTTAGGTATAGTTTTAAAATATATATTCTTCAGTTTTAATAGATACGGGCTAGACACAACCCGTCATTTTTGTTAAATTCTATATCTAATAAAACCTACAAGTCAAAAGTTATAAAAATAGAGTAGCGTAATTTAGTTAGGAATATAGCAAATATAATAT
This sequence comes from Aphrophora alni, assembly GCA_963513935.1. Taxonomy (NCBI): domain Eukaryota; kingdom Metazoa; phylum Arthropoda; class Insecta; order Hemiptera; family Aphrophoridae; genus Aphrophora; species Aphrophora alni. Next base: position 145,448,063 of record OY740765.1, read on the forward strand.
AAAAGACCAAGTAGTTTCTGATTATAGTACAATAGGTTAAAATTTGTTCCACTTTCAAATTACAGATTAGGCCATAGCTAGTTGATTAATCACAATGCTCTTTAAGTTAAAAAATGTACAAGACACTGAATTCTAAGAATCAATTGGACTTATATGCCATTAGCTTACCTTTGATTTCATCCCCTTGGGTGGAACTTTAGTTGTGGAAGGATGGAAATGTGTTTTTATTCAGAGTAGACAATGAAGAAAGTTTTGTGAACTTGATATCAAGATAAACTTAAATGAAAATGTTAATAAAACCAGGAATAGGTTAGGTTACATTTCGGTAATTATCGGCCTCTGATTTTGCTATAAAAAATTATGAAATCGTTTACTATATATCTTACCTTCTATTCAATTAATCTGATTATATTTTATGTCGGAAGACAGTTTTGAAGTTATAATAGTTTAGTACGAAACTAGAAAATAAGAAATATAAAAGTATGTAATCCAGCTTAGCTTACGACTGCCTATATTGAGTATATTAAAATAATTGATAACTACGTTCCTCAAATCAGTGAATGTGAGCTCGATTGTTTCATTAGATCATTAGGAGGTATATGTGACGCTATTATATATATATATATATATATATATATATATATATATATATATATATATATATATATATATGATGCAGAAATTTAAATTAAGGACATGATCTCCTCCCTTTTTATGATTATATGTTATGAATTTCTTCCCCTTTACTAACCAAATTCTTAAAGACTATCAGACTATCAGTGAACACCTTACCAAAATCTTCGCTACTATTGATAGTACTGATATCTGATTCAATAGAAAGAGGTATTGATTCATCATTGGTACTCGTACTCATATTGTAGATCTATACAATAATTTAAATATCTTGAAAAAATAATGCTTTCAAAGTAAAAACAACAATACACAAATTGTTAGTTGCACCACGTTTATGTTTATAGTTGATTATTGCATAGCGCATAAGCGCAATATGTGTTTGTTTGTATTAATTTTTTCTTTTTCTTTTTTCAACAATTAAAAGATAGGCTGGTTCGGTAAATAGACATGATGTGTAGCCCTTTACATTGCTGTCAATATTTGATTTCACTGGCACTATTTATGTATGTACTATATATACAACATGAATGGTGCTACTGTGATATATTCATAATAATGTATTCTTAATCTTAAAAATCTTATGTATTGTTCAATAATGTATTATGTTGTTTGACACACAAAAGTACGAAGGTTCTCTGGATTGGTACGCATAAAAGATTCATGGTTCATAGATAGATATTACTAATAATGTTTGGTTGTCTTCTCACCATAGGTCCATTTGGTATACCAAATCTGAAAAAGTGAAAGAGATTAATCTATGATCTAATGTGTTAATAATAAAATTAGGGATATTGGGATATTGCCGATATGAGTAGGTATCGATAGGTAGGTATAAAATATCACGGTCAGTCCGGTCTCGTAACAATTAATTGTATATTCTGTCAACAGTCAATTTATGGGTATCCACAACTCGAGTTAGCAATGCAAAGAATTTTGAGAAATTATGCTTATTAACCCGCCAGCGCACGCGCGGTGTCAGGTTACACCAGTTCACGCCCTCGGACTGAGAGTCCGTTACTAATATTTCAATATTTTTTTGGTGATGACATCTTTCTTTTTAAGTTTTACAATGAAATTTGTTTTTGGTTTTATAAAATCGCCCATTACTTAATTTTTAGTAGTGTCATAAAAAGAACTTGTCTGGAAATATATTTTTAAATAGATTTATTTCCACATGTATTTTATTCTTTAACATGTTGAAAGGTAATAAAGAGATTGAAATACTTTTTGTAAGACATATTTATTTGTATAATAATAACAAAACACAATAAGAATTAAGTAAAGAAAAATCAAGTATATCCCAAAGTAATTACATGTATCCATACTGGATTTCAGTAAGTTATTACGTTAGTATTTACAAAATAACACGAAAATAGAAATCAAATAAGATAAAGTTGGAATCATGACTTTTCAATATGTTATTTTTTCATAATATTCATTTAATGGATGAAATTAGTAATATGTACAATTAAAATATGAAAGTAAGGTCATTAAATATCTAAGTTACAAACATTTAATACAATATATTTTTAGCACGTTGTAAATGGTCAATCATTCACATACTTCGTTGTTGTCCAAATTATCCACTTATTCCACATATTCATGACACAAGTAAGATACTACATGTCCTTAACATATATTTTTATTACACTCATTGCATTGATATCTTGTTGGTCTATTCTTTTTTCGGTCACAAAGTTGCATCTGCCTCTTGCGCCCTGACGATCAAGCCTTGCCCGTGCTGGACGATTTCTCTCACTTCCCAAGATTTCTGAAAGCCTTAGTTTGATTGTTTTTGGCAAACAGGTCATTTGAACTCTTTGACGCAGAAAACCATCTAAAAGCTGTCTAGCTAAAGCTTTTAGGAATGTGCTCCTCTCCATATCTGACTTCCTGTTAGCTTTGTATATCACATGTCCATTGACACCTGCAATGTTGAGGAATGAAAAGAAAATAACTAGTGTCCATCTCCGTGTAATTCTGGCCACGTTATAAGCACTCTTAAATTCATCAACCTTGTCTACACCAGACTTAGTAGAGTTGTAGAACAATATAATTTAGATTTATGGAGATTCGACTTTTCAACGAACTCAATGGTATTTGTCTCGGGATGCACAGTTGAAAGTGCTAAGACAATTTTTTTTTTTGGTTTGTGAGACACTATAGTAAGGTTTTCCTTGTATGCAAAAATGGTCGAGTCAACGGGCCGATCTTTAGCTTGTTTCAAGAATTCAGGAATCCCTTTCCTAATTTTTTTAAAGTTCCTACGGCAGTTAACTTATCATTGTGGAGTAAGTCATAAGCTAAATTTACAGATGTATACCAATTGTCACAGGTGACATTACGTCCACTATTCGAAATCGGTTGAACAAGTCTTTTAACAATACTGTGGCTGTCATTTTCAACATGATATGGGCCTGCTGGTTGCTTGCCACAGTACACTTCTACGTTACTTGTGTAAAACATTTTAGCGTCTGCGAGTGCAAAGATTTTCAGACCATACTTGGCAGGTTTGTTTGGTATATATTGACGAAAGCTACATCTACCCCTAAAGGCATCCAGCATTTCATCAATAGTTACCATTTCAGAGAGGCTGTAATTCTTTTTACAGTTATTGTTAAAACTATCAATAAGATATCTTACAGCTGCTAGTGTATCTGTAATTTTCCTTTGATTTCGGGTTCTAATGTCATCAAACCTTAAACATTTAAATAAAAACTTAAACCTGTTTAAACCCGTGGTCAGTCTAAAGAGTTCCACCCCGGTACCATCAGTTTGCCACAAATCTTCTAAATTAGTATGAGATACTTTCATGACCCCTCCAAGAAAAAGCAAACCTAGACAAGCCTTAAGTTCAACAATATTCGTGTCAGCTGTATCTCTTGGTCTGGAGTAACTGCTTCTGATTGAGGCTATGTAAATATTACTACAGATAACAAATTGTTCTAGCATTTCATCCGTGAAGAAGAGTTGGAGAGCATCTATTGGGGTATGAGCATTTTTTTGCATCTCTGACAACGTCAGGCAAGTGGCGGACTAGGTCACACGTACGTCGTCTAGCAGTATTACGTGGGATCGGAGTGTGTCGCCATATTGAGCCATCCATTGCTTTATACAACTCATTTGTCATCCCTTCATAAACTAAGTTGTTACTTTGTATGTCTGCATGTAGCGGCTGGTTTATCTCCTTTTCAACTGGCAGAGCCTGAGGGTTGTCTATTGCAGGTAGAGTGGTGTCTTCTGCATCAGATAGCTCGCTGTCAGTGTTGTGATCACTCTCGTATACCATGTCGGTGTCTGTGTCATCTCCAGCGTTGATTTCATCCTCTAACATGACTCGTATTCTTGCCTCTTCCACTGGATCCATTCCACTGAAAAAAATCAGAGTACTGAACTAGCGTGTAACGATATATAAATATACAAAAAGATTATTGAAAAATCTTACAAAATCATAATATTTTTAATAATAACTGAAGGTTGATTGTTTTGTAGGTTTATGAAAACAGTATAGTTACCTGCACTGATGAGACGAATGAAGTTTCACAGCAAATCAAATGGTCTAAACCTAAAATAGCTAGTTAAATTTGTCCAAATACAGAAACAGCGGAAGAACGCGTGCGGACTCACAGTCCGAAAATCTAAAACAGCAAGGACCACGTCCGGACTCACAGCCCACAGGTGTGTTTACATACTCACTGTAGCGCACAGACTGATGAGCGACCGCTCTACCCTAGCAGAACCGGTTTAAGCCGTGTTCCCACGGCCATTGTTTTCGCAGACGACAGGCGGCCCGATATCGGCACATGGATAGCGTGTCGCCTGTATATTATCAGACAGGACCATTCTGACAGCCCTTGACCTGTGTAGGCGGCGCTGCCTGTAGTGGCCTGGTATGGATGACCAGCATTCCGACATTGATGACATTCAATATTCGACAAGTCATGAATGTATATTTTAATGATGAGTGAGTTGGACAGTGACGAGATAGTTGCGTGTGCCGCAGCATATTATGTGGCTTAGAGTGGAGAATATCTAAGAAAAGTTGGGAAGAGAAAGAGGCGTTGGTGGATGGATTCATATAACAAAAGTCGTAAAATGTAAGTATTGTCTATGTTACCATTACCAATAGCTATACTGTTAAAATGTCAGTGATTAGCAACATTAGTAACAACATTAATTAGGAAACACCCTGAATTTGTTTTGTCACTGTAGCCTAAAAGTTAACGTTTTTTCAGATATAATGGCAGTGACATGCTGAATGATTTAACCAAAGAACCATCAGGAAGATTTCAAAATTTTTGCAGAATGTCTTCCAGTGACTTTGAATATTTACTAAGTACAATTGGGCCAGTGATAAGTAAAAATAATACAAACATGAGAGAAAGTATTCCCATCCAATTAAGGCTAGCTATAACTTTAAGATTTCTTGCCAGTGGAGACAGCTATACAAGTTTAGCATTCTTGTTTAAAATATCCAAACAAACTGTATCACGCTGCGTTGACGAAGTGTGTAAGGCTTTAATAGAAGAACTCGAAGAAAGAAGTGAAGGTAAGTAGTTGTTATAAAATTTTTTAAACTACCTATACTTATTGTTCGTACACTTTTTGTGTATGTAACTAACTGAATGGAAATAACATTGGAATTTTGTATTTTGGTAAATTTTCTCAAAAAAATAGTTAAGTTTTACAATGTAAATTATTCTGCATTATACCTTTGGGGAATCAGGTTTTGAATGATACTAACAATTTATTTATAATTGTTATTATTTACTTATCATTTCATTTATTATAAACATAAACGTTACTGTGTAACTAACATTATTTGTTGAAGGGAGAAACAATTATTACTATTCTAAGGTAAGAAAATAACACTTCTTAGACTTTGTGTTGACATACACAAATTAATAATATTATTTGTTACGGCTGTTGAATGAATAGAAAATAGTTCAGCAATATTTGCATGTTCTGTAGTGGATAAAAGTGGAGTGACATTTTGATTAAATTGTGCTGAACTAGAAGTGGATGGAGATGGTATAGGCGCAGGTGAAACAAAGGACTGCGAGTTTTCTTTAGATCCGAATGACGAAGGCTGGTATTGGTTTGGAGTAATACCCAATTGAGAAAAATTTGGTGGTTGTGGGCAGAAGTACTGAGTGGACATGGGGTTAGGCTGAATACTGGTGTTTTTTGCGCTAAACATCAACATGTTAATTTCGTGCATAACGATATCACGTTTATATTCATCAAGTGCTTCTAACTTGGTACACAACAGATCACAAAACAGTTGACTTTCACTTTTCTTATTTTTATGTTTTGTAGCGAACTCTTGTAAAAAGTTATAAGCCTGATCCATACGTTTTTCAATGTGTGCATTGTTGGCCTTCCTTTTTTTTCAAAAGTGGAGGACCACCTTTGGGTTCAGTGACATTACTGTCGCTATGGTTAGGTCCAGTTGCTGTAGAAGAATAACTTTCGTCATTTATAGTCGCAGAAGTGTCGTCTTCAATGTCTACCTTCATCATCATCATTTTTTGGTCTCTAAAAAAATGGATGTGTTACTATTTTTTAATAACTGTTATTATATTATTTGTAACAATTTATATGTAACAACACAGTATTATATTACTTCTCTGTGGTAACAATGCACTTTTAAATATTTTTGTTATTTTTATATTTTCCTATTTTAATTATATAATTAATTATGATGCTAGAATTTAGATATAACATGATATGTTATAATTAATCGTAACATTGTTATTTTTCAGTTACCACAGAATGAAAATGAGTGGCTGGACATTGCCAAATATTTCGAGATGCAATGGAATTTCCCAAACTGTTTGGGAGCAATTGATGGGAAACACGTCGTGATACAGTGCCCACCAAATTCTGCCACAGAGTTTTTTTAACTACAAGGGGCACTTCAGTGTAGTACTCCTAGCCGTAGTCGATTCAAATTACTGTTTTACTTATGTTGACATTGGTTGTCAAGGTCGCATTAGTGATGGAGGAGTTTACAACAACTCATTGTTGTTTTCAAAGCTACAAATAGGACAGCTTAATATTCCAAAGGATAGGCAGTTGCCTTCGTCAGACAAAGTGCTGCCATATGTCTTTCTATGTGACTCTGCTTTTGCACTAAGTCACCACTTGATGAAGCCGTTCCTCGGTATCTTACAAAAAGGAAGTGCTGAAAGAGTTTTTAACTATAGGTTGTGTCGTGCACGACGTGTAGTTGAAAATGTTTTTGGAATAATGGCTTCAGTTTTCAGAGTGTTCAGAAAACCAATGCTGTTGGACCCCGATAAAGTTACTAAAGTGACTTTTTAACATGCGTACTGCTACATAACTTCTTGAGGAAGAGTCAGTCATCGACCACAATTTATACTCCTCCAGGTACTTTTGATACTGAAATTGACGGAATACTTGTCCCAGGAACATGGAGGAATGACCAAAGTGACATGACTTCATTCATGGGCACAAAAAGGATGCCCAGAAAACCAGGTGCAATAGCTAAGGCAATTCGCTCATCTTTTGCTTTATTTTTTTTATTTATTTTTTTTTTTGTGGAGGTGAAAATCTTTAAAAGGACACCATTGCATGCAATGGTAGTGTGGGATTTTATTTATATTTATTTATTTGCATTATTTATGGAACACAAAAATGATTTTTTGGATCATTTATGTGCAGCAGTGCTGCGGTATACATTTGACTTGTCATACTATACAAAAATTACTCAAAACACACAATAGGCTACAAATACACAATATACAATACAACAAATACACAAGATAGAAATTGTATAAAATACAAACAAATTAAGACACAGTGAATGAACCATCTATACATGTTATCTCATATTAATCAATTATTTGAGTGGTCATCCTGAATATGAAATTCATCCCAGGCACCCAGAGGTTATGAGCTAAGGTACTCCTCCACTGAGTAAAAAGCATTCCTCAAGAGGTATCCTCTGAGTGATCCACGAAAATTCTTAAAACAACTTTGTTTTTTTAAAAATATTTTATGGAAGTTTATTAAATAATTTCAAACCAGAGTAATAAACACCACGTTCTAAATATTGCAATCTGTGCACAGGATATTGCAACACTTTTTCCCTCATGAGATATTTATGGTTATGTTGGTTTTCTTCGAACACAATATGGTTTGCCTTAAAAAACACCAACATTTCATATATATAAATAGATGGAAAAGTCAAATTCTATATTTTTCAAAAAAAGGAATACATGATTGATTAAATTTCAAATTAAACATTACTCTAATTATTTGTTTCTAAATATGGAAAATTTTAAAAGCATCGAGAGAGTTCCCCCAGAAGACTACTCCATGTCTCAGCCGAGAACATACATATGCAGAGCAAACTGATTTTATGGTTTTTACGCTGGTAATCCTTGAAATCATTCGGAGAGCATAGCAAGCAGATGCCAGGAAATCTGCAATCTTTGAAATGTGACAATTCCAATTAAAATTTTTGTCCACAATAACACCAAGAAAATTTACATTAACTGTGTTTTGGATTTCTTCCTCACCTCTAACAATAATTGTATTTGGAGTTGATTTTGTTTTAAATTGTATTAATTTAGTTTTTGCTACATTTAATTTTAAATTATTTGCTATAAACCAATCATTGGCCTTTGACATTGCCAAAGTTGCTGATATAGCTAAGTCTACACTACTTTGCCCAAACACCTTCAAAGTAGAGTCATCAGCAAATAATACTGATTTTGCAGGACCAGCGTCTTCAGGTAAATCGTTCACATAAATTAATAGAGTAAAGGCCCCAAGATTGAACCTTGAGGTACACCACAAGATACAGGCTCCCATGTAGACTCATAGGAGTTGAGAGAACTGTCAGTATAAACTACCTTCTGCTTTCTGTTAAATAAATATGACGTTATCCAATTATTTGATTTACCCCTTATATCATAAAAATCAAGTTTTCCCATTAAAATGTTATGGTCAACACAGTCAAAAGCTTTTGACAAATCACAAAAGACTGATGCAACCTGACCTTTTCTATCAATACAATTTATTATCATATCGAGGAGAGAAAAAATAGCAGAAGAGGTAGAAAACCCCTTATGGAATCTGAACTGATTCCTATTTAAAATATTATATTTTCCAAGGAAACAAATTATTCTAGTCATCATTAATTTTTCAAAATTTTTTGAAAAAGACTGATAACAGTGCTATAGGAAGGTAGTTTGCAACATCTTTACTATCACCCTTTTTAAAAAGTTATAATAATAGTAAATTTCAAACTATCTGGGAATATACCTTTTCCATATGAATTGTTTACGATACGGGAAAGCGGTTTTGAAATTAAATGTGCACTATCCTACCCACCAAATTCCATCACAACCTACTGACTTCTTGTTTTTTAAATTCATAATAATTTTGTAAATTTCAGAAGGAGTGGTGGGATAAGAACAAACAGTTTGGAACTCCATTTATCCTTTCCTTTAAGAAATGACTTGCTTTATTGACATCTGCTTTAAGCTTCAGATCACCTGTAACATTTATAAAAAAGTTATTGAATTTACTTGCTATATCACTTGGTTTCATAATTATCTCTTTATCCTGCTTTAAAATAATGTCATAATTTTGATGCTGCTTTGCTCTCCCTGTTTCTTTAAGGACAAATTGCCACATTGCCCTTGCCTTATTTTCAGCACCAAAAATGTATCTATCATTAGCCATGCACTTTTCATCCCGAATGACTCCTCTCAATATCTTACAATTGGCTTTATATATTAGTAACATAACAGGACAGCTGTGGGATCTAAATGAGTCATGCAATTAATTCATGCTTATGTTGACAAGAGATTCTAATACCTTTTGTTATCCAATGACCTCTTTGTCCCTTTCTTTGAGATTTATAACTTATAAGGGGGAAAGCCTCTTATAAGTTATAAATCTACAAGTTAAATTTTGAAAAAAAAGTTTTATAGTCATTATTTAAATCATTTGAAGTCAATGAAATTTCAGAAAAAAAATTCACATCGCAACCGTGAGATGAAATAATTCATATTAATATTATTGTAAATTCTTTTTTATTTTGGTTTCAAACCACAGGTTTGCTTGAAGCTCTCTAGTGACATAGACAGGCCCTTGTGATCTGATAATCTGGGTTCACATAAACTAATTGTTGTTGGTTTAAAATTTGTGAATATGTTATCAATGTATGTTTCTGATTCAGGAGTTATTCTCGTTGGATGGTGAAAATTAATTAACAGATTATAAGATTTTATGAGTTCTAAAAGTTCCAATTTCTCTTTTGTATTTTGAGAAAAGTTTATGTTAAAATACCCAGTTAAAATTAACATTTTATTTTTTGATCGATAAAATATTTTATTCAATAATTGATCTAATTTTTTCATAAAAAATGCAGACATCAGAGTTTGGAGCTCTTTACATAGAAACGTCCATACATGACTAACCATTAGGCAATTTTAATTCAGCGATAACATATTCAAAAATGCTTTTATGCTTGGGATATTTAACATATTGACTTCTAGAGATTTAACACCATCTCTGATGAGAACTGCAACTCCTCCACCCCTGATATTAAATCAAGAGAAATAGGAGTCCAATCTGTAACCTTTAAAAGTATTGAGCCCATCTTCATTAAATTTTGTAGTCCATGTTTTAAAAAGACAAACAGCCATGGGTTTCACTGATAGCTGGCCAAGAAAGATTAAAAATTCAGGAATTTTCCCGTTTATACTTCTAATATTGTAAGCTAGTAAATTCAAATACAAATTTTGGTCTGTTCTCTGGCTATTTCTGACACAAGACTCACACAGACCCCAGCACCGTCCTGTGCCTCCACCTCTCCCGAACTCCACCCTGCCACACCCACCCCATTTTTTGATTGTAAGACATCGCTTGTGTAATTTAATAATGAATGGGAGTTGATATCAGTTTGTATGCTGGCAGACATTGTTTTTTTTTATGTGATGCAATCAACTCTTGATCGTTTACCATACTTTCCATTTGGATTCGAACATTTCTTACGGAAACACTACTTAAGCGCCTAAAGTCCGACTCAAGAGTTTTTATTAATTCCTCACTTCTAGAAATACCAACTGTCAATTCTATAATTTTTTCCTGTAACTCCTTATTTTATTTTTCTAATATTAAAATATCTCTTCTTAATTCAATGTCCTGCTTACTACACAACTCAAATGATTCATTACAATGTTTTTTTTGAGCATCTAGTTGTTTTTCCAAATCTATTATGTCTGCACCTTTTAATAACTCATTTGCTTGCACTCTCTCTTTCTCTACATACACTGCATTTACAACATTCAAAATATATTAAAAAGAAATAAGAAAGGAACCTAGTTCTTAATTTTGAAGAATACTTTTAAAAGTCCTTGCCTTGAGACACATAATAGAAATATGCTCAATAAGTCTGTTTTCAAAAAGGAAATCTGATTGGAGGATTCTGTTTATTATGGATGCCACTGTTTCAGTTTTTTTTCTCTCCTAGCCATTTTACTAGATATGAAATTTTATCTTTAACTAAAATATTTCGTGCAAATTATCTGTAAATAATTTATATAACTTAATTTCACCTGATAGTTTCCCTTATTTACTACTTGATTACTCATCTCCACATGGTCAATATTTATTTAGGCTTAGCAAACAGTAATTATTACAGTATACAAAACCTAGTAGCCAAAGTAAAGAACATGAATAGACATAGATATTAAAATTAATCTTTTTATAACAATTTTAGATTTATATGTTTTAAAGATTTTCACACTTAAGACACTCTACAAACTTCACTGACACATGTCAGATCGTACACAAAACTAAGCAACACAAGTAGGTACAAAAACTTTCCCACTAGCACCAGAATATCCTGAGAAAATAGGAGAAAACACTGAGAGCTCTTAACTTTCTGACCAACTACAAATACAGTATCACTCCAAGCTTACTATATGTCGTGCTTCACTATCTGAAGGCAAAGTGAAGTGTTCTACCTTCCATATTTATGTTAGAAAGGTTACTTCAGCTATTGTCAGTTATCAGCCAAATTCTAATCAGTGACATAGAATGGCCTGGAATGTCTTCCTTCTGCTTCAGAAATTGAAAATCTTAAAGAGCTGGAATCACTGTTGAAACCTTTTGAATTTGCTACACCTGAAATCTCGGGGGGGGGGGGGAGTTCACTACATTATTGACAATTAATTAGTCCAATGGTAAATTGGCTGTCCATTCAGATGTCCAATTTCACCTGTAACAGTAATTGTATTACATTAGGGAAAGACACCTTAGTTACAGAAATAATCAAAAGATTTGGAAAGATTTAGCGACACTCTCGCATAGCAATGGCCACAATTCTTGACCCACATTTTGAAAAACATTCATTTCCAAAATCCCTATGCATATGCAAAAGGTTATTTGAAGGATCAAATTTTTAACTAGGGCTGGCTATTCATCGGGTGAGTCGGAAGGAGAAGCAGCAATACCAGCCCATGAATTTGACTTCTGGAAAACAAACGAAGAACTGCCCCAACAAAAGACAAAAACAAAAATCTAGTTAACTACCTTTGTATTTGTCAAGTCAGTGGGTCCAATAAAATCAGTTCAACTTGAAGAAGGGAAGATATGTAAATCGTATTTCCAGGATTGTTTGAGCAAGCCATGATTTATTTGCTTCACATGGTTACTTCTGTTCCGCGTATTTTCCAAAGCGGGAGCAATAGTTATCCAACAGAGAAATTGTTTATTTGTTAAATACTTGGATATACAGTACTAGTGTTTTTAGATAGTATCTTTGATAAATATTGGTTTAATTAAGCTTAAGCCATGTTTACACGATTTACTTTTGATGTTCACCTCCAGTAATCACTCTGAGTGAAATGAAAAGTGAATAATGTAAACATCAAATCATCCATAAATCACTCAGAGTGAACCTCGAAAATGAAAAGTGAATAATGTTGGACCAATCCAATTTTTTCGTTCACTCTGAGTGATTACTTCGGGAGTGATTAATAAATGAACAGTGTAAATAGGAAAGTGAAGAGTGAATTGAGATTGAATGACCAACTGCACATGTACTTGTCTGTGTTGTCATCCTGTTTGTTGCCTGTCATCAGTTTGTTGTGTTGTGTCATCATAGAAACCTTCTTCTGGTTGTGTTTGGTGTTTAATTACTGTTTTGAGTATTTTAATAAATACTTAGTGGTTTAAAATGGTTTTTAAGTGGAAAGAATATGCCCAACATTTAAAAAAAAAGTATTCTGCAGAACCACGATTCTGTGGAACACACAGTCCGAGGATTATAGGAAACAAAATAAACGAGAATTTGCTTTGGAAGAATTGTTAAAGAACTCGACAAACTAGGTTTAACTACCAAACATCTTAAATTAAAAATCAAATCAATTTGTACAAAGTATTCCAGTGAACTTTCAAAAGTAATAAGATCTGAAAAAAGTGGCGCATTTGGTAAAAATTTGGGTATTGTGCACCTAGGTACACGGAATGTAGTCTCAATTGTGGAGTAGCTATCACCTGTTGCAAAATACCTGAGCAGAAGACACCTCCTCATTGTGGTATCTTGCTTTTTAATTAGAGGGGTAACTTTATAGAGGGGTAAAAGTGAACCATGTAAACACAGCTTTAAGTTCTTTATTTTTGTTGATAATTTAATGTTTTATTATTAATTTTAAAACAATAGTAGGCTATTGCATTAGTTTTGATGGTGTTTTTTATTTCAAAAATGTAAGTGAAGCAACTTATTTCTAATTGTATTAGTTTTGGTAAAATTATGTTTAATTTTGAAAAAAAAATCAATTTATTTATATGACATTCAGCGCATTCTGATGGCCAGTTTGTAAACTAGCTAAATAGAAAAGTTCCAAATGAATGTAAACTTTTAAAGATTTTATTATGAAAAGGTACCATGTGCCAGATGGAACCATATACTCTCTGAGTCTCTTTTTACAAACCTCCATGGTGAAACATAGTTCCATCTGAAAGATGTCATGATATTAAAAGTTACTGTTCCAGCTGATCTATTCTCAGTAATTAGTTTCATCTTACAGATGATGTGAAATTCATTATTTGTTTACTGTTTATAGCTCTATAATTATTAGTTAACCTATTTGTTATTAGTGCTTGTATGTTTTTCCAAGAAAAATGGATCATAGTAAAGAATATGATAAACTGAGGCAACTATTAGTGGCGGCACTAGATGACGATGAATTTGAGTTACAAGATTCTGTGTACTCTTACAGACCCAGTGATTCCACCAGCTCAGAAAGTGAAGATGATTTATTGAGGTAAGTTATAGAACACGTTATTTTGGGCTCATTAGACCTACTGGGTATTGATGCTCAATCTTAACCTTAAAAGTAATTTCATTTTCTTGGACTAGACCTAGTCAGGCAAAATAAAATAAATTATTGAAGCCCTTTATTTATTTTTATCAAGCTTTTAATATGATTTATTAAAGGAATGATAAGTGTGCCCATATCTTGAAGGTTTAATATTCAAACAATATATTTACGCCTTACAGGTCTTATGCATTTAAAAAGTATTTTGGTACAGAACGTATGTTATTTTGCAGACTTTTGCCGAGGAAGAAAAAATGTGGGAAGCCACAAAAAGTTGTGACAAATGTGACATAACCACAAGACATTATGAAGACATCAGATTATTTTCAGCCGCCAAGTACATCAACTTCTACAAATACCCGTCCTTTGCTTTCAAACGACATGTTGAGGTAGATCTCTTACATTATGAACTATAATCATATTGTAGCCTATTATTAAAAATGCAGTATGGTATAGTAGTAGTCTGTGAATTTTTGAATCATAGTAATTTAGTTATGAGTTAGTTTTATGAAGAATCCTCAAGTGTTTCTTTTTAACAAAGGTAGGCTAGGCTATCCACAAACATGCGTAACACTTCCATTGGTAAGGTTTAAGTAATTAAAATGTCGTTTTCTGTCTTAAAAAGTCTATATAATTTAAATGTAGGTGATGTTTTTAATGGTTTTGTCAATCTGACATCTACAAATATTAATATAAAAGAATGCCTACCATAAAAACCAACTTCAACCATAGACCAAACTAAAAAAATGGAAGGCAAATTAATGTTTGCGCCAGTCATCAGCTGCAATTTTAATATGGTTAAAAATTTTAATAAGTTTAATAATGGTTTATAATAAATTACAAAGAACGTGTGATCATTCTTCTATAATATATTATACTACAAACTTACGTTTTATTTTTTGATTTTTTCGTTGACTGAATCGTTGATTTTTTCAGTCAAATTCTGGAGAAGCTAGAGGAACCAAAAAAAAATGACTGCAGTGTTCGTCGTCCTATACTTCAAGAATATTTCGGACCAAATGGTAATACTGTGAAAGAAAATGGAGCTAATGACGCCAACAACAGTCGTCCGAGGGAAGTTAACCTTGAACAAAATGGTGATGATGCTGAAAACATACCACCGAGTAATGAAAAAGATAGGAAAAAGTCTAATGTTAAAAGAAACAAAAGGAATGTTACATCATGGAAGAGATATAAGCGGTCAAAATGTCATCAGGCTGGTGAATTTTATGTGAGTGTTGCAGGAAAGGAAGTTCCAGCCAAACAGATAAAAGATTTTTAAAAACCGTGTTACACTTTGTAAATTCAAATGTGGTATTCAAGTCAATAAAAAGGAAAGAGAATCTCTATTTCAATGTTTTTACAAGATGTCCCAAAATGAAAAATACCATTTTTTACTAAACACAACAACAAAAGCACTGAGCACCCAAAGGATAAAATCCGCAAATATTACAATATTCATTTAAGTATTTTTTCAATATATGCTCTGATAAAATTCAAGTGTGTAAAAAGTTTTATCTAGGGACACTGAGCATATCTCAAAAGCCGGTTTATACTGTATATAAAAACAAAGATGTGGAAACAAACACACCTAAACAAAACGGAAGGGGTGAAAAGTTCAGTCAACAAGTGAAGACAAAAAAGAAGCAGGAAGGGAGTATATTAGGTCATTCCCAGCAATTGAGTTGTATTATTGTAGATTGTCTACCAGAAAACAGTATTTTGACTCTAACTTGAACTTAGTCAAAATGTACAACTTGTACAAACAGCAAGGTCCAGACAATCCAGTTAAGCTAAGTATAGGCACATTTTCGTCTCTGAGTTCAACTTAGACTTTCATACAAGAAAATCTGACTGGTGTGACCTTTGTGAAGAATTTAGAATAGCGGAATCTCAAAAACTCATTACTGATGATTTGAAGAGCACTTTTGAAATGCATATTATAGAAAAAATTACTACGCGTGAAAACAGGAAGACTGATGAAGAAAACACTAACGTTCTAGTGTTGTGTTTCGATTTGCAAAACGTGATTGCTTGCCCAAGAACAGAAATAAGTTCTTTTTTTACAAAAGAAAATTGAACACATACAACTTAACTGCTCACTTTTCTGAAAGCAAAACCATTTACTGCGCTTTATGAACAGAAGCGATATCAGGTCGTAGTGGGAATGATTTGGTTAGTGCATTATATAAAATCATGGGAAAAAGTTGCTGGTGCGCATGAATTTACTGAAATAATTTTGTGGAGTGACTCATGTGTTCTTCAGAACCAGAAATCCTATATATCATGTGCGGTTCAAAACTTTTTGCACGAAGACCCACATATAACTAGAGTAACTATGAAATATTCTGTACCAGGACACTCCTGTATTCAAGATGTGGACAACGCCCACAGCATGATAGAGAAGGCAATGTCAGAATGATTTTTACTCACATCTAGGTTTAAGTGGAATATTAAAAACCATAAATCGGAAAAGTCCTGTGCGTGTCCTTCAAATGAAAGAGGATAATTTTTTTTTTTGATTTTGGTGGGGCTACAAAATCTATGAACTTCAAGCAAGTGCCATTTTTCAAAGTTTAAGTGCTATTAAGTTCAACCAAACTTTACATGAGGTAAAATTTAAAACTTCTTTCAATGAGGATGAACAATCAGTCAACTTGCGCTTTACGGAAACCCCTGTGAAAAAAAAATCAACAAAGAAGTCAACCAGTCCAAGTCCACCCATTTGGAAAATAATTTCACTCTCTAAGCTTGAATGCCAACCAACTCTCCCATCAGATAAAATTAAGGATATTAAGGATATGTTCAAGTTTATGCTGGTTCATGACTGTTAATTCTATACAGTAGTATTGAAACTGTAATGTTCTATTACTATTCATGAAAATGTTCACTTTTTGTTGTGTAGGTTTAAATAATAATAAGTTGTAATGATTATTAAACAAACAAGTTATATTTTTATTTGGCTATGTTATTTTGAAACCCACTCTCCAATGTAGTCTTGGTCAAAGAAGGTTCCACCTGATTTTACCAAATACTAATTACTCAGTAATTAGTGAATGGAAAAATGAAAAACTATACAATGTATGTCTTTAGTACGTCAATGCAAACATCAATTAAAAAAATTTTAATAGGGATATTTATTTTTCCGGAAATATACGTTTGAAACTTTGACTCTGTTTTTCTCAAAATAAGGTTGATGTCAGATGGAACCCTTTCATTCTAAGGCCACGATTTATCTACAATTAATTATTTGTATCAATAAATGAATTGTTATTTTATTGAAGTGGAGTTTTTTATATTTATCAACGACTACTCAATATTTTAACAAATTTTAGTTGCAATTGGCCAATAATAATATGTATACTCCTAAAACTAATTGATATTTTCGATGTGGCGAGTATCGATAATTTTAATTAGATATTATTGTGGTTTTGTTTCAATATAGTATTGATACCCAGTGTAGTATCAAAACGTTCCTATTAATAATTAAACACACAGGACACTCTACAAACTATTCAGATGTTTGATAAAATAAATAGGACATTATAGATCAATCTTTAATACTGAGAAATAACATAAAAAATTTAATGAAACATAAACATTAAGTTAGTGGATTTTTAGTATTTAGTTGACTAGGAAAAGTGTCAATGGAAAGAGTTTTTCAGCTTTGGACATGGGAAACAATAATTCTTGAATCCTTGTCCTATGCAAGAAGGGTACTAACAGGAAGGAAGGTGTTTTTTTTAATTAAGAATCACAAGCCAATGTACAGGAACTGCCAGATGTCTCCCTTTTGTCTTTTGAAGTTTTGTCAACCCTTCTACGAAAAAAAGTGAGGTGTGGAGAACAAACAATTGAACTCTAGAGTAGTAACAGATTAGGTTGAGGTAGATTTATTTTAAACAAAATTAAAATATTATAAGTACCTAGTAAAATATTATTTTATTAAAAAGTGAGTGTAGACAAGACATTATTATCCAAAACATACAAGTTAATAGTTATATATATATATATATATATATATATATAATAGACAAACGGACAGATAGTCACCAAAGGAATCGTTTCGACATTGATTTTTTGGAACTTTTTGTTTATTTAATCTATTTGTATTGTCAAAAATATAGATTACCATTAAGTAAAAATTATATAAATAAATAAATCTTCCATTTTGAAATGAAACCGAATGATTTCTGTAAATTTTCAACACAAATGAATATAATTTACTTCTCGTCATTCCCACCGGAACATAAGATATCCACAACATGTCTCCATCGAATTTGGTTTCGTGCCTCTCCTTTGATCTGTTGCCACATCTCCTCAATCTTCCTCACCTCCTCTGTAACGCTCTTGCTCCATGTTTACCTTGGTCTCCCTATTTACAGCCCTATTACATTTCAGTGCCTGCTTGACTATATCTTGTCAGTTCGCAAATTGTGTGGTCTATCCAATTCTACCTCATTATAATGATATTTTTTTATATATTGATTCTTGATTTTTCCTTTCCCACAAATCCCTGTTTGAAATTATTGTCGGCCACCATTTTTTCAATATTATTCACAGGCGCTTGTTAACAAACATCTACAACCTCTGTTCCATAACTAAAAACCGTTTTCACACTATGATTAAATACTCTGAACTTTGACATACTAGAGAGTTGTCTCGAGGATCATATTCTTTTCAACGCTGAAAAAACTGTCCGTGCTTTTCTCTGCCTCGTACCCACGTCTTCCTCTACTCTCCCATCTCCACCAATCATCCTTTCAAGAATAACATAACTTATTCACTTTGTTTAGTTTTTCTCCATTAAGTAAAATACCTTGGGTGTCCGTTTTGTTTATTTGCATAACGTTGGTTTTATTCCCATTAGTTTACAGTCCCAATTTCCTTGCTTGAAGTTTCATTATGTTTGTCTTTTGTTTCATCTGCTGCCTTGTCTCTGATAGCAGATGTTGTCCGCAAAATCTAACTCCTCCAGTTTTATAAACGGATTCCAATGAAGTCCTGTCTTTCCCTCAGTTGGTGTTCCCATAATACAGTCGAATACTTCAATGAAAACAGCTGGTGACACAAAATACGATCGCTGCACCACTCCACTTGTCAGATGTTTTTCCATTATAACAAGTTGTACTGATTAGTTTTAGTAGAGTTTTTTCATTATTTTAATGTATTTAATAATTTTTCAATATTATCACAGTTTCTTTCTATGTAGAAAGTTTAGGTACAGTCCCTTCTGCCAATCTGGAGTTTGCTCAATAATTTTCGAGTGACAATACAATCCATGCACGCCCTAAAACACGCTCAATTTTATCCGAGTTTTTTAATCTATGGTTGACTTCAGTCTTTTATGTATTACTTGTGTTATAAAGAAAGATCTACTTGATATTTAAATTTATAACGATAATTCACAAATCCCCAAGTTGTGGTGACAAATTTATAATATGAAAAACTGAGTATAGATCTTAAAATTTCAGTTTTTCAAATTAAATTTAAAATAAAATTTTGAGTATCAAATTATCAAATTTTATTACTTTTCATTAACAACTAACTGATATTCAAGAAATTGTTCAAACACATGAAGTTACATTTACAATAGTTTGTTTATTATTAAAATTTTATTAAATTAATATACATCACCAAATTTCAAATATTTATAATTTTATTTTTTATTTTAAAATATATATATAAATTAATCGTTACTATTATAAAGATTCTAAATTATGAGCACAGTTTTGATTTTAATATTAGGTTCTCTCCCCTGGAGTCTCAAATTCGGAAAAACGTCAAGATAATTTTTCGAAAAAAACTATTTAAACAGCTGAAGTAACTGATTTTTAGTAACAACTAAAAAATAACATCAATTTCAAAATCTATTTCTCTTCACAAAGTTAACAAAATTTTTTTAAACAGAAATTACAAAACTAATTTTTATTTTCAGAGTAACAAATTTTTAATAAAAACTAAAAACACTGCCAATACATTATCTTCAATCGAGAGATAAAACAATGTTGCGTCCAGTTAGTTAATTAAATTCACTCAAGTTCTCCTCATAAGACACAAAATACTCACCTCTGTTGCTGGAGCTCAACCGTGATCCTTCTTCGTAGTCCTTGTTCTCCCGAAACGTTTACCTGCAGGACCTAACGATGATGATTGATTCCTTTCGGCAACTCCGACCTTCGATAACTCTCTGCTGAGTTTAACTCCGATTTACTACAACACCTTGGTTTGGTTGGAGGTTGAGTATGACTCGAACCTTGGCTTATATATCTTTCACCAATGTGTGATGCGTTAGTTACAAGCTCAACGATTTCCTAACTTTGTACATCTCGTGATAACTTATTGTCTATACTGTTCTGGGACATAGAATGAAACTTAACTATTTAACCTAATCCTAATATTATCTTAATTTTTGTGGCCGCTATCGTGCCACACACATACTGATGACAACGAGGCCAACTACGACGGACGGTAGGACTTTCACTTATTCGGTTTCCTAAGGTCATGTAATGGACCTGATTTTGTAAACCGATTACAAAACTCACCCTATTCTTTGTATACTGGATAAGTAAAATGGTTGGATTGCAAAATTCAGGCATCAGTTTCTTCCTGGTATCACAATTCGGGCTCAAGAGTATTTCATACGTTCTATTCCAATTGACGACTTTAGAGTTTCTTCATTAGATCGCTTCCCTGCCTGTATTGGCCTAATATCAACAAAGAATTAAAGCGATACATATTTTAAGTGATTTTGTTTGTCGTCCCTAACCTCAAAGTGCTGTTAATGTTTGCAATTGGTTGTTAACCAACCACGAAGTATTTAACCACGTGAGGGATATGAATATTTAATATCGGCTGAAAGCTTTCCCCCTCGCCTAATTATCCATCAACACTTAAGCATTTCAGTTCAATACCCTATGCACAGCCTACTCAATCACATATATTATTCATAAATGTGGACGCTACGAAATGTACAAAATCTAAACAGTAAATTCTGTCAAGTTATTAATCACAAATAGTCGAGTAAAATGGAAAGTAAAAGAATTATGAGGGGATGGGGATTTATTACTTTAAACAATTTTTAGGAACAATTTTAAGTTACATACAAAATTTGTCAGATATAAAGAATTGTTATTAACAATTTATTTACAAAATGAACCTTCATAATTAAAAAAAAAAAAAAAATCTCTCGTTCATTACTGCCTTATAAATAAAGGAAGAGAAAGAAAGAGTACTATTCCTAGATTACGCTAATAGAGTCAGGATCGGAAAAAAACAAGAGTTGGTCAAGGGACACCTGATAGCAATGATGAAAGAGAGGGATCAAACCCAAGACTACATGAAGAAATGTGTAGATCAGGCTAGATTCCTCGGGATTGTCACGCATGTATTCACTATAATTGAATCCATGTAGAGGATTAAAATTTGAGGCCTAACCGGAAACCAAAGGAGCTAACTCCCTAGAAAATTGGAAGTAGTTTTCACTCTGTTTCTGTAGCTCCTACTAACAAATTTGTTTATTACATTAAAAAGAAAATGAGATTAGTTTGAAGTTGATTTTTCTATTCGTTGATTTATTTCATAACCAAATATTTTACACATGTCAATTAAAAAAAAAAAAGCTATAGTTTATTGACGGATTTGAATGAAACTTTAAGAAATGATACTTTTTATAAACATTATCAACCATGCTAAATTTCAAGTGAAAATATTTAAAACATAAAATAAAAAAAAACGTATTAATGAAAAAAGAAATTTGAAGCTTTTGTAGAAATATGTTAAATTACAGACTTGAAAATTCTTTGAAATTATGATATTTAAAAATATACGTTGCGATGCAAAAAAAAGAGACAACTTTAAAAGTGAATTTTTGAAAAATATATTCTTTAAATGCAGGTATGAAATGACAGGACACGAATTTCGTCTGATGCTTTGAGTTTTCATTTATATGTAAACTTATATTATTGGTAAAAAAACTGTTACAGATTTTTCGGCGGAAATATTCTTTTAGAAGTCCTCTGAGTAAGATATCAGTCTGTTGTCTGTGAAATATTTTAATTATTTGGGCATCGTTTTGGCCGTATCTCGGTATTTTATTCGATAAATCAAAATTTGGCGATGCTGACAAAAAAACATAAAATTACCATTTTCTCAAAATCGGATATAACGATTTTGATCAAATTTTGATTATGTGTACCTCTTAAGGACCCAAACAAAACCTATTGTCGCCATTTCCCCGAAAACGTAGTCTCGTGAGTTATCGAAAGAAACCAAAAATCAGCCCTGCTGTGAAAGACGTAATTTCTCAAAATCGAGTCTACCAATTACGTTTAAATTTTATTGAGATGTGAACAATAATTATTGAAATCTGTGTACAAAATCGTAAACAAATATAATGTTTCAGGAATAATTGGTAAAAAACAAAAACGAAAAGCCGTCATTAAAAGCTCTATTTTAATTAAATAAGATTTATACTAATTTATTGATTTTAAAGCTTATACATTATTTTACCAAGCTAGTATTATTGCTTAAATAATTATTTCAAGTGAAAAATATACGACCTAGACCGGGAATCGAACCCAGGACCTTTTGCTTTACGCGCCAACGCTTTAACAACTAGTAAAATAACGTATAAGTGTTAAAATCAATAAATTAATATAATTAAATACATACGTAAAGGCTGCAAGCCGAGTGTACAGATTAGTTTGTAACGAGGTAATTTATCTGTCATAACTCAAAAATTGCAGCAAAAACAAATTCAAGTGAGAAGTGTTCCCCCCGTGCTGGGAAGGGATCGAGGATATCTTGGCAGAGCTTTGTTGGTAGAGCATTGGCGAGTAACGCCTAAGGTCCTGGGTTAGATTCCCTGTTTAGATCGTATATTCTTAAATAATTATTTAATAAATAAGATTTACGACGAGGTCGCCTTATGAAGCAATTTTAAGCCCTATTTATTTTTCAAAGACGGTGTACGAATAATTTTGTTTGGTTTTTAATTCGTTTTAGCGATGAATGAGACAGATTTTGCAATATTTTGCAAAGTTAATTCCATGTTGATTTGATTACGCATTTATTACGTTAGTTGAATATAAATACTGAGAATGGATATTGATAAATTGAAATCAAAATGAAATGTATTATATAGTCAAATTCGTTAATTTTGAGATAGGCTACTATTTAAGTATAATAAAAAATACATTTTTAAATTATACGCAAAGAAAGTATATATCTAAAATCTAAATTAGACACGCCTAAAATCCAAAATAGAAATTTACTTTTTTATGAAAAGCAAAAAAAAAATTGATAAGCTGCATCATGGTACTTACCCAGCCCCATAATATAATATAATCAGATACTCTAAACGTAATGCACAGAATTTCAATATGAGCACACTATAGTCCTTTATACCAAATTTCATATTCATATTTTAATTTTTGTGCCCATTATCGTGCTTAAGTACAAATGACAACGACGACGGCATGTCAGA
The DNA here is from genome assembly GCA_963513935.1 of Aphrophora alni. Taxonomy (NCBI): domain Eukaryota; kingdom Metazoa; phylum Arthropoda; class Insecta; order Hemiptera; family Aphrophoridae; genus Aphrophora; species Aphrophora alni. The sequence goes on from OY740765.1 coordinate 145,471,550, forward strand.
AATAACTTTTTCGTCATACAGCTTCAAAAACAGCTGTTTTCAATACATGCATTGAGATGCTAAAGTTGTTCTTTTTAGTCCTAGAACCTAAAAACATCAGCTGAGGTCGAAGTCATCAGCTGTTACTTCGTTTATACGAATTAATTAAATATTGTAAAGCATCTATAAAAACAACCGTTACTCCATTGTAAATAACCATTAAAACAGCTGTTACCATCGATTTGAAGGTAAATAGGTTATAACATTTTAGTTTCTGTGAAATTGTTTTCTTATGTTGTTTGCAGTATAACGAAAAAATATAGTTCATCACTTGGACCAAAAGAAACTTTTCTATCATCGCTCTTTTTCCGGCCTCTGCTCCTCCTCGGCCGTTAAACTTGAGCTTGTATCGAAAAGCTACACTTTTGGTCCTAGTGATGAAATATAGGCTACTATTTCGTTTTCCTTAGGTCATGAAAAGTGAAGCAGGTTGAAATTTTGACGATTACCAAAATTACTCACGTATAACTGGTTACGTAGGTATTAATTTTACTAGAACTAGATAAATGCGTTTTTCTTTTAATTTCCTGCCGGAAACGTAATATTTAATTTGACATATATGAACAAATTTCATTTGAGCTTTGAATAGCTCAACATATTTACCGTAAGGTGAAGTTGCTTAGGTAGGGTAGCGTGCTATCACAATCGAATTTACTCCCGTCAAGTCTTATATGAAATGAAGAAAGTAACGTCATTTCGTCCTTTAATCTATCATTATCTCTTTTCTAACCTGCCAAACACAAATGTCATAAACGAAGAAAAATATGTTTAAACTTTTTAAATGTTTGCCAGACTGTAAATTTTATTTATGTACTCGGAGCAACTTAATAAAGAAACAGAAGAATTCTGTAAAGATTTCCCCACAGTAATTAGGACTTCTACCCCATTAGGCTTACTGTCTTAAAAAAAAGCAAGATTATCTCTCCTCACCCCACACTTCCTTGTCGCTAACTGAGCGTGTAATGCGACGAGTGTTTTGCCAAAAAAAGAAGATTTTCTTAAAATATATTTAAAACATAATGTACATATAATATCCTCATTTTGTTATAATTCACACTTTTAATACGATGGTATTTAAAAATTAATTGACATATTAATTCCATAGAATGCAGTTCCTCTAAATTTAATAACCAAAGTTGCTTTCTTGGGCCTTGTAGGATATGTTAAAATGTATTTAAGATCAAGGAGTTTTATCCAGTAGGGTAAGTTTGTTTCCTATTATTATGCATTCCACTATTCTCTTGACGTCGGCAAGGTCCTTGTGGGCCTTGTAGATGTGTTTATATTAAAAAGGTTATCGCTCGTGTCAGTGTTTCGGCCCTGGTGGATCTCATAAATATACGAATCACATTTTTTGGAACATAAAGTTTAGAAATTAAATTTTTGACAATAACTTCGTTGTCTGGCATCGTAGAGAGGTTGGGTTGATACCATTATATTGCGGAATTGAAATTTGCAAATTTTTATCTAATTCACTGTGTAAATATACTTTAAGGCCTTTTCACACCGGCGTACTGAACGTCCTGGACGATTGGAACGTTTGGGACGTCCGGTACGCGCCCCTTTCACACCGCCCAGCAACGTACCAAACGTCCACTTGTTCGCTCATGAGGATCAGTCAAGTGCCACCTCTCACTCAGTGTAGTTGTTACCTGTGCAAAGATGTCTTTTCCGCCAGTTCCTTGGTGTGAGACCGGGTTTTCTGTTCCGTGGTTTTCTGTTAGTCGAGTAGTGATAGTAATGACGACTTAGTATTATTATATTCGTTAACAAAAAGAAGTAAATTCGTCATAAATAAAAAACAGAAGAGGTTTGGAGAATACCATCACTTGATGCATGATCTGGAGCTGGATGAAGATAGGTTCAGAACTTATTTTAGATTAACTCCCGATCATCAGTTTGAAGAAGTATTGACAATTATCGATGTTGATATCAGAAAAACCGACACTAACTATAGAGAGGCAATTACTAGCAAAGAGAGACTCGCTATTTGTTTAAGGTAAGAAAAATCATATGATAGGAGCACGTGCTTATTAAGTGTTCATTGCGCATGAGCTAGGCTGTGGACGGGCTGGACGTTTGTGGAAAATCACTCGCCGAGCGATCCTCCGAAAACCGTCGCGGACGTCCAGGACGTTCGCAACGTTCTGGACACGCGGTGTGAACCGTCTCATTTGATAACATGGGCAGCGATTTATTTTGACAAAAACGTACCAAACGTCCAGGACGTTCAGTACGCCGGTGTGAAAAGGCCTTTAGATATGAACAAAAACTACTTAAAATTGCCGCCCTTTTGTCATTTTCAATTTCACTACAGTTCTATTTGGGCACGCTGTAACCCAAAATGTCTAGTTTTAATTTTTGTGGCCGCTATCGTGCTTAAGTATCGACGACAATGACGACGGACGGACGGCACGTCGAAAAAATATATTTTTCGGTTTCTTTATTCTATGAAACATATCAGTCAAGCAACGGGTAATTTTTGTCTCATAATCAAACTCACGTTATACTTCGCACATTGAGCAAGCGAAATCAGCAAAGTATTTAAGGTTATGTTTGCATCATCACTCAACTAAATGAGCAGAACTTTTACGCATCGTCATCTTAGTTTGATTACAACCTGGAACATTTCACATTTATACAGCATGTAATATTACCCTCTTACAAAAACCGTTAGTTTCTTTACATGCCGTTAAATAAAGATCATTTCACGGAAGAAGACAAGGGTTGGTCGCATAAAATCTGTTATCGATGTCATTAACGCATCACATTTGGCTCCAGTTCAAATGTGTTTTTATTTTAAAATACTTTTAGTCACCATTTTCTTTCTCGTCACATAAAACAGGTATTAATATTGCACGTCTATCACGAGCTCTTTTTATTCTTAACCCAGTTGCACACTATAGGCCTACCAGACATAAAGGAACCGGCGCAGAACGGTCATCTCGAGAGTGGTTCGCGCACGCATGTAGGGGCGATGGCGAGGAGGGGATTGGAGCGGTGGTGGGGATAAATTGTTACATTTTTGCCATAATATAAAGGAATTTAAAACCTATTTTTTAATGTTTTTTGCAACTTTTACTTTGTAAAATATTTAAATTTACTAATTGTAGTTATCAGGAACATAAACGATACACATTCACAGTTTTTTAGCGCTGCAGTAGATTTGAAAAAGAAAATATTAAGCCCTACGCAATGAAGCAGCGGCCTGATATGTCTGGCCTAACTCGGGCTCTCGCTCTTCCACCACAGTTCTACCTGCGCGAGACACAACCAGCGCACGGTTATTTTCTAAGCAGTACCCCTATAGAGAGATACGATATCTATCGCAGGATCATTACGATGGGCGACTTTTATCTTAAGATAATTTTGTTGCACAGCAAAGCGATACAATCTGTTGATGGGAGACATTTTTCCAGTCAGTCAATCAGGTGTAGTCATAAGCTGTTCAAGTAAAGATGACGACATGGTATTTGAAAAACCAGCAGAAAGAAGGGAAAGAAGTAGACTATTGGGTGCTTGCGTATAATTTAATGAATGTGCTACGCTGTTCCACAGTAGTTGTAGAAGGACAATCTAAACACGTAAGAAATTTAAAGAATTATATTGGATGCCATTTGTCATGGACCATTTACATGAAAAATTGAAATCTGAAATTTGAATGTAAATTATTGTGCGTTTGAATAACACACGAGATAGGGCACTCATTCTAGCCGCCGAAAAAATTTATGGCCTTAGATTTTAAATTTTCAACTCGATTAAAAAAAATTTCAATAATCTTCTATATGAACACACTATAGTCCCCTATACATTATTCAATGTTTGTATACCGGGTGTTTCAGACCACATGGACACTATCTGTAGCGCCTAAACGAAACCAGATAAAAATTTCCTTTCAATTAGAACCCCCCTTTTCAACCCCAAAGTATTCAGGAAAATGATTTTCGATGCTCCTCAATGACCCAAAAGGGCACTTTTGAGGGGCAGGGTGGTGTTTTTGGAAAACTTTCAAATAGAAACATAGGTCGTGTGATAACTCATTTTAAAGGTCTCTCTTTTCTGAACATTTTGGAGCAAAAAAATTGTTATCTTTTCATTACTGTACAGGGTGTGGCGAAATAAAATTATTTTCGTAAATGCCATTTTTTTTACAATTATTCAATGGTGCAAGATAGAACCAAACTTTCAATACAAAAAATGTTTGTATTCAAAAGGTCTCTCAAATGGTACAATTTTCAATCTAGGTTGCTATTTGAATTTTTTTTAGTTTTTACTCTATAAAAGTTATTAAAGTTTGAAATTTATTAAAAATTTGAAAACTACATAGAACTCCATACTAACCCATATCTCCTGAAAGGGTGTGTTCTTGTAAAACTAGGGAAAAAAAATGGTTGCCCTATCTTTGTTAGGGAGCAGTCACATTTCCCGCTAAAAACTTTAAAAAAACATATTTCGTCCCACCCTTTACAGTAATGAAAAGATTACAAAATTTTTTGCTCCAAAATGTTCAGAAAAGAGAGACCTTTAAAATGAGGTATCACATGACCTATGTTTCTATTTGAAAATTTTCCAAAAACACCACCCTGCCCTCCAAAAGTGCTCTTTTGGGTCATTGAGGAGCATCGAAAATAATTTACCTGAATACTTTGGGGTTGCAAAGGGGGGTTCTAATTGAAAGGAAATTTTTATCTGGTTTCGTTTAGGCGCTACAGATAGTGTCCATGTGGTCTGAAACACCCGGTATACAAACATTGAATAATGTATAGGGGACTATAGTGTGTTCATATAGAAGATTATTGAAATTTTTTTAAATGTGGTCTGAAACACCCGGTATTAATCTTTGTAGCCTCTTGCGTACTTAGACGATAACGACAATGGACGTATAGTGTCAAAAATCCCCTTTTCTGTTTCTTGATGCCCTTCATACACTAATATCAGTCAAAAAACGAAAGTGGAATATTTTTGCGATTACTAAACTTACCCTATACTTCGTATACTGTGTAAGTTAGGTCTTGTATACTCTAATAGCGGATCGGAAAAGAACAAGAGTTGGTCAATAGATAGGGAAGATGGAAGAGAGGGATTTACCGCAAGACTGTATGAAGAAAAAGTGTATATCCAGCTAGGATCCCCATGGCCGGATTTCCCAATAGGCCCTGAAGGCCCGGGCCTATGGGCGCAAGCTCCCAGCATTTTTTTTTTTTAAATATCTAGAAATAAAAATAAATAGCCATTACTTAACATATTTTTTGAATTAATTATAAAAAAAATCATTCTGATTTTGAAGTTCAATGGAACAAATAATTGTTGGTAAAGTTAAACTATTTTTCAACATTACGCATCAACTTCGTTACTACATAGGTTGATATAATTTTTTAATAAAGGTTTTTGGGGAAGTAACTTTAACCAGACTAGGGGGCGGAAAAAATTATTGGGCCTAGGGGCGCCAAAATGCTAAATCCACCCCTGAGGATCCTTCAGGATTACCAAGCCTGTACACACTAAAGTGAACACCTGAGAGACTATATTGCTTCAGTGTCCCGTCAAAGGTTAGGTTGATGGTGAAATATAGATATTATAACTATTGCAATAATCATTGAAACATGGATATCCAACTATGAAATGTGCACTAAACCTATCCATTGACGTATAGTTTATTTACTGTATATACACACACGATTATTAATAAACCATGCAAAAACACTGCACAAACTTTCTCACAAAACCAATTACTAACAAACCAAAACGGTCACAAGCAATGTCATTTCAGAAGTTGTTAATCAAAATGATGAAAAGTGAACCATGGATGTCGATTTTGAAGGAAATATTTATTTATTAAGGGCTCACTTTGGTGAGTACGGGATTGGCAATTCAGTGCGATCCTCATTGGATCTACAACTTTTCCCATGTAGTCTTGAGTTAGATCTTTATCTCTCTTCTCTCCTGTCAGGTCTCTCTTGACCAACTCTTCTTCTCTTCCGACCCTGACACTGAGCGTTAGGGGTCTTTATTTTACGTCATTTTCTTCTTCTTTCTTTCTTTCTTTCTTTTTTTTTTTTTTAAGGCGATGATCGAGACGTGTTCAACAACAAGGATCAAAAAAACATGTCAGGTTACTTTTCAGGAAGTTATGATACAAATCCGAACGTGTAGCGGAGTCTAGCAAAGTTTGTCAATATAAAATGTGAAGACAGACTGCCAGACTAATGCACAGATGTCGTTAAGAAGTAGAAATGGAGTAGAAACATTTCGCCTTATCTTTGAGTGTTTCACGATGTATGCAGCCGACACGCTCAATTTAATATATTCAATGTAATAATGTAGCTGCTAATGATTATACCAAATGAAGCATAAACCTTCATTAACTATTTGTTCTTTCTTTCATTCATGTTTTATTTACCTTTAAGCCTAGGCCTATGTTAGTTTAGCTCTTAACGACAATTTGATTCTTGGATGAAGACTCACGGGTGAGATTTTCCCTCTTTTTTTCTTTCGGTCATCATCGTCTGATATATTATGTATATTATAAAGACTCCAAGCCCTCACTCACTGAAGTAAAATAAAATTTGTGAATTTACGCCAATCCCTCCGCTTTTAGTTTAAGGTGGGGACCCGTTACTGGAAAAGGTTTACTTCTTTAAGAATATAATGACGAAGGTTTTTTAATAGCCTGTATCCCTTTTGGGTTTATTTTGAAACATGATAATGACAAGCGCTTTCAAAACATAAAATAGTTTCACCCGATTCTGATTAAATTGAAGCTTTGAGTTTTTTTGGAAAATATTCCCAAATTTTTAGTTGTCAAAAAAAAAAAAAAAATGAAAGAAACAAAAATAATTTCGAGATGTGGCCTATTGCACGACATAATTTCAAATACTTTAAATTTCAATCAACCTCAGAACGAATACTACCGTGGAAAAATTAACATTGATTTTTTGTACTGTGTAAAGAAGAAAACAATCGCGAAGACAACGTAAAATTGCATTCTGACAAACTTGAGTGGGAGAGGGGGGGCGGAAGTGGCTGCAACCGGAAACAATAACGCGGCGTAAGTGTTGATGTGCATTAGAGTTAGACACTTCCACTAATGGATGCTCCCTAACCAAGAAATATGACGTCACAGAATCTGATATTGTATTTTGGTTCAGTGATCTTGCGTCCAAATGTTAGGTGATAACTGCTGGGTGAAATTGTAGCCTACAACGTGAGTTTTAATATAAAAACCTTTATAAAAGTGCTAACACCAGAAAATATAAAATGTATATTGATTCAGTGTTGCCAAAATTTACATTTATCAAAGCGTCTGTGAGGACTTTCCCTCCTTCAGCTGAATTTCGACTTCTCTCTAGAAATAAAACGTCTTGAAATTTAAGAATACATAGCCCTACAATATTTGATTTGTATTGTTTTCTAGTACAATAAAATTTGATTGAAGGGGAAATTTAAAGGTAATAAACTGTCACGATCAAACAAATAAAATAAAGACCTCTAGCCTATATTTAAAAATTGCGAGATTTAAAAATATACAAACCAATTTTTGAAAATTTATTTCGTATTATGACAGTTTTTCCTTTCAAAATGTTTGTACCTCAAAACGGTTCCTTCGCAGAACTAAGATATATACTTTTGTTGTAACAATACAGGATTATTCAGTGACAATATAAGTATTTCAAACCAGTGATCACCGAAAGGTTTTCAGTTGGGAAATGAAGTTGTCTAGTTTGAAAAGCTGCCACCAGATCGCTCGCTAAGCTCGGTTCTTCTAGCAATCTCCAACATTTCAGTCTGAGAGAGATGGTAAATACAGTTACTTTAGAGTAACCTATTACTGACGAGTCACTACATTCCGGTAGTATGTTTGCAGTAACCTATTAATTTAATAATGTCTTACTGGATAGATTGAAACGTATTTAATCTACTCGATTACAAACTTATTAACGAATCAACCAGTGAAAGAGTTCGCAGTCTCAATCTATACAAAAGTTAAGTTTTAATTCTTGAAGAAATACGAGATTCACTAACACTTTGCTGTTTTGTACACTAAATAGTTGGTAAGATATTACCCACTATTTTACGAATAATGAAAACTCGTCTATTACCAATACTATCAAAATACATGATTATAGTAATAATATAATGTTACTATTACAGTGAAATAGTTATTTGTTACAAGACAGCTGTCACAAGAGACAGTGATTATCACCTTTCCGGTATATTTCAGCAGCCTAAACCACGACAGTGAACTGCTCAGCATGTCTTTACCGTCTGCTGTATGGACAAGTTAGATATTACATCCTTCATTAAGATACATACAGTAAAGAATTTCTGAAATATATAAATAACGCTAATAAAGATGCTTCATGTAGCTTTGTAAATGCCAATATAATAAAAGTTGTGTTATAATTACTAGGTTTTGATTCCACTGAGCCAATCGTTAACCTTAAGTATTGACCTTGAAATATTGGTAAAAAGTGACGGTTAATAACCCAAACACAAGTATTGAATGCCAAGTAAAATAACTGTATTGTTCAGGAACAATCGGCAAAAAATAAAGGTAATTATATAGCAGAGTAGCCTCACTTCAAAATCAATTTTTATGGGTTTTATTCGTCAAATAAATGTTGGAAAAATATTTTATTATCGAAATAAAGTGTCGGAAAGATGATTAACATTCATAAAATGTATGATGTGTTATCTTTCATACTCATGACATTCACTTCAATAAACGTACGGAAGGTTTGGCCAGGTGGTTATATATAATATATAATATAATATAATAATATAATAATAATATAATAATATAATAATAATATAATATAATATATTATATATATATATATGGAACACGCTGCTCCATTATTCAAAATCTTCAAAATTTTACCGGTTAGAAATTTATATATATTTAAAGTGTTAAGATTATTCTACAATAGAAGCGGAGGGAATTATACAACAGGGGGTGGAGGGAGGACTTTACGAAATGACTTAAACGTAGTTTTTCCAAAACCAAATTTAACAATTTTTAAAAAATTTTACTTATATCTTGCTCCAAAATTTTTTAATCTGATGCCTTTAAAAATTAAAACGTGTACAAGTAAAATCGAGTTTTGTAGATTCGTGAAACAATATTTATTAGAACAGGAGCAGGTCTATATGTTTTTTATCAGTAACCAGTGAGGGAGAATAAACTGGTAGTAAGTGACTGTATTTTATTCTTGAAAGCTCTCTTCTTCGCCAGTAATATGAATGGTAGAAGTGTGTGTGTGAATTATGTATATGTATGTGTATAGTTTTATTATTGTATTTCTATTTTTTTAGTGTTTTATGTTGATTTGAAATGGTTTGTCATAAAAGCCAAATCCTAGTTTTCTAAATGTAATTTGTGTGTGTATATGCGGGTTGGACTGGTCGGTCACATTGTTTCTCTCCCATCGAGCTATATTGTTAGAAATGTATAGAGTATTTCATCCCAAACAGGTTTTAACCTCGGGATGAAGTGACCCTTTGCTATTTTCTTGTAATACAGCAGGAAGTATTTTTTGTTATTATTATTATTATTAATATTATTGTTTATTATGTTATTATGAATTTTATTTTATATGTATTACATTTTATAATGTGAACAGTTGTCTATTTTATTATTAAGCATGTAAGATTGTCAAATTTTTCCTGTTAAAATTATGTATGAAAGAGGGTCAAATAAATAAATTTTCAATTTTCAATATATAGCAACCTGGCCAAACCTTTCGTGACATACATTTCCATGGCCATATAGCCGAATTTATGTTTAAAAGGAAGTACAATTAATACCGGTATAACACTCGTTTTCATCATTTATGGCGAATTACGAGTGAAATACATTTAAATTCAATAAATTCCTCTTCTACTGAATTTGCAGCATAATTTGACTCTGATTAAGATTTTCTTGTGTAATTATATTATGAAATCATCTTTCCGACACTTTATTTCGAAAATAAAATATTTTTCCAATATTTATTTGACGAATAAAACCCATAAAAATTGATTTTGAAGGAGGCTACTCTGCTATATAATTACCAAAATAAAATATAACCTTGATTGTAGTCATAAAATCGATTTAATCAAATTCAATTTAGGTTATGGGCGTGTTTATGATACTAAGTACGTTTAGGCCTAATTTAAAAATAAAATATTTGTATTTAATAAAACTTTCAAATGTTTGATTTTAATTAAAATAAACAACAATCATTGAAATTACTTTACTATTAGAAGTAACCATGGAAACCATCCATAGTAGATTATACTAAAACCAATTTTAAAACACTTATCTTTACATTTTAAATAATTATAAAGAATATCGACAGTGTAAAGTAAGTAAGACGTCTTATAATAGTTAATTACCATTTAATTATTTCTTCCAATACAATACATAAAAAAAAAAAATCTGAATAAACAACATTAATAAAATAAAACAATCAAAAAAATTTTCTCTTTTTTTAAATTTTAGATTTTAAATCAAAACATTTATAACCATCGAATAGAATGTTAAATGTCAATTTTAAATTAAATATAACATGATAACATGAATTTTTTTCCTTAAAAAAAAGTTATAATTAAATATATTTAGATAAGTAGAGTCATAATCTCGGGTCTACGTGTCGAGCCGGCTTTTAGAGTTAAGATTGTTGTTAACCTATATTATTTGAAAGTTTGTTATAAAAAAAAGTTTTCATATAGTATATAATATAGTCTTAATGTATTTCACTGTTAGGCCTACTAGTAGGCCTAAATTGAATATAGTTTTATTAAAGTTATAATCCTAGTTTTAGGTTTCTTTTTTAATTCAGAGTATTTACTTATCATTTGTAATAGGATACTTATCGCTCTGCTGTGGATTATCGTCTTGTATATTTAGTTTCAAGTTATACAAAATTCCTTGAATGATCTCTCTTATTTCCACAAAATATATATTATTTTTTATATAACCTTCAAGATGACGTAGTTAAACCTTTCGCTCTCAGATATATTTTATAGCTATTTGTATAATATAATCCCAGGGTTAGTATCTGCATTGAATCCCAAACCTAATTTAGAACTTTTGCATCCTTTTGTTGAAAAAACCATAACTCATTTATTTATCAATCAATTCTTATGATTTTGTTGTTGTTTAGTTTGTAATTAACTACTCTAACACATCAAGTTTTGTATAAATATATAATAATGTAAAACATAAATTGTAAAATAAAAAATGACACCTAAAATTTTTTTTTGAAAAATGTTTCTTCAATTGCAGAGGAAAGAGATGTCAAAAAATCCGGGGGCCATTATATATTCATATGATTAAAATACATTTAAAAATGAACACACACTCCAAATTTCATAGAATTATTTTGATAAACAACACAGTAAGAACTTTTTTTTTTTGTAAATTAACACATTTTCAGTTTTTCGCTGAGGCTTTCGTCAACTTATATTAGAATGTAATTTACAACCGAACACAGTTTTTAGCACTATTTACAAATATTAACACAACATTTTAATTTTTTTAATTATGACAAGAGTTTTATTTGAATACAAAAACACCTAGACTAAATATTAGGCTATCTAAAATAACTAGCCTAAACGGAACAAAAATGTTGGAAGAAAAATAATACTAGCATTTGTGTGTGTAACTTTGTATGTACAATTTTTTTCATATAAAAAAATATAAACTATTAAATTATATGTACAAAAACTGAGAAAACAAACAGTAACTCAAAATACGATCAAATTATAAACTCAAAGGTTAGGCCTATATACAAACAACAGCTGACATCAATTCAAAGAAAATCAACGGAATTTAACAATGCCAACATAATTACGTCTCACAAACAACTAAATGCAGATCGAATATGTAATATTTTAACACATACAGAAAGTTTGTTTTTTCCCGGTCATTTCAATATATTTATAAAATCTACCATTGTCTTCCAATTACACAAAATAACATTAACTTTCTAAATGTCTGAAAAACCGTAGTTTGGATTTTACGCAGATACCCGCCGCGTCCTTATATAAAGACGCCTGGGAACAAAAGGATTAATGGTTTGAGATTTTTCACACCAATATATAAATTGTTGATTTTTGTTTTCTTAATTCCTCTAGCCTTGGATCGTTAACTTTAGTTACACTGTCACTTTTGGTTTCTGATCACACATAAAAAATCGCACTAGTTGTATAACAACGCATGAATTAATTGTGGATGATAGGTATGAAAATGGTTTGTGGCGACGATGATCAAGTTGCTAGTGGTTTTGTTATTTCTTACGTCATATGTTTTTCTTTAGGTCTAGTACTAGCTAAACTATATTCAGTTTATTTTTATTTTGTATTGTTTTTATTTATTTTTAAAATTTGATGGTGCTTTTCCTTAGTGGTTGAGTTTCTTGTGTGTGCTTTTTGTGATTAAGTGTGTTTAGAATTCTTTCTTTATTTTTGATTGTGAATTTAGGTTAGGATATTGGGTTAGGTTACTCATTGGACATGTTGCACTAATTAAACCATGGCTTACATACATCAAGTTACTTGAGGATTGTTAATCTATTACAGACATCATGATACAAAATTAACACTATTTAAGAAACAATAAATGTGTAATGTTGAACTGAACAATTGTCACATCTCATCACAAGCAGTTTTGATATCTCTAGTAGACTCAATACCTATGCACAAATTATTTAAAAAGACAAATTTATATGGTTATTATGGAGAAAAGTTGTATGATAGATTTAAGTATGAAATATCGGCAATTCCTCTTTAAAATAGCTTTTTCCCATCATTTCGATACTTATTAAAGACGCTTACCACTTTTTATTTTTCACAATACATTATTTTTGTCCGAAATCAGCGATTTAAAATGACTAATTTATGGCATTTACAGGTTATTTCGACAATGATTTGATCAATTTTTTTTATTCCACGCAAATAGTTCTGTTTTAAGAACTGTCAAACTATTAGGAACTGTCAAAATAGATATCATTATTTAGTATCAATGATGTCGTGTAACGAGTGCGAACTACCTAGTTAGAAGAACTACAGGTCAAGGAAGATCTTTGACCAATATATACCTTACTCGACATATAGTTCTTTTACTAGGTCTGTGCTAGTCATCCGGAATCTTATATCATAGAAGCGTAGAAATATCAACGTGTAGAAGTGCGCATTGCGCCCCACAAGTGAATTCAATATGGCTACCCGATTGAATATGTTACAAATTTGTCAATTTCATATATTGTTAAGTAAATAAAGAATTGTGAGAGTTAAAAAATCACTAACATTGTTAATTAGATTCTACTTGATTGACAATTACCGAGATTTCGCAGTTAAATCGATCGGACAATTTCTCTCCATATTTACCATTTATATAATAATGTTATCATTTTTACAACTCTCTACATATATTTTATTTCTCTTGACTTTAGGCTTAATACTCCGAGAAATTCTTTAAAAAAGTATAAATAATCTCTCTATTTTTTAATATTCGTGTAAATATGTTATACTTTTTATAGTTCTCTGCATATTTGATTTCTCCTGATTTTAGGCTCAATACCAGAACAAATCCTTTAAAAAAGATACAAAATCACTGTTTTTTAAAAAAATGTATGTAATGTTATAATTTGTACAACACTTTATAATTATTTTGTTTTTCTAATTTACAGAATAGTTACACACACAAGCACAGCCGAAGACAAAGCACAAGAGAAGGCGCCAATAGCAAAACGACGTTCATAGCTTTTTTTTCACTTTTTTCACTAACAAATATTGGCATTACTTTTTGGAAGATGGTTCATGTTTAGCTTTATTGCCGTTTTTCTTTGGAGCTGAATGATCGAGATAGTTTGTGCGACGTGTTTGGACTATTTATTTATAGTTTTTTTCCTTTTCAATATCAATATCAGATCTGTTGTTTATGTACATTTCTATATATAGAAGCATTTGAGGTCTATATTTTTTTTATTGGGGTTGTACCGCTGAAAACAAACGCAACATACAAAGTGTGGGGCCCCTCTTTTCCTCTCCACCCCAGACACATTCCTACCTTGAAGATACTGTACTTTTACAATTTCGTGTTTCCATGGGTACCTATTATTCTCAGTACGTTGGTATACAAATATGAACTGGTCAGGAGAGATGAAGGAGGGATATAACTCAAGGTAATGATGTAGTTGTTTTAAAATGCCACGAAATACAAGTGTCTTCAGGTAAAGAAAGAAGAAGAAATAGAAATAAACAACGGATCTGATATTGATATTGAAAGGGGGAAAAAAACTACAAATAAATAGTCCAAATACTTTGCACAAGCCGTCTCCATCACTCAGCTCCAGACAGATGTCAATAAAGCAAAACATGAATCATCTTTCAAAACGTCATGTCAAATATTTGTTAGTGAAAAAAGTGTAAACGAAGAGTGGACGTCGTTTAAAAAAAGGAAATTTATATATTTAAATAAAAGTGTAAACTTATTTCGTCAATTATTCTTGAAATGTCTTATTTGTTTGTTCAAGTTTTTCACAGAAGTTTGTGTCATTGAAAAGTATATATTAAAATAAACGTGTAAACGTAATTTGTCAATTTTTCTTGAACTGTTATATTTTATTGTTCTAGATTTTCACAGAAGTTTGTGCCATTAATCTTCACAATCCAATAAAATTTGAATGAAACCTGTAGAGCTGAATTTGAGCGATAAATTTATTTAATGCTCGAATAGTTTGGTCATTTTTTTCACTTTATGCCGACATACCAAATTTTATTAAAATTGTTTCAAGTGTTTTGGCTTTATTGCGTGTGATATATTTTCGTATCAATATTGTGAACATAGTTAGAAAATAGTGGAGTTTATAAAATATCTTGTCAAGATTGTAACTCTGAGTACACAGGTCAATCAGGTAGATCTATAAGTTAGAATTAAAGAACATGTAAATAGCTGGAAACATGGCTATAGAAACTCTAACTTTGCTAACCACCTTTTGGACTCGGGTCATAGTTTTGATCCGAAATTGAATGTTCAACTCTTACATATAGAAAATAAAAGCAATAGATTAAATAATTTAGAATGTTTAGAAATAAATAGATCTATTTCACTTAGGCCTATTCTCAACTTAAATGACCAAATTGTATTAAATTCGTCACCTCTTCTTAAACCCATCCGTAACATAGTTCATTAACCTTTATCTACCTGCTAGGTCATTACCTACCTTTCCCGATTTCTCTAATTGTATTTCAGTTTCCTGTTACTTATGTTTAAATAGTTGTCTATACCTGTTAATAATCAGTTGCCCGATGATGCCGCAAGGTGAAGCAATTGTAGCTCATTTATATTATTAATTTTTTTTGAAACTTTAAGCTTTTGCTTTATTTTATCCTTGGATTGTGAACATATATATTTATAACTTAGCAAGTGACATTGCCTTCACAAAATTCTTCACAATGGAGGAGATCCTCACTTCCTTCCAAATGTCTTGGGCTATAACAAAATCTTATAGGTATTAAAAATTATAATATTAATAAATCTTAGATTAATTACGCAGGACGCTAATAGGAGTTAATACATTGTGTTGGACTATTTTGTGTTTTTTGCGTCTACTTCCCTAGTTTAAGATTTAAATTAACAATATTACCAATGAGTTTAAAATTTTACTATGAAGATAAATTGGATAGTTTTCTTTTTCTACTCATATCAAAGGTTGAAATTAAAAACAAATTCACAAATCATTTTAGGTATGTATTTCACGATTGCATGCTTTCAATTTATATTAGAACATACAATCATTGATTCTCTTTTCAAAACATTTTATTTGTTCTACTCGATTATCTCATCAACCTTGACAACTAACCACTACAAATGAGATGTGACAGATTCATGTATAACTTAATGAACCACAGAAACTACACCATTGAAATTGTACGACCAATTTTGTAGCAATCGTATTCCACTATAATATTGATGGATGATATATACGATATATGACTAAACAACATTTGTAGTTTCTACTATTGTTGCTAATTTTTCTAAATATTTGGGGATTTGTTTAAAAAATGTGATTTTACTATTTCTCTTCTATTTAAAGACAGGATTGAGAAGAATTCAATGGATGAATATTTTACGATATATGACTAAACAACATTTGTAGTTTCTACTATTGTTGCTAATTTTTCTAAATATTTGGGGATTTGTTTAAAAAATGTGATTTTACTATTTCTCTTCTATTTAAAGACAGGATTGAGAAGAATTCAATGGATGAATATTTTACGATATATGACTAAACAACATTTGTAGTTTCTACTATTGTTGCTAATTTTTCTAAATATTTGGGGATTTGTTTAAAAAATGTGATTTTACTATTTCTCTTCTATTTAAAGACAGGATTGAGAAGAATTCAATGGATGAATATTTTACGATATATGACTAAACAACATTTGTAGTTTCTACTATTGTTGCTAATTTTTCTAAATATTTGCGGATTTGTTTAAAAAATGTGATTTTACTATTTCTCTTCTATTTAAAGACAGGATTGAGAAGAATTCAATGGATGAATATTTTAAAGATTCACATTGTGGAAATTTATATGATGTACGGTTAAACAAATATCCTTAAAAAAAAGTTTGTTTCAAATTTGAAATTATTTATACAAATAGAGTATCTGATTTTTGTTGGATAGTGAGGTGGTCTAATGGTTTGTAAAACCGAATGTAAATATATGATTTAGAGCTAAATCGCCTAAAATTACGACCACTAGGAAATTACACATGAGAACTCATATGTACGCTAACAGTTAAAACTAATGAATTGGTGTTATGACGTAATATGTTTTTGCATCAATTAATATAACGGGCGGTTATCGTTTATACATTTATTGATAATTGATCATAATGTTATTTTTCTTACAATTGCACTATTGGAGATCTAATACAAATGTCCTTATGGGTGTTAACTCTTTAAATAGTATGTAAATCTGTCCTAATTTAAATACTTAGATTGTCTGTTGTCTATTAGTAGCCCCCTCTCCAAAATGTTGTCCTGTAACTTTTCTGTTAGTGTCTTCTCTTGTACTTTGTCTTCTGCTGTGTTTTATCGTGTGTTACGTGTGTTTAACTATTCTGTAAATTAGAAAAAACAAAATAATTGAAAAGTGTTGTAAAAATTACAACATTACATCCATTAAAAAAAACATTGTTTTTGCATAATTTTTAAAGCGTTTGTTCTGGTATTGAGTCTAAAGTCAGGAGAAACCAAATGTTCATAAAGAATTGTCATAATGAAGAATAAGGTGAAAGTTGTATTTGTAATGAGTGTTAATAATTATAACATTAAAATTACAGTTAATTTGTTCGTTCGTATTAAATAAATTGCCCTGATGTCGAGGCTAAAGTGAATTGAAACCAAACATATTCATATTAACTATCCAAAATAGTGATTTATTATGTTTTTAAAAGTATTTGTCCAGATATTGAACCTAGTCATGAGAAACCAAATATTTAAAAAGACTTGTAATAATTCATATCTATAAGCGTCGTTGTCCTGATTGACTGACTGATTGAGAATCGTCGTAGAGCAAAAACTACTCACTCTGAAAATTTGAAGGTATATTCTTATGGGTTTGTAGATGCTCACTAAGAAAGAATTTTTCGAAATGTCGATTTAACAGGTAGAAAATACATTTTTTAAATCTTGAGCTACGCTTTAAACATGTTGATTTGTAGCCATTTTTATATTTATTATATTACCATAGCAACCATTTGCATAAAATAATATATAAAACAGCTGATAGAGTTCATCAGCATCAATAATTAAATTATTCTGATTAATATTAGAATAATATTATATATTTAAATTATATAATATGGGTATTGATTATTTAAATATTACTGGTAAATATAATGCACATCGTAATTCTAATTATTGGGGATGGTGCGTGTCTATTTCCATCTCTGTCTTGTTTTATGAATAATACTCAAGAAGGATGTTGTCATATGATTTATTACAGTAGTAGAAAACTGAAGCATGTGATTTCTTGAAACCACAAATGGAGGTTGCAATTTTTTGCGATTTCCAAACTCATCCTATATTTCCTATACTGGGTACTTATAGAGAGCATAATATACCGGGTGTTCAAAAAGTCTGGAAACCCCTTAATATTTATTTTATTAATAAACGAAGAGGAATGAAACTCTAGGATTACGTCCTCATTGTAGTTACCGACTTTTTGCTCATTTTAATAGTCTTTTTTCACTTTGGGGGGACGTCCTGTGGAGGAAGTCTAAAAAATCTTAAATATAAGCATAGGTCGAATTATACCTCATTTTAAAGGTCTTTGTTAGAGGAACACATTGCCGCAGTCCCGACTGATAAAGGACCATTCGTTTGGAAATGGCAGCCTTTTACAATTTGTTAACTTTACGTTGCGAAGATTAAGAGGCAGAAGTGAATACTCAACCGTGTTGGTTATGTTAGTATTTTAGCTATGAGAATATCACAGCTGGAGTGTGGAGGGATAGGAAATATCAGTAATGGTCGATTTTTTTGTTTAAAAACATTAGGAGTGCACAGATGTAATTGGGGACAATTATCATTATTAATAAAGTTGAACAGACAGTATGTCAGTTGTTTATGTTTAAATTACTTACTCTGAAAGACAATAATTATAAAAAAAATAAACTAACCTTGGAAAGTATTACAGTAGGTGCTCGAAGTGGTGTCCTTGTGTAGCTGATTGGTTGCTGATTTTGGCCGTCCGGATCTTGACCGATTTGTTACAGAACCGCGCTGTACGGTCTTCAACACTGTTGATTTTTGAATAGGTGGTCAATTTCATAGGGGAAGTATCAAGTATCATTGAACAAACGGCTTACCTCCTCATATGAACGAGTTCTATCCCCATAATCCCTCATCATCAGAATGGTTATTTGCTCTGTCTCACTAAGTGACATTGTAATTTAATGTAAAGCTTACTTAAAATTTGCCATTGAATTAGCATTAAAATCAAACAAATTTTAAGAGGCTGCCATTTCCAAACGAATGGTACTTTTTCAGTCGGGATTGCGGCAATGTGTTCCTCTAACAAAGACCTTTAAAATAAGGTATAATTCGACCTATGTTTATATTTAAGATTTTTTAGACTTCCTCCACAGGACGTCCCCACAAAGTGAAAAAAGACAGTTAAAATGAGCAAAAGGTCGGTAACAGTGAGGACGTAATCCTAGAGTTTCATTGTTCTGCGTTTATTAATAAAATCAATATTAAGGGGTTTCCAGACTTTTTGAACACCAGGTATATATATTTTTTATGTTGTACAATAGATGGATTTTGAGATATTTGGCATAAAAAATGGTAAATTAACGCCGTTTTGAAACGATTAAATGAAACATTATAAGATTTTGTAGTACAGTATACAGTAAACGAATACTATAAAACATCGTGCAAAATTTGGTAGTGAAATATCAATCTGTTCTGAATTTATATCTTGTTCTTGATTAAAAGGCAAACGGACAGACAGACGAAAAACGAAAGATTTTAACATATATTTATACAAAACCTATTATTTAATTTGATACGCAATATCACATCCCAAAATTTGGCAAAAGACAGTGCATTTGATTTACTAAGAGCGCCTTTGTAGATTATGAACGTACTTACATATTCACTTCCGTGTTTGGCAATTCCCTTCTTTTATTTTGAAGGGGTAAATCCTAATTTTTCATTTAGTTACGAAACACCTTGCGATTGTTTATTAGCGATTGTATGATATATAAATTGTATCCATTACAGGGAAACATCGAAATCCGAGCCTATGAAATGTCCACTGATCCCACCCATTATAGAAATAGTTGCAAACATAAAAGTTATTGGATAAATGTTTTCAATCTTAATAGATTAAACATTGTTTTTAGCGGTGGAAATCAGTTTTCTAATATCAGCCTCCTATATCCAGATATTGGCAACATGAAATTTGTAAAATTTGATTTTTCAACTTACCCCAGTAAGTAGGTAAGGGTAAGTTTGGTAGTCCATGATTATTGGACTGATCTCCACGTTTCACGGTCTCGTAGAACAGAAAAAGTGATTTTCAACTTTCCGTCCTTCCGTCGTCTTTGTCATTTTTGTCCTTACGCAAGCATGATCGCAAAACTTAATATTAAATTTGATAAAAATTTGCAGATTTAAATTGCATTCTAATGGTACCAACGATTAAAAATAAGGAATTCATTGTCAAAAAATATAATATCAAACTCTGACGTCACAAGAAAATGCGATTCGTATAGCTTAGAGGTGGAGACAATAACACGAGCAAAGCGAGTAGAGACTGTTTAATCCTTTTATGTGTTCTACGAGGCCGACATTAAGAAAAAAGTGATATACACAATTATAAGGTAAAAAAAATTGGTAATGGTACCTACCGGTACCTCACCGCTCTACGATGAAAAATAGCGAAGTAATCGTAAAAATAGTTATTTGTGCAACTAGTGAGCAAAGTGGCACTTTTTTAAACGAGAGAAAAATGTTGACGCACGAGGCTTGCCTCGTGCGTCAATTTTATCGAGTTTAAAAAGACACTTTGCTCACGACTTGCACATTATACTTTGTCCACAGTTGTTATTTTGGCAATAAAAACAGTTCATATTGGCGGTCGTACTTTTTCCTTGATTTGACAGGAAGGAGATTTAGTACAACGTTGTTAGCTTTTTCCGCTAATTTAGGCGGGGTATTTGACAGGTTTTCATCCTCTGAACTGTCCATATTTTAAAACTAACTACACAAAATATAGCAGTAGTGCTAAAAAACACATCACCACTGAGTAGAAGTTCTCACGTTAAAACTGAGGTTATTTATGAATATTACAAATAACTTAGGTGTATTGTTGAGGAAGCAGGATTGCCAACTTCAAAACTCGGCAAACGAAAAATACTCTCAGTGTACATACACTGTCAATAATCTTCATGAATAATTACTTCCTTTTTCAACTTTAAAACGTTTTGTTGTTTATTTATGTTATTTTACATGTAAGAATTAATCTAACCTACATACGGGACATTTCCTGTATATTATAAATCAATTCAAATAAACTTAACCTAAATTTTGTTTTGTTCAGTTGCCATTCGGAGTGAGCAAAGTAGTGTGCAAAATAGTGGGCAAAGTGAAACTGTTGAGAAATCAGCTGTTGTGCAAACTAATTTAAATGAACAAAATGCCAGTTTGTCAACAACTGTAGACAAATGTAATTTCGAATTCAAACTACCCGAGAAAAAGTGACATTCGTATAGTTACAAATCCACTAGGAACTAGTCACCGACACTAGCGCAGCGAGGTAGATTTTCTTTCACATTATAGATCTAATTAATTACTTATGATTTTTTTTTTAAGTTGTGAATTTCGTGAAACAAAAAAAACATAGTCGCTATAATAGTACATATCCAGTCATATCATGCAATGTAATACAAGCAGATCTCTAAATGTAATACACAAAAATTGATTTTTTGGGCATTGTAGGAAATGTTAAATTGTATTGGTAGATCAAGGAGTCTTATCCAGTAGTATATGTGCTTATACAGTTTCTGAACCTCGTAATTGTGTATCACTACTTTCTTGACGTCGGCTAGGCCCTGATGGGTCTCGTAGTTGTGGATTAAAAAGTCTCCACTCGCTTCGCTCGCGTCAGTGCATCATCCCACGAAACTGTAATTACTATTTTTATTTTGTAATGCACGTGGAATTAAAGAAACACATTATAGATCTATTTGTCTTAAGTTGTGATTCACAGTTGTGCAATGCTGTAAATTAATTAGGCCTAAACTTGAATTGTCCAGCCTACACTTCAACACAGTCCAGTTATTTCTAGTAATCATTAATCTTTGGTAGTTGTACAGAATATGTCATACAAGTGAGAAGTGAGGTTAGGTACGCCACTGCCTGTTGGATTAATGATCTTTTGCTTCATTACACTATGCTAGGGGAAGGGGGACGACGAACACGAATGTCAGGAGATAAGGGATTAACATTAACAGTTTAGGTTAGGTTAGGTTATTTACAAAGAGAGCAGATACTGGTAATAGTCTTGTTAACGGTAATATAAAATACGTAGTTTACAGATTATAAAATTGGGACAAGCAATATCAGTGAAATTTTTTAGTTCGTGATTTAAACTAATGTGTTAAGTCGCATATAAAATACTTTTAGCTAAAAACTATCGTCATCTTTTTGAGGTTATGGTGACCATTTAGAGGTTACATTTTAGTAAAGTTAAAATGATTTTAGTCGTTTTTGAGGATATTGAAAGTTTGTATTTCGGTCTTATTATAAATTTGAATTTAATAATAAAAATTCAAACATGGTATTACATAGTAAAAAAAAGAGGGACATGGTATTTACCCTGTCCCTTATACAATGTATAAGGGACATTTAGAGGATCTGAATTTAGCAGATTCTCTAAATGTAATGTCCAACAGTTGATTAGCTTGTCCTTGTAGGAAATGTTAAATTGTATTGTTAGATCAAGGAGTTTTATCCATTGGGTTTAATTTGGTTTAATACACTGTGTATATCTCTAATCATACCTCTACCTAGTAAACATTATTAAGCTGTTTACCTGACGTTGTAGCTAATATGAACTATAAACCTACACTATTTTAGCTAGGTTGAATATTTTGAGGTCGGGTTTGCGCCATTGTGTTCTACTCATAAAGGCCTTTAATTCGATGTACAACTCGACCTGTGCTCTCATTTAAGATTTCCTACTTAGGCCCCTACTCCTTGTTGGTCGTCCCCCTGGAAAGGTAGCTGTCCACTGAATATGTAAGCCGTCCCTGAACATATTTAACACGCTTTATTTATGTAATATATAATTTGTTGATTTGACAGTACGATTTGAAAGTGTCCTGATTTAAATGTAAATATTTTTTAATGGATTTAGAATTCCCACGGAAACGAAAATACATCTTGCATAAAGCGATAATGAGTGAGTTTTACCTTTAGACAAAATATAGTTTGCAGTGACATTAATATGACTTAACCGCATAAACCAAAGAACTTGAATGTGTTCCAATATTAATTTTTTTTGTTGTTAAAACGGTTTTCTGCCACTAATTTTAAATTTATTAATATTATTATATGAATATTTTTTATTGTTATTATGTTATGTACAATACATAATAGATCATTTTAATTTTAATATTATTAGTGATACATAATGTACTGTGTATTTCACTAGTTCTTAATAAACAAACACAATTGGGTTTATTTATTAATGTAGGACTATTAATAACTTTACATAACGGATGGGATGATGGACTCGTCACATGTTATGTGTATTGTTAGTGTATGATAATAACTTGAAGTTGTTATGTGGAAATATAGTGTATTCATGTAGAATCCTATTGAAATTTAAAAAAAATCGAATTAAAATAGTCAAAACAGTTATTGTTCATATTAGTCGTGAGTTATTCAACTTAAACACAATAAATTCTATACAAATTTGCAGATTTAATCCTGCATGTACCACCCAATATCGCTACGAATCCAGCAGTGACGAGTCACCTACACGAGCGTGAAGTCTCCTTTACTATTTACAGCTTCGAGACCTGCAATACTGTCACCATCAAATCGACTTTTTACATCTACGAGGCCCTTTAGGACCTAAAAGAATTCAAAAAAGTAGTTTTGCACACAATTACGAGTTTCCAAAACCTGTGTAACAACTGTTTTAAAGACTTACCCAGTGGATACCCTTGATCTACCAATAAAATTTAACATTTTCTACAAGGTTCAAGAAATCAACTTTTGGTCATAACGTTTTTAATATCTCCTTTTATTACATTGCACGATGGGGCTGGGTAATTACCATGATGTGGACATCCACTCTTTTGTGTGTGGGTGTGTGAGTATGGTATACTATTATGGAATAAACTAGAACCAGCAAAACTTACTAAAAAGTAAATGAAAAGGAAGCTGTTATTTTTACTAAAAATCCTTTCCAAACACTGATTCATTATCATTATTTATTTTGCAAAAAAGAAAGAAATATTTGCTTTCTTTCGCTTATTCGTATCAATGAAAGAATAAAATAAATAGTAATATATACTATTGGATAACATGACAGTATGATTGGATATAGAGGGCGTCACAGTCTCTAGAGAGGTCCTGTCACATCACCTCTAAAGGTGAAAGCACAAGATTACCTGTCACAAGAGCTTAACTCACTATATCCTGCGACTGTCTACAACGGACTTTTGAGTCAATATTTTATTTATACGATTATATTTTTTCGATTTAATAATAAATTATTAATAGAAGAATACTAGTAGGATAAACTTGCAGAAGCTTTCTCCTGAATATATAGACGAAACTAAATGCAAATCAAGTTCTATCTTTGAGGGGGGAACTACCGTAAGGCCGAAAGTCAAAATTTCGAATTTCCCAGTATTAATTCGAACGATTTTATTTCCTCTCAGGAACTCACTGTAGTAAGCGACTACGTAACGATCCCGAGCTACCTAGCTGGATCTACACTTTATTTCATCTTTCCTATCATGTCCCTTTTGACCAACTCTTCTTTCTTCCGACATCGACGCTATTAGACTATTCGAGGACTACGAGACGTTATTTTATGTTCTTAACAAGGGGAAAACAAAACAAAAAAGTCGCACCGTAGTCAAATTTATCATCTGGATTCCAACTATTCAGATTCTGTTTCGACTAAAATCTCCCTTCCCTTTACGTTAGAGATTAGTTTTTCTAACAGTATTGAATAGAAATCCTGACAACCGTTGTGATTTTGAATAATTCATTAAACAAATATGGACAGTTCAGTATTTATTTGTCAACGAACCATTAATCTTAGAAGACACGAAGGGTGATGGATGGTCAATGGTTCCAGTCAATTTGTCGAGGAAGGGACTTCCAGGGGTTCCGAGCAAAACATGATGTGGGATTTGTAAACTCTTATTTTATATTGAGAGAAGTTGTGATGGAACAAAATCAGATTTTCTAAATAGTAGCGCGCAAATAACCTTCATATTAACTTAACAATTTTATTTTAATTTGGTTTAATCGTTAATTTGGTTTAATCGGACATTTACCATCATTTGTGTATATACAAAACTAACACAACGTTTAAATCAACTCTCGTTATCAAGTGTTAAACTTAGAGCATAGAAGTAACTTCTGAAAACTAAAACTAAATTTATTACTCAAGGAAGGAACCCAGGGGGTTATCGTTGATGTTTTTCACTTTTAATTTATAACTTTATCAATTGAAAACGTGAGTTGATTTATACTCTCAAAACGTCGTATTTATACACATAATTAGTCGTAATTAAAAAAAATCAACGTAAAATGTAATCCAATAAAGTTCAATATAAAATAATGTAAATATCAAATAAATATCAAAAATCAAAAAATGTTGGTACAATTAAGATGAATACGTAAGAAATCTTTATTTAATTTAAAATAGATAAAAAAATATAAAAAACATACATTAAATTTCAATAATAATTGCTAATGAAAGTAATTGGAAAATGTGAAATATAAGTGAACAGTGTAATACAGATAATGAAATATATTTTCTCAAATAAAGGCAGTGGTAGTGAAGCAAGAATCGTATCTGCAAGATACTTAATAAGAAAATACCAACAATTAAGATAATACATCTATTGAGTATCCTTTACGAAGAAAAATAAATTTATCACTCAACTTTGTTCTGTGAAGTAATTATAGAAACGTTAGAAATCAGAAGATTCAAATAAGAACTTTTTATTTGGTGAGATCAAACTGTTTGAATAGTTATATTTCAAAATCTGATAAGCAATTATTATTGAAATTATTATTTCTTAATAATTTTGAATTAAACAAAAATATTTAGACAATCATAAACTAGTTACAAATATTTCGCCCGAGAACTTATTTAGTTTATTATTCCATTTATTACCCAATAAATAATTTATATTTATAATCTTTTTACTCGTTGTTATAATTATTATTAAATTATTTATTTTTATTTTTATAATCGTTATTAAAAGACATTGGCGCCCAACATCGGATAATTTTAAAATCAAAACTACAATCTATACAAAAGAAAAAAATCGGAGAACATAACAGAGCCTGAAATAAAATATTTGCTTACTTATGAAATAATTTGTACATTTAATGGTTGTCAAGATATTGTAACAAAGACAACTTCACAGTGTAATTATTGTGTATAGAACGAAAGTGTATAATTGTTGGACACATGTTAAGTGTGGTAATTAAGAACAATAAGGCCGGACAGCTGTTTCAACGCTTCATTTAAATTAATTGATCTAAAAATACAAGGAGATGATATCATGGAGATATTTGTACAAGAGTAGGCCGTGAGCTCATGGAGGCCATGAAATAATTGCACTAATTATAGATACAACAGGAAATAAAGAGTTAGGACTCCAAGACGGTACATTGTGACACACCGTAATGAGTACCTGTAGATTAGAAATGATATAAACTAATGAAGTTTTGTGGTTGTTTAAGAAATGTGTGTTATATTTTTCACGGATATATGTATTTCAATAACATTTAATTCGAGAAGAAAATATTTTGATCTGTTTATCTCCCGTTTGAAGCTCTACAGTTAAAACGGATATATTTTGGCTGTATAGTACAGGAAAAATAGGCCAAAATCAGAAAATAAAGAGAAAAATCATAGAAAAAGGAAACAGTATTTAAAACAAAATTAAAAAACCGATTTTGATTTACATTATTTTTGGCTGTATAGTACAGGAAAAATACACACAAACAGAAAAAAGGTTAAAAAACTTTAGGTAACTAAATAGTATTAAAAAAAAAAAAATCCGATTTTGATTTACAGAATTATTGGCTGCATAGTACAGGAATATAGTACAGAATATCATTATAGTCCAAATGTCATATAAAATTAGAAACAACTTAGATAAACTAAATCGTATTTTTTAATAATTAAAATTCCAATTTTGATATACAGAATTAACTATAATTTCTGAACTTCTTTTTACCTATCTACAATTAAAATTGATCAAGTTATGTTCATTTTAACATTTCAAAATCATAAAAAGTACGAACGTATTTTATTTCTCTTAAAATTCTTGCGTATACAAAAATAGCAATGAAAACATTTCGACTACTTTCTGGAGAAATTTAAACTGTGTATTCTAATTTAACAAAATTATAACAAGGGTATTTTCACCAACCAAATAATTATTGCAGACACATATTTGTGACAAAGATTTTTTTTTAAAACATAAGCTTATCTTAAAAATTCAATATGTAATTCATTTATAAATTAAAAAGCTGCTTTTAATTTACAATGGAAGATGAAAACATTCAATTCTTAAAATATCATAATTATCTAGAGTAATTTTGATATAAAATTATATTTTTAATATACCATACAAAAACCTTGCACAAAATGTGTTACTCTACCATTCCCAAAACCAACTCAAAAACAAAAAAATGAGTCCCGTAGTTGACAGTCAAAACGATAAAATTAACCAAAGGCGACGCTTATTGACTAAAATTTTTACTTTAAGCCTAAATTTGTCTCTCAGCCTAAATAATATTTGATTAAAATCGGGCTTTTAATAACAGCGATCAAGGATAATTTTGTTTTTGTCAATTATTCCTGAACCTTATGATGTGACTTGGGATTTTGCACGCGGGTTTGGGAAATTTTTCACATTTCATTAAAATTACATGTATATCGATAGAGACAATTTTGAGAAACAACATTTTTTTTTTTTACTAACAATTCAAAGCCATTTTTTAAACAATAACTCGCGAATCGCAATTGACGAAAAGATGCCAACTACTATGTTTTTAGATTTTTACATTTGAGCAAAATGCGATCAAACATATTTGAGCCGATTTTCAAAAGATTGTTTTTTAATGGCAGTTATCTCCAAATTTTCGTGTTATGTTAAAATGGAAATAAAGTCCCCAGATATAAAGTTAAATTTCATTTGTGTTAAAGATAAA
The DNA here is from genome assembly GCA_963513935.1 of Aphrophora alni. Lineage (NCBI taxonomy): Eukaryota > Metazoa > Arthropoda > Insecta > Hemiptera > Aphrophoridae > Aphrophora > Aphrophora alni. The sequence continues at coordinate 145,499,574 of OY740765.1, forward strand.
AAAGCTCACGCGTTTGAGCTGCACAGATGTATTATTTGGGCTCAGTTGAACTCAAAACACATATGACCCCAAAAATGCAATACCAACTTTTTCACCAAAAACATAACTTTATCTATTAAAGTTTTATACAGGATAACCTTCAAATAAGTCGCTATTTTTGAATTAATATACTGGACATATGGAACACTCTAAAAACTTTACAGTAATGTTCATGGATATGTAAAAAAAGTAGGTACTCTATAGTTTCAGTTTCTTTTGGTCAATCAATACAAAATGAAGGAATAACAAAATAGTGGTACGTTTTACTAAAATGATTTTATTTACATAAACATTACAAATTGTTGATTTGCATAATAACATGAAAATGTGTAAAACTTAATAAAGAAAAGTAAATAAAAAAATAAACAGTAATAAATTATTAATGACCCAAATTTGACCTTTATTATAATTGATGTCCATCAATAGCTTTGTACTGATAGTAACGAAACAAAAAAGAGTCACAAGCGCTTTTGAAATATTGTCGAGGTATCAACAGTAATTCCTCTTCAATCAGCTACACTAATTCATAATCTGTTGCTATATGGTAAGAATAAACGTTTTTTCTTTCAAAAAGTCTCATAGGGGAAAATGGCAGTCAGTTGTGGATCTTGAAAGGCCAGTCAATAAAGTTGCTGCCATGACCTATCCAACAGTTGGGAAGATCTCGATCTAAAACTGCTTTGGCCACATTAGCATAATGAGTAAGAGCTCCATCTGGTTGGAAAAATCGTTCATCATCTCCGGCTGAGTAAGATGAGGAACTATGTGATCAGTTAATATTGATGCGTATCTGTCTCCAGTCATTGTCTGATGGGAAATGTCATACGATAAAACACCATCCTTGGTGACGGCAGCACAAAAACAGTTATGTCTTTGATTTCAGATCCTCTTTATGTAAGATATGTGGATTTTGTGTTATAATAATTACAATTATTATGTCAGTTTACAGATTCTGTTCGGTAAAATGTAGCTTCATCTGAGAATACAATTCCTTCATACCACACGGCATCTTTGTCAAGCTTTTCAATTACCTTCAAACTACCTTCCACTCGTCTATCTGGGTCATCTTCCAACAGTCCGTGAACTAAATGTGCCAAAAAAAAAAAAATTAATTTCGTCTTTCTTGGCATACCTTTGAGCTGACGACTTTGGTATCCCAGTAGGGAATTTAAATTTTCTAAGTGAATTAGGCCTGTTTGGAGATTTCAGTAAAGTAGCACATCCAAGCTCTTCATTTTCTGTGTTAAAAAATCTATGGTATTTCTTTGAAACTGATCCAGTTTCTAGTAGAATAGTTTTCCATTCATAAATTGATTTTCTTGACGGAGGAACCACATTTGAATAGGTTCTTTGAAAACATTTCATCGAGAAATTCATTTTCAAAAGCAATAGCCCAAGAACAACATTCCTCTTTTTGTTCAATCAAATAATTTATTGTTTCGAGGTTAGATGTCACAAATAAACTGATTAAACACATTTACCCAATTGTTTAATGTTAACAAAACAACAGCTGATCGAGATTCAACAGATGGAAATGCACATTTTAATGGCATTGCATTGTGGGAGGAAGTGGTTCAAACCAGAATATTAATTTTATTATTATACATTTTCGGACATTTGCCATCATTTGTGTCTTAAAATTAAAAAAAAAAATCGAAAAATGTATAATAACAAAATTGAACTTCCATCATTAACAAATAACTTGAAATAGAGAACAGAATATTAATGTTTTTTTTTAATTCCGCCATTTTGTTTTGATTAACCATAAACATGAAACTCGAAGGTACTTTTTTACATATAACTGTAAAGTGTCAAGTTTTTAGAATGTTCTACATGTCCGGCATATTAATTACAAAATAGCGACCTCTTCATAAGATACCCGGTATAGAAACTTATTGAAAATTCAGAAAAATCTAATTTAAAATGTCAAAATGATGACCATTACTTTTAGTTAAGAGATCTGCTTATGTTATAAGATGGAGCTGGGTAAGTACTTTGACGGCCCCAAAAACTTGATTTTAATTAGTATGATTAAGTGATAAATATGATTCTGTTTATTTGAATAAATTACTATTTCTAATAATATTTTTGAATTCTGTTGATTGTTTTGTCTTTTGAGGAAATAAACTTATTTTAATTAACGTTTACAAAACATGTCTGGATACGTACCTTAATGGCATACATTATGACCTAAGTAAATAATTTTATAGACCTAAATCACTATTAATCATAATATAGAAACTATTACATACATTTCAACAGTTCATTTATTACAACTCTTTGATTTCGAATCATTTATATAACAAATCGATCTTTCAATCAGTATCCTTTATATCACTAATCGATACTGTATCCGATACCAAGATGGCGTATGATTTATCTTGAACAAGTGTTTTGGATCGGAAAATAACCTTGTAGTGACTCTCCGATATTATTCCTGACGTGAGCTCTATTGCAAGTGGCCATTTATCTCCAGGCCCAAGCTTTTAACCTTTGCCCTCTCGGCCATCTTTTGACGCCAAACTTGAATCAATCACTGACTTCTAAAGCATGCACTTCTTCTACATTCATCAACGCAAGCAATCAATATGGAACCGAGCGGAACAGAATGTGATTTGCTGATTCAACGAGTTCGTAAGTTAGGATTTTTAGAAAATGTATGTACGAATTTCAAATATAAATTTTCAGCCGTTGTAATGAAATGTTCACTGACCTCACCCATTAGAGTAATTTTCTATACAGAGTAACTGAAAAGAAACGTTCACTCCTTTTTAAATTGGTTATAAAACTCAGCTTTATTATTTTATTTGATCCTAAACATTTTTAAATTTATTTAAGACATGTTTCATACAAATCGTAGTATAGAAATTCGTTTATGAATTTCAAAAATAATCCAAGCTTTTAAAACTCTACAAACACAAGTTCTATCAATTGTGCTCGCTAAACAATTTTGTGTCCTATAAAGCTAATGACATGCTTTTTACGTTACTATGGGGTACCGTTGAACTTTTAGTAAGCGATTCTGGTGAAATTAAGGATAGAATAGGCGTAATATGAGAGCATGAGAATGCCGGTGTCTTAACCTAAGTGTCTTATGGGTTGAAAACTATGAAAATCCCTAGGGGGGGGGGGGAACAGAACTAGAAATTGCTTAAAAAATCTTAACATGTTCTAGAATGAAATTAAGTCACTATATACATTTAAAATATATGTTTCCATGGAAAAGCGAGGTCATTAAATATAACATTAAATTGTTGTTATATTTTTAAATATAATTTCCCCAAATTTAATTTAATAACTTTGAATACACATATCTCATTAACTTGGTAAGATTTCTTTACTCATCTTTTATTCCATTTTTATCACAACAAATACTAGTTCCTTATACGTGGATTGTCTATTACATTTACTATACAAGTAGATAAAATATCCAAAGAGCCTTGTGGTTAATAACGATTTGCAAGAAATAAAACAGTAACACAATTAACAGTAGCAACAGTAGCAAGTTTAATAAAATCGTACGTTCATTTTACATAGCTACATTCTTCTGAGGGACACAAACCAATACTGAGCTAAATTTGAGAGTGAAACGACTTTTAAAGGATAAGGCTTCTCACACGTCCATATTGGTCAGACCGGTTTCCCGGTTATAAAGACGTGAGAGGGGCGACATGCCGCTTAATCCAACTATTCTAATCTAACTTACAATTAATTAAGAATTTTAAAACCAAAGGATCATATATATATATATATATATATATATATATGAAAAAATACAAGTCAAAACTACCTTATGTACTTAGAAAGTACAAGTCAAAATTAACAAGTTTAAAAAAATGTGTGCTTTAATTTGGTTTTAACAAGGAAATTAACAAAGAAATCGGAATTGGCCCCTTATCAGAATTGAACAACAAATCATTTTCAGCTTTAAAAACGAAAATACTTTCGAAGTTATCCAACAATTTGTTGTTCTTAATTCAAATTAACATTAATCATTCCTAGACTATGAAATGTAGAAATAACATGCTCAGCGACGTTAGATTTTCAGGCCTGTCAAATTTAATATGCGACAAATCCTATCTAAATCTCGTTATAACCTCTATGTATCATACAGTAAGAGTTGCCAATTTATGTCTATTACAATGGTTAGAATTATTCAATCAGTTGAAATCAGTTAATCCGTTTGTAGTGCATTGAGCATATGATAGACAGATATTCCAAAACCACTTTTTTGGATTCAAAATGGATATATCTGTAAAAACTAGAGATAGATTTATTTTATTTAAAACTGACTCTATACTACGTGAGAAAGTAAACAAATTGATGGGTGCCATCATGGTAGTTACCCAGCCACATAATATAATATATTACAAGCAGATCTTCTAAATGTAATGTACACAAAAGTTGGTTTCTTGGGCCTTGCAGGAAATGTTATATTGTATTGGTAGATCAGGGGGTCTTACCCAGTAGGGTAGGTTTATTTAAAACAGTTGTTACACAGGTTTTTGAACTTCATATCGTTTCTTTCTTCTCGTCGTCTAGGCTCTAATTGCCCTCTTATATACGTAGGCTATGTATTAAAGAGACAACCACTTTCTTCGTTCGTGTCAGTGTCTCGGCCGTGGCGGACCTCGAAGCTGTACATAAGTGATGAAGCCACTCACTCGTATTGGTGAACCTAACCTAACTTCGCTATTTGCCATCGTAGAGATATGGTTGGTACGGATTTGAAATCTATTTCAGTTAGTTATATGTTAAATAACACTCAAGATATGAACAGAAACTGTTGTAAATGGCTGCCATTTTGTCATTTTCAATTCGATTTACCTGAATTTCAATAGTTATCTATATACACACTGTAGTCTCCTGTCATCGTGCTTACGTACAGATGAAAACAACATCGACGGACCGACACATGTTGAAAATAATTTTTTATGTTTAAGCAACGAATCGAGATGATGAGTCAGAAATGGTGGTAGAATTACTGGTATGCTTCATACATTGGGTAAATAAAAATCAGCAAAAGGTATTAAGTTTTTGCTAAAGTTGATACGTTGCTAGACAAATATTTCCTATTGAAAACATCTGTTTTATATTTAAAAATAAATATTTCATTTTATCCTTGACAAATAAAGTTTTCAGAATTCTCCTATTTTCCATTCCCTTAAGGGGAGGGTTATTGTGTGCGTAGTGAAATCAATCTGCCTGTTATAAAGTGCGTGTGTACGTGCGTGGGTTGACAATGTCTTGGTTTTGTATTCAACAGAGATATCGAACAAATCGGTTTATGGCGAGAACTACGCTTAGCATGTGTTGAGGTACTTCATACTTGGAGACAAGTCAATTTGTCGTGGTTCCCCTCCCCCCGGGGGGTATATTGGTTAACATATGGCCTACAACTCTAGATATTGCTAGCTTTTAACAAATAAATTAATTTAGGAATTTTATTTTCTAATAATTATATCTGAAAATATATTCAACTCCGATTTTTCCAATAGAAAAGTTACATGTTTAATTTTTTTTTTGAAATATTTGATTTCTGTCTGTTCATCCGTCTAAAAAGTCTCTGACCCTAGATCTTTGACAAAGGAAATATCTAGTTGGAAAATTCTAAAGTTTATGCAAGTTGCAGTCTTTCTGGGGGTTTCTATTGCCATCTAACAGTTTAATTCTTTATGGAAGCGTAATACGCTCTTGTGACCTAACATGCAAAAGGGATAGACTACCCAATTGAAGAATAAGAAAAAAGTAGAAGGAGGAGGAGATAAAGAAGAAGAGAAGGATTAGGGGAAGAAAAAGGAGGAGAAAAAGGTGAGGGGAAAATTAAGGAGGAGGTTAAGAAAAGGAGGAGGACAAGGTGAAGGGGGAGAAAAGAAGGAGAAGAAGAAGAAGAAGAAGTAGGAGGAGGAGAAGTGGAAGGAGAAGAAGAAGGAGGAGAGGAAGAACAGGAAGGAGAATAAGAAGTAGCAGAAAAGGATGAAAAGAATAAGAAGAAGATGGAGGAGTACGAGAAGAAGGAGGCGGGGAGAAGAAAAAATGAGGGGAGGATGAGGAGGAGGAGAAGAAAAATAAGAAGCAGGAGTATGAGGAGGAGAAGTAGAAGGAGAAGAAAAGAAGAACATAATTTGGAGAAAAAGAGATGAAGATGAGGATGGAGGACGAGAAGGTGGAGGAGTGGAAGAAAAGGAAGGAGAAGAAGAAGTAGCAGAAGTAATAGGAAAAGAAGAAGAAGGAGGAGGAGGAGTTGGAGACGAAGAAAAGAAGCAGCAGCAGAAGAAGAAGACAGTCACACAACAAACACAATTTTGACTCTTTCTGAATGTTATTAAAATAAACACAAATACAAACTTTAACTGAAATAGTTAGCTTAAAGGTTTCAATCATTGGTAGGCTGGTGGATAAAATTGGTTGACTATTTCGCAGTATGCAATGTAGCTCCACCTTTTTTTATGACCCAGTAGTCTAAAACTCAAAATTTACTTGCTGAAATGCAAAAGGGTGACAATTCAAATTACATTAAAAAGAAAATCGCTCTGTTGTTAGAATTTCATTAAAACGAATTAACACTCTACTGTGCAGGGATATTTGCATCTGTTTTGTTGGCATCACAGGCTTCCACTCAGCTGAGCACACTGAGAAACTGTATTACAATTTTTAAGCACGTTGTGCTTCTAAACAATAGTTATATCCCGACAAGTGTTTAATCCGACGCTCTACATCCGGTACAGCATATTGTTTCCGGTCTGTCGACGTCTCCCAGGCCCTCCCCCCCTCTTCCACGCTACTGGCTTTTGGCGACATTTTGCAATAAAACCGCATGAATGTCTCTCACCCCTATCCCATCCCTTTCCTATCCCTCTTTCACCTAAAGTGTTATTGAATTTAACTTGACGAAAATAAAGCTGTCAATTGTATACGTTAATGTTGGGGATTATATGGAGTGTAATGTGCTTTGTTAAACAAGTAAGGCAATGTGAAATAAATTCGCACACATTTTGTGATATACACTCACAACACGAACCGTAAGCAAGTAAATAAACCAAGTGTGGCTATTGCCTAGCGAGATAAACGACAACACCATATCAACAGGTACTGTACAATTGAACAAAACATAAGAAGACATATGGGTATTTTATGTCATTATTTACTATTACTGTATTTCTTTTTCTGTGAATATTGTATGTCACGTAGCTTCAGGGTTACCAAATCGTTGACGACCAAATAAGTGACACCAGAGTTTCTGTGTAGATCCTCCCCCCTCCATGGTTCAAAAATAATTAACGGTTCCATCAAATTACCCTTTAAGTATACCTTGAATAATATATTTTAAAATAAATAAATGTAAAAGCAATACAAAACATCAATAACATTAATCCGATATCTTAAAAGTTGTACTTTTCTGTTCTTATTGCATCTGTAATCTTTTAAAGATTTTAGTCAACTTTACTCGCTTTAAGAAATAACTTACGCGAGTCAAATCATCGATAAAAGTATCCCTTAAAATCTGGGATGTCTGGCAACACTGTACAGTGAATTTTCATACACATATGCGAGAAAGTAAACTAAGTAAAAACTAAATGTAAAATGTTCGTTTTATCATGGGAGCATGTTATTTATTTTTCAGATTGAAAGGCAGGCCTTTACTTCCTCCGTGAAGATGGAGTGTGCTTCTAAACATCTCCCCCGCAAGTGTTGAAGCGTATCTCATCGATTATGTTAATCCCAAGTACCTGAACACAGTATTGTTGTGAAATCCGCTTAGAATGGGGAATTACGGACTAACGCTTCCATGGAACCCCTCCACCCTTCATCATGCTCCACCGCGTGAGTAGAAGATTAACTCAAATGTTATTGTTTGAGTTAACAACTTTTTATGGTGTTGTTTGACTCAGGCTATACAATAATTATATGTTCATTTATTAAATGTTAACATGATAAGCTTCTACAGTTTAAGATTCAGACAATTTTATTTAAAAATCTTTCAGATTAAAAATAATAATGAAAATTTCAAACAATCCAAGGCATTGGACTTGCAAAGAAAAATAGATCCAAGCTGTTATGTAGGGAAACAAATTCATTAATTGTTCCAGTGGTGGTTCTGACAAAAAAAAAAACAAAAAAAAACCAGTAAATATGGACTATGTAACATCATGGACATACTGGATCTATGCTAGCATTGGTAACGTTATTACTAATTAAATATTAATTACTATTATGGATTAATATAACCTTAATAAATTATCATGCAGTTACACACCAAATCACGAATTGGATTCGACACAACTAGGCCTCACTTGAAATTAACCCTGTGAATTTACATTTCGACTAGCAACTAACCATCATGGCTCTCCAAATTGTCGATAGCCCTAGGGATGGTTAGCCAGCCATAATAGAGTTTTATGTGTAGGGTGACTTCAAACTACGTTCCGAAACTTTAGAATATGATTCCTTGTATCAAAATAAGTAAAACATTTCGTATGGACATATGTTCTAAATTATCTGCCATTTTGTGATGAAAAAAACATTATATTTTTGAAAATAAATGAGATATCGTGTCAAAATTCGTTAAACATATTTTGTATGTGAACCTTTATCAATATACCAAAAACCAGTACTTTGTTTGATATTTTTCGAATGGCATTTAAAATTGGTATAGTACAATGTATCGAAAACCATTGTACCGAGTATTTCTCAGGTCGTACTCTCAGTTGTACTTTCGGTTTTCTCAGTTGTACTCGAAAACCGAGTATTTCTCGGGTCGTCATACTCACCACCTCCCATAACGTATGCGAAGGAACCCGAACTGTTTATTCCGAGCTCTCCGACTATACCAGTGACACCTTGAGATGGTATATTATTTCTTGGGTCGTCATACTCACCACCTCCCATAACGAATGCGAAGGAACCCAAACTATTCCGAGCTCTCCGACTATACCAGTGAAACCTTGAGATGGTATATATCTCGGGTCGTCATACTCACCACCTCCCATAACGATTGCGAAGGAACCCGAACTATTCCGAGCTCTCCGACTATACCAATGAAACCTTGAGATGGTATATATCTCGGGTCGTCATACTCACCACCTCCCATAACGATTGCGAAGGAACCCGAACTATTCCGAGCTCTCCGACTATACCAATGAAACCTTGAGATGGTATATATCTCGGGTCGTCATACTCACCACCTCCCATAACGAATGCGAAGGAACCCAAACTATTCCAAGCTCTCCGACTATACCAGTGAAACCTTGAGATGGTATATATCTCGGGTCGTCATACTCACCACCTCCCATAACGAATGCGAAGGAATCCAAACTATTCCAAGCTCTCCGACTATACCAATGAAACCTTGAGATGGTATATATCTCGGGTCGTCATACTCACCACCTCCCATAACGAATGCGAAGGAACCCAAACTATTCCAAGCTCTCCGACTATACCAGTGAAACCTTGAGATGGTATATATCTCGGGTCGTCATACTCACCACCTCCCATAACGATTGCGAAGGAACCCAAACTATTCCAAGCTCTCCGACTATACCAGTGAAACCTTGAGATGGTATATATCTCGGGTCGTCATACTCACCACCTCCCATAACGAATGCGAAGGAATCCAAACTATTCCAAGCTCTCCGACTATACCAGTGAAACCTTGAGATGGTATATATCTCGGGTCGTCATACTCACCACCTCCCATAACGAATGCGAAGGAATCCAAACTATTCCAAGCTCTCCGACTATACCAATGAAACCTTGAGATGGTATATATCTCGGGTCGTCATACTCACCACCTCCCATAACGAATGCGAAGGAACCCAAACTATTCCAAGCTCTCCGACTATACCAGTGAAACCTTGAGATGGTATATATCTCGGGTCGTCATACTCACCACCTCCCATAACGATTGCGAAGGAACCCAAACTATTCCAAGCTCTCCGACTATACCAGTGAAACCTTGAGATGGTATATATCTCGGGTCGTCATACTCACCACCTCCCATAACGAATGCGAAGGAATCCAAACTATTCCAAGCTCTCCGACTATACCAGTGAAACCTTGAGATGGTATATATCTCGGGTCGTCATACTCACCACCTCCCATAACGAATGCGAAGGAATCCAAACGGTATCGAGCTCTCCGATTATTCCAGTAAAACTTCGAGATGGTATTTATCTCGGATCGTTACAGTCACCCCCCCCTAACAGACGCGAAAGATAAACCTTAAGACACTCGCCAGCACACTGTTTACAGGTAGGAAGAACACTAGGAGAAGAAATGCTTACCGGTTGGGCAGCAGGTCTGAAAACTGAAAAAACCCAAAGCAAACTTTTGTTTCTTTCCTATTTTATTTCGGCGATGATGATCGAGAGGTATTTTGCCTCTAAAAAAACTAAAAATACTTTTTCCTATCAGGTCCGACCCTGACTATCAGGGTATACGAGGGTTAGGGGGTCTTTATTAAACGTTAATTTCTTCTTATTCTTTTTTTTTTTTTACTAGTACCATTTAATATTTCCTACGAGGCACAAGAAACTAACTTTTAAAAATTACATTTAGGGAATTTGTTTGCGTAACATTGTATGATGGGGCTGGGTATCCATCGACTAGCTATAAAATTTGAGTGAATTTTTGCGACACTTTATATATAAATGCATTGTCAAATATTGACATTTCCTTTATTTTTTCCCACTTAAATTGTAATTGGAAAGATGATATTTTATCTTGAAAGGTAATCTGATCGACACTTGAGGACGATGGTTGACATTGATGTCCCCTTTTTTGGTTTAGGAATGAACGACGGACAAGTTAATGAAATACTCCACCTTGATGTCCCAAGGGAAGAAGACATTATACTGTGACAGAGAGCAGAGCCTAGTAAACGGGAAGAAATCAAATTCACACTCGTACAACAGAAATATAGCGTTGAGAGTGGGTGGGTGGGGGGGCATCATTGTAATATTAGGGTAGGAGCGTTTGTGTTGAGGTAGCATCGTCGTGTTGGACCTTTGTAAAGTTGATAAAATTATTTATGAATAAAACTTTTTGTCGTAGGCATAGAAAGAGAAATAACGTTCACTTACGAGAACAATCAAGCGTTGTTCAACATCATGGTACTTACCCAGCCCCATCATACGATGTAATGCAGATCTTCTAAATGTAAAGCCCAAAAGTTGGTTTCTTGGGCCTTGTAGGAAATGTTAAATTGTATTGATAGATCAAGAGGTGTTATACAATGACGTAAGTTTCTTTGAAACTGTTATTAGGCCTATATAGTGTTTCTTAACCTCGTAATTGTTTATATCACTACTTTCGTGTATTTGTCTACGTCGGGTAGGCCATAACAAACTTCGTACACCTGTACATTTTGAGAAGTCTCCACTCGTTTCGCTCGTGTAGAAACAAAGTTTCCCACTCCTGGCGGGCCTCGAAGCTGTACATATATGACAGAGTACACGCTACGCTCCAAGTGGATGACTGGACCTATCCTGTGCAAGTGCTCCCTCAGACCACAGTGTCCCATGATAAGTCCCGTGATTTTTCTGAGTTCTCAGTAGGTCTCTCCATGTCCGCCTGAAGGAACGACCTACTATGCGAGTGCCTCTTGAGACCATCCCATATCTGCTGGTGTTTTCTTTGTTACTACCGTCTCAGGTCGTGTGAACTCTGATGCGGAGCTCCGTTTAGCAAATGTATCTACTTCCTCGTATCCCTAAATTCTCTTGTGCCCCGGTACCCAATGTAAAGTTACCCGGGTATTCTAGTAACAGAGCGTTGAGGTTCTCTCGACATTCCTAGACTAAACTGGATTTTATAGTGTTGCCTGCTATAGCTGTTGGGGGATTAACCGATATCAAGAAATTAGTGATGTACAAATATACGAGCTCCAAAAAACCTGTGTAACTGCGTCAGACATTATATTATTAAAATGAATAGAAGCGGGTTTTACCCCTAGATACTTCAGCCTAAGGATTTTCGTGTACTTTTTATTCCTGGCTAGCTTATTTCTATGCCTTTGGTTAAGGACACGATTTTTGTAGTCAGATTGCTTGTTGCTTTAAAGGATACATCTGTTCCGAAGATCCGATGTCGTCTACGTCCTAATGCTTCGAAGTTCTGCACTGTCTAGGTGCTGGTTGCATAGTCTGGATTTCACGTTATCTAGGAATAATCCCAACTTATTGGGCATTAAATTTAGAGAATTTGTTTGTATTAAATTGAATGATGGATTGGGTAATTACCATGATGGTTCTCATCAACCTGTTTTATAAAGCGATGGTGGAAAAAAAGGTTGTTCGCCTTTTTAAACAACAAGAAAAAAAAAGATAAATTAAAACACTTTTTATTTCGGTTTGTAATATTGTAAAAAATAGTATAACCATTTAGTCAGCTGTTATGTATAATATTTATTATGATTATAAATTTAGCATATTTTATGGAATATTTAGGCCCTCTGTAATTATTTTTTCAGCTCATCAATTAAACTTCAATAAAAAAAAATTACAAATGGCTTGAATATTCGATAAAAGATTTAATCGTAATAAATAGTGCACATATAAACTGATTACATTTTAATAGCTGATTAAATTGTTAGACCATTTTTTTTACGTTTCTTTTCTTTTGATCTAGTGGAAAAGATTGAAATAAATTGAAATATAAGGTGTTTTTAATTTATATTTAATTTAATTTATAATTTTGTATACAAATAAGTCAAATAAAGAAGCATTTTTGAGTTAAGAATAATTCTTAGACGGAACAAGTAGTAGGAAAGGAGAAGAAGAAGGAGGTGAAGAGGAAAAAGAATAAGAAAAAAAACAGGAAGAAGAAATATATATATATATATATATATATATATATATATAATGGGGGAAGTTTTTGATACAAAGATATTACAAAATGTTGGTGTCAATATAGAAGATACAAACTTATTAAATTATCTTAAAATTTATAAGTAAAAATAATGAATGAAACAATAAAAAGAGTTAGCCCAAAATATTAACGAAACAATAATTCAAATAAGGCAAAAACAATAGTTATTTTAAGTGTAAAACCAAGAAGAAATACTAAAAAGAACACTGCGCTAATATTTTCCAGTCCGCAGAGCGCATCAGTCAGTGTCAGTCATCCTGTGAATGAGGGACTGTACTCAACGCAAGTGGGATTTTCATTCTTGACAAAGAACGGAAAGACTTGAGCCATGATTTGGTATCAAGCTTGACAATACCCATGAAGCCATTTGGAAATAATTTAGAAGATTCAGCAGTCTTTCGGTGACGATGCAATGAAGATTATACAAATTAAGGAGAGGTATAGCCATTTCAAAGAAAGCAACACGTCGGTGCAGACTCCAGATGTTCTGGTAGGTCCTGAAAAAGCCGAAAGTATGACGTCACGGGCAAAGTATGGCTGGTCGTGCAGTACCATCGTTAACTATGGGGTAACTTACAGACGAGGTAGAGATAATGATTTTTTTTCTTGTCGTTTAAAGGTAAAAAAACTCTCGGTCAACATCACCTTATAAAACAAGGAAGAAATCGACATAGAATAAAGACGCTCTAGCCCTAGAAGACTCTAATAGCGTCAGGGTCGGAAGACGGCAAGAATTGGAAACCTGATACGAAGATGACACCATTCCATTTTTAAAATAACTAATATAACTGAATTATTTTCTAAAATAATTTACATTATCACGACTAAGGAAAACTCTACATTTTAAATCAAAAACTTGAATGTATCCCACAGCGTTATCGTCTGTCAATACAATGCGTTCAGTTAAGGAAAATGCGACTTTCATTTATTTTTTCTCTTTATAAGTAAAAGATTACAAGAATAATGTATTGCTAAAGAAAGAGCGAGAGATGTAAAAATGCCACTCTTCATCTTGAATTCAAAATCCAGTGAAATCAAATCAAGACATCTGCATTCTACCCTGACAATCTCCCCCCCCACCAGCACTTTACACCCTGTGTACTTTCAAAATGTTCAACAAACCACTGTTTTGATATATTTCGTCAAGCTATGCTTTGTAGAACCTTTGTAGTGTTTTTTTATCCGCCTTTCAAAACATACACAGCTTAACGATAATAAATAGCTTTAATTTTATTGCACTTTTATTTAACTTACACTAAATCAACACCTCACAAATCAATATTTATTTGTGTAATTTATTTTATTAAAATATAATTTACATAGACATATTTGTGCAAAAATTGTATCATGCATAAAATCACAATTTTCCTTTTTCAAATCCGCTCTTGAATTGAAAAATAAGCTATTTTAAACAATTCTTGAGTCGATTTTTATAATGTTTTATTTCATATTTGTTTTCCCCCTTAAAATATTAGCTAGTTTTATAAAAATTTCCGGAAAATCTGAGAAAATATGCCTTATTTCAAAAAGTTAGGAAAGAAACAGTCTTGTATTTTGATTTTACATCTCTTTAATAATTTTTTGAATTTATCGCCCCTCTTTACAAACGTTTTTAAACTGGTATATCTAAAGAAATATATTTAAAATCAAAGTACAAATTTCTTGTTAGCTAAATTGTCTAAAAATACTTTATTGGTTTTTTAAAAGAATTTTTGGTACGTAACCAAAACGTAAACAATTTTATACTATATTTTAATGTTACCCTCAGAAGCTGGATTTAGTGAGTAGGTGCTTGGAAATCCCACCTGACCCTAGCTGGATCTACACAATTTCTTCATGTAGTCTTGGGTTAGATCTTTCTCTTTCATCTTTCCTATCAGGTCCCTCTTGTTCTCTTCCTACTCTAACTCTATTAAAATATTTGAAAGCTACTGGTCTTTATTTTAAGTTCTTTTTTTCCTTTTTTTATAAGGTGATAGTGACTGAGACATTTTAGCCTTTAAAATTCAAGGAATAAAATAACAATGAAAAACAACCAAGATTCATTTTATTCCACTTTTATTTGAGTATAAATAATTTTTAAAATATAATTTACATATTATATATGTATAACATATATCTTAAACTACATTGTAAATTTGGCTAAAGACGTTTTATGAAATTTCATATAAATGACATGTTTCGTTTGCCCCTCTGGCTGCAGTCATGTGACTGTTTGGAGAGCTTACATCTGAACAAGCTTTGTACAACTGACCATGGAAGAAACAGGTAATTTCTTAACAAGTTTAACTAGAAGAGAACAGTTTTCAAGCTCTAAATATTTAATGTAGGGAAGTTCAGTATATAATATTATATATAGGTTACCCTAATCTTACCTAATATAACCTAACTTATTCTAACCTTATCTAACTTAACATTACCTAACCTAACCCAAGTGTTAGGAATAGTTGTTAAGAATAATTGTAAAAACTATCAAATATAATTTTAATTCTAAGTCCCAAGACAATACATAGAAGGCAGCCTATTATTGTGAAATATATCAGAAAGTGTTGGAATAACTGACTCTAGACAAAATGCATAGTTCGTTAACCTGGCAAGGGATATAAACCCACCATGACCAAAGAGGTCAGTCATCATTGAACGGTGCTAGCTGAAGGCTTTGCTTGTGGATTGACTAAGGGCATTGCGGTCAAGAACACGGTAGTCAGTACTTATAGAAATAGAGGTGAGCAAACCGACGACGGTATATAATTTAATTAAAAAAAATAGACTAATTTGAATTTTATAATATTTCACAATAATATTCAGCTTGCTCTATCTTGGGACTAATAGAAAAGTGAATTAGATATAAATAATGTATTTCTTGGAATTGTAATACAGGGTTATCATAAATGATGGTGGTGTTTCATTAATTTATACGAAGACAGTAGAGAAATTTTGTGTTGTATTTGTATCACTGATAGCCTATAACTCAACAGCTGTTGTACCTCAAAATTAGTTCTTGCATTGTTGTGGTAGTGTGTTTTGTGTTTTCTGGAATGTTCTGTGTGGAGTGTGTTATTATGTTCTCTAATAAAGAAAAACCAACTCTCCAAGGGCAGCAACCACGAGTGTACCTCTCTAATTTCGTCTTTGCTTACAACTGGCTCAGGGAGACGAGTCGTTATTTCAATTACCATTTTCTTAATAAATACATTTGTGTTCTGTTATAAACTATATCTAATTGTACTTTGAAGTATTGCAAAATAGTTACTTTTATCATTAGACAAAATGTATCTTATGTATCTAACCAAATATATAATGTTGGTCAGATTGCAATTTAACACATGTTTATCCTAATTTAGAATAATTGTTTACTATCATTAAACAAATTAACTGTGCTAAAGTCATTAATTTTAACAAACAATTGGTTTTAAACAATTAATTTATATTTATAACTGAACTATGCTAAGAACAGTAAGTTATAGGTTCAGGTTGAGTTGGAACTTTATGGTTGAGCTATACTTTAAGATTGAGTTGTAAAAGAAGATTGAATTGTACTTTAAAGTTGTGTTCTTTTCACTATGGAGTAAGGCGTACGGCACACAGTAGACAAAATGATCGATATAGCTGGACAAAACTTGAAAAATTGCATTATTTCAGGAAATTTCACTCTGATTACGAAAATTCATAGGGTAGGAAAATAGGTCTTCCGTAATTTCACCCAAAAGATATTGTTTTGGAAATTATTTTTAATATGAGAGGTAAAGGTTAGGTTAGGTTATGCTATAAAATCATAGCTACAGCTTTGATAAAAGTAAAAGGTGAAGAAAATGGTCGTTGTATGATTAAAGTTGGGTTAGGTTAGATCAGATTAGGTTAGGTTAGTTTATAAAATCATAGTTACAGCTTTGCTAAAAGTAAAAGCTGTAAAAATGGTCTTTGTATGACCAAAGTTGGCTCAGCAGATCAAATAGTAGGCAGTTTGATGAATTTATAAGTGCGAAACTATTGAAAAACATCCAATTTTTTTTTTTTTTACAAAAACAAGTTTTTAACATTTTCTAACAAGATTATGTTAGAAATAAATAACGGCAACACATGGGAAATATGAATTTAAAATCAACACCACAGACATAATCAAAAAAAGTATATTTTAATAAGAATAGATTTAAATTTAATAAAAATAAATGTTTATTTTAAAAATAAATGTTTTTTTCATTTTGCAAATTTTAAATGAACTATTTACTTTAATTTGACAAATGAATTGTTAAAAAATCCCTTAAATTGACCAATAAAACCACGAAATCATAAAAAATTACCCTTTTCCTTGATTCTTAAATTAAAAATTTAATTCTACAAGAATTATTAAATTTGCAGACTTATAAATCATCATCAGCTGATTCTTACTCACTGGCGGAACTCATCAACCATATTCTCATTTTCCATTGACAAGTTAGGCAGTTATTGGTTTGGGATACTGCACCATAACAAATTGATAACTTGTGAATCATACGATTTGTTATTTGATGTAATGATCAGTCTAAACGTATGTCGAAATTTTTTACAATTACCAAACTCAACCCTATACTTCGTATAAAATACTGCTGGTGAGTAATAGTGACGAGAAGAAATTTAGTATACCTCAACTTTATTATTTAATTTGACATGCTTCTCATGTGAGTGAGGCTACCTTAGGAAGTTCTATTTTCGGACACTCACAGGTTGGGAATGTCTCAATATTTTCAAAGGTTTCTTCATTTTAATAGTTTTTGTGAAACAGTATTTTTCACATTTTTCACAAACAGACATTTTTCTATATAACTTATTTAAAATACACAATTTTAAAATAACGGTATTTATAAACAATTAAATGAAAAACTATCAAATATTGTGGTAGACTGAAAAATAACTGCATAAAACATTCTGCAAAATTTGATGTCTGTATCTGAATTCGTTTTGAAGTTATACCTTACTTTTGAAAAAAAACAAAATAGACGGACGGTAACGAAACATTTTCGGACGTTTGTTTATTGGAAATTTTTTCGACATATTTATGTTCATAATCAGTAAAGTTTGGCGGACTGATTGTGGAACACGTGCATATTCTAAAACAGAAAAAGTATGATCAGTAGATGGTGGAGGTTTGGAGTTGGGTGGTTATCGAGGATACAGTAGAGGTGTTTACTGTCCACACAAGAACTAACAGCCCGGCACATCCCTTGGGAATTTTGAAACTTAAATAACTTGGTACAAGATAAAAGATATATTTTAGAGAGAATAATACGAGTGAATGTTGAACTGTTAGAATTGGGCAACGTCGTTGGAAAAATGTATGGAACTTTGGATATCTGCAAACAAATAAAAAAAACATGAATGAAGTCATCTGAGAGTAAGTTGTTGATCTTTAAATTATTAGATGTTAGCTTTATTTCCAGATAGTTGTTGGTTTATCGTTGAATATCGGCGGGAATTAATGTATAAGAAACTTAATAACTGATTATATGTACAAGGGGCATATAAAAGTAAATTTTACTTGTCTAAAACAAATGAACAGTTGTAAAATTAGGAAAATTTCTTTATTTATTCTGAAACTCCAAATAAAACTCTACTTTTCTAAATAATCACCATATAGATTCAGACATTTATCATATCGAGTGACAAGTTTTTCAACTTATTTATTAAAAAAGTTGTGCCCAAATTTTGACAACCATTCTCTAATTAAATTATTCACTTCTTCATTATTTCTGAATAACTCTTTGGCTTCTGTCATTGGACCGAATACGTTGAAATCATAAGGCACGAGTATGGACTATGCGGAGAATGTTCCCACCATTCTAATTTGAACATCTTTCATATAAGGGCCTCTTGTGACACGAGCAAAATGAGGGATTGCATTGCATTGCATTATCATGGAGAAGCACAACAGCGGGGGTCTTCATTACCTTTCTTAGTCTGTTCAAGATTTCACAGTAAGCTACTGCATTAATTGCTGTTCCCCTTGTCATGAATTCAATATGCACTACACCTTGATTGTCGAAAAAAGGTATCAACATCACTTTCCCTGGTGATGGAACCTGTGGACATTTTTGGAGGTGGATATTGAGGAAGTCTCCATTCGCGTGAACTTCGTTTTATTTCAGGAGTAAAATGATGGATCCAGCTTTCATCTCCAGTCACAATTCTGTCGAAAAATTCATCGCCTTCTCTATCATAACGAAGCAAGAACTGTAGATCCGATTGAAAACGTTTCTATTTGTGTTCTGGAGTCAATAAACGAGGCACCCAACGAGAGCATACTTTTCGAAACTGCAGATCCTCAAAGATGATACTGTGCAACACTTTCATGAGAAATATTTATCTCAGTTACGATTTTGACCTCCACGATTTTTCTGTTTAAAAGAATTAATTATTGAACACGTTAAACATTGCTATTCTTGACCGAAGTCTTGACTATTTTCAAACAACTCGTAATATTTTGCAACGGCCTGGGGGGAATAACTGTTTCACCATAACTTCACTAAACTGTCGATGAATTTCAGTGGGATTATACTTTTAGCCCATAGAAAACGAGTAACAACACGGATTTCCAATTTGGATGCAACTTTCGAGTGACACAACATTGTTACTCGTATTTGTCAACAATGGGATCATAGAATTTACAGCTGATTTTACAAGAGTTTAAACAATGTTACCAACAGCTGCAATCAAAATATACCTTTAACAAAGAGTAATAGTAACATATGCAACTTGCTTTTTGACTGCCCTTCGTATATAGTCTAGTATTAGTGTGTATGTATATTGATTTATTATTAAATATGTTAATTGTTGTTTCAGTTATTGCTATTTACGATTATATTTATATTATTAACCCAGCATTATTATAATTGTCGGTGCTTGCTTTGTATTGCTTTGGACTATCGCTATTATTGTTGTTAATAAATTATTATAATTATAATATTGTTACGGAGGTGTAGGATATATATAATACGTCAAAACTTTGGTTTGCAACAGATCACCTAAGGGCAGATCACATATTTTGTAAATCTGGGCAATAAATAAATTATTGAATGTGAAACACTCTGTATATACAGAAAGTTTGTTTGAAATTAATATTTTAAACACATTTTAACAAAACTAATGTGGCATATTAAAATTTCTATAAATTATTTACAATAAGCCAAACAGTATTTTGTTATCAATAAATCTGTCTAACAGATTACATTTTTATTCTTTGAAAAGAAATAAAACATCGGTAACTTTTGAAATATCCTGTTTATATTCATGATTTATTTATTAAATACACTTTTTTTTTAACAGTATAAACTAATTTCTTTTTTCAAGTCTATTTTGAATTTCATTCAAAGTCAATCCTTTAGTTTCAGGTAGCATGATATAACAAACAATTAAACCAAAAATACAAACCACAGAAAAAATCACATGATTTAAATAAATTCCAAAACTGATAGCAATCCATTGATACGTCATAAACGATACGAAAGCTAACATTACACCTATAAATAACGCTTCTGCTGATACGATGCCTCTTAAATCTACAAGGAATAATTCATTTTTTAATACAGCTGACATTCCAGTAGGTCCAATCCCGTTAAAAAATAAATATAGGGCTAAAAATATCGGTGGTACCCAACTGTACCAAGTTACATCGACGTTGGTATTATCCATCATGTAGAAATAAACGGCGACGATGATTTGGCAAACAGCACAGAAAAGTATCGACCAAAGAAGTAGAAATCTTCGTCCGAAAGTATCAACTGATGGTGCGATGACGAAGAACGATATTACTTGAACTACACCAATGACGATGGTGAATCCGTTGGCAGATAGAAAAGACTGACCAGCAGCGGTGAAAATATAGGATGCTAATGTAGCAATAACCACACTACCGCCTGAGATTTCGACGAATGCAAGAGTTAAAATAATCACATTTCCTCTCCACGCAGGATATGTTGACAATAAATCGATCAATCTGGTTTTATCTTTTCCAGATTTTTCTATAAACGTTGTAATTGAATTTAATTCTTCTTCTATTTCTTCATCTGTTTTCTTACCTCTCAACCATTTCAAAGATTTCCTTGCTTCTGTCATTTTCTTCCTGGACACTAAAAAGGACGGAGTCTTTGGCATGTTGTAGAACGATATAAAAAATATAAACGACGCCAATAAATTAAAATACGCCACGTTTTCGTACGATGAAACTGCACCGACAATATATCCGACTAAGACTCCAATGAAATATAACCCAGCGAAAAACGTACCTATGAGACCTCTAATATTCACTTCTGATATTTCACCAAGATATATTGGTATTGCTGTGGCACTGAGTCCAAAAGAAATACCTTGAAAACATCTGGCCAAATATAACATTTCAATTGATCTTGTATAGAGTATTATTAGCCAGCTGATTATTAAAAACGGAGATGATGCTAGTAGTAAATCTTTACGACCTATTATATTTATTAGAAAACCCGAAGGTATTGTTGATAAGAAGCAACCTATGACGACAAATGAAACAACCCAAGAGCTCTGTGTTTCTGTCATTGGTATGTCGCTTTCTGGACTTAACCATCTTTGAATGTTGGGACTTATCCATCCTCCGACTAGACCGATGCAGAAGAGACAGTATGCTCCTGAAAACAAAAGAGGTAAAATATTTAGATATAGTTTATAATTTCTTAGAGGGTTTTTTATGTAGTTCACATTCTGCAACTGTAAAGGGTACAAAATATTTTAAATGAGAACATGTCTTACTTTTATAGAAATAAAATTAAGGTAAACAATACAAAGTAGTTTTTGTTTACGAAAATGGCAGATCAAAAATGTAATTTTTTTTTTTTGAAGAAAAATGTTGTAAGGAATGTCCGAAAATGCTTCATTTGGAATCTGTGTGTTCGTTTAATTTTTTCTTTTTGTTCAAAGACGAAAAACTCTCTTTCATCATCGCTTTATAAAAAGGAATAAAAGAAGGTACAATAAAGACTGCTGGAATACTCTAAAAGCGTCAGGGTCGGAAAAGAACTAGAGTTCGCCTGATTGGTAAATTGAAAGAGAGGAATCTAACCCAAGACTACATGAAAAAAGGTGTAGATCCATCTAGGATCCTTGGGGTTGCCACGCATGTACTCACTATCGTGAGAAACTAAGGATATTTTCTATTAAAAACCCTTTATCTGTGACATTAGCTTTGATAACGAATCCAAATTTTGTATTCAAGCTTAGATAATATTTTTTAACATGTGTACACATATTCTAATTTTATATCAAGTTATTTAAAAATGATTTTTTTTTGAAATTATTTGATTTTTCAAGCTGACTAATTTAACATAATAAAAAATTTACAATTACAAGACAAAGGAAAAACACAGTGATTTAAATATTGTTTCGTCATACTGCTTCAAAAACAGCTGTTTTTAATACATACATTGAGGTGTTGTCCTTTTTTAGTCCTAGGACCTAAAAACACCAGCTGAGATCGAGGTCATCAGCTGTTACTTCGATTATACGAATTAATTAACAATTAATTGTAAAGCATTTATAAAAACAACCGTTCCGTTATAACAGCTGTTACCATCGATTTGAAGTCAAATAGGTTATAACGAATATTTGCAGTATGACGAAAATACAGTTCATCACTTGGGCCAAAAGAAGCTTTTCTATCCTCGCTCATTTTCCGGCCTCGGCTCCGCTTCGGCCGTTAAACTTGAGCTTGTATCGAAAAGCTTCACTTTTGGTCCTAGTGATGGAATATAGTAAGTCGTGGGATAGTTGACTTTTGATTTTAAAAAAAAATTCATTGTCATTGACGAAGAAACCTATATGTGTGAGATATTGAAATAAGAGGTCATGTGGACAGGGTTTTGATTAGTCCAAACCCCACCAAGAAACAGTCCCCTTCAACAAGAAACACAACTAAACTTACGTATCTAAGTTAGCATTGATATATCTGTTTAGCAGTTTAGCAGTTTAACTTAATGGAATCTTGCAAGTTAAATAATTAAAATTTTACAGCTTATAGACCTCCGAAGTTTTTATGTAGGCTGTTTTCTTTACAATTAAAAAAAAAATGTAATTATTTCTAAATGTCGAATTCATTCTATATTTTTCAAAACTATTTAATTCGACAAAATTTGGAAATTTCAAAACTCGAAATAGATAAAAACTTTCCCACATTATATAAGCACATAGTGTCAGTCGTGTCAAAATCAATGTTCAGTTTTTAGTGAGTAAATATATTAATTTTGAATTCCCATGAGTCCAAGGTAAGTTTAGATAAAACTTGGTATTTAGGGATATTTTGGCCATATCTCATGATTTTTTTTCCATAACTCATAATTTAAGAGAACAATGTTTTCTCTCCACCAGTCTAATAGACTCAGTACTTTGGCTTCACATGGCGGCATCCAAACTAAAACAGATTGTAATTTGGAAACCTGTATAGCAATTTTAATAATTCTTTCAATTCTAAGTATTTAAAAAAAAGTATGCACCTACTTTGCTATAGATATGGCCTCTTAGATTTGTATTGAAAAGTCTCATATAACTCACATAAAATTTGATTTTTTTCAAAAACGTCTGTAACAATTTTGGTACAAAGGCTCAAATGTAGCCTTTAACGATCCACACATATTGATCGCCATTGCCACACAAAATGCGGGCTTAAGTTACCTGTAAAAAATTTTAAAAATCAATCACCCAGTTGTTATATAAGAGGTCATTTCTCAAAGTAGGTAATTTGAAGTAGTACATTTAAATTTTACTGAAAAGTAGAAAGTAAAAATTTCCAGTTCAAGAATAACTGGGAGGGGGGAGATGGACGAAAATGTTCCTTTATCACTGTAATTAAAAACTGGAACTCAATCAAATATGATTTACGTTCTAGACAAGTTTATTGCACAATCGAAGCTATTTGAATACACCTTCAATAGCTCACTTTAGTTTGTACGGGTTTGGAAATCCAGAGGGAACCTAGCTGGATCTATACTTTTTTTTATGTAGTCTTGTTTTGGATCTCTTTCATCTTTCCCATTAGATCTCTCTTGACCATTTGTTGTTCTTTTCCGACCCTAAAGCTATTAGAGTATTCGAGGGTTAGTATGTGAGAAGCACGCCTGAGGAGCCATGCCTACTTCTTCTTGATAACCATGGTTCTCACCTTAGCATAGAGGGACTAAATTTTGTTAAATCCAAAGGAATCATCATGTTATCGTTTCTCCCAAATGTTCGCACAAGCTCCAGCCACTTGACCGCACTCTTTATGGGCCATTCAAGAAATTTTGAACTCAGCTTGTGATGATTGGATGATTAATAACCCAGGGAGAACAATGAGAATTTACGACATACCACAACTCGTTACTCGCGCATATCCACTTGTGATGACAACAGGTAATAAACATTCAGGGTTTCGCTGCACAGGTTATTGCTACATCTTCTCAATTGTGATATTTGTACAGATGTAGATTTTACACTAAGATATGTGACGGACAGAAAGCCGCCTGCAAATGAGCTTCCAGAACCTCTTGCAAAGCAGTTTCCAAAGACGTCTCAAGACAACTCGGATAAAACTCAATCCGGGCTGAACAATTTACAGAAGTCACATCTTGAAGTGAGACATTTACCGAAGGATAGAAAATTTACAAATGGAAATAATAGTCGAAAAAGAGAAACAGCAATTTTAACAGACACTCCACTCAAAATAAAAACTGGATGAACAAGCTGAAAAGTCAGTAAAAACAAAGAAATGTTTGTTAATAACAGCAGATAAAGGCAAGAATGCAAAAGAGAAGAAAGGAACTACAAAAAAGATGGAAAATCAAATGTCCAGCACTGATGATATTGATGACTGTTTTTGTTTAGCTTGTTTAGAACCGTTTTTAACAGTAAAGCTAGGGGGAAATGGATACAGTGTATAGAATATAAGAATTGGAGCATGAATTATGTACCTCAGAACTGAATAAATTGTACTCTTGTCAAAATTGTGAAAGTGACTAATATAGCCTGCGTATAAATATTAAATTAAATTACTATTTAAGTCTTTGAATTTGTCTTCATTTTAAATTAATAACTTATGTTGTATGTTGCTTCTATCAATTAATTTTTTTACGTTCGTAATTTTTCTGAAAAACTCCCTTATGTTATGGCCTTAAGACTCTAGAAAAATTTAGCCAAAGAAGCACACTAAATGATATTGTAATAGAAAAGTAAACTGTAAATCCTGTCTCTTAAAAAATGAAAAAGGTAGAGTTGGGACAACCTGCCCCGGTCTCCCCTACTAACCGAACAATGCCATTAGTCACACAAAACGGAAAGTTTGATAGTTATCAATGAAGCCGTATTTGGAAATAAAATACTTAAATAGGGCCTAAATTTGCGTTGATTAAGACATAAAAGCACATCCTCAGTGTAAATCTTATTTGATTAAAATCGACGGTTCATTTTTGACAATTATTACTGAACCAAAATGTTTTTTACCTTTCAATTTCGCGTAAGAGGTTTGTCATTAATGTTCACAATTTACTAATTTTTGAGTGAAACGGTTTCAGTCAAATATTAGAAATTACCTATTTTATAAGACTCCCGTAGCCGATTTTTTATTTCTTTGCCGGTAACTTACGAATTTACATTTTTGAAGTGACGGCGTCCAATAAGTTTTCTAAGGGCTCAGAGGCTAAGGAAAATTTAATCGAAATCGTTACAGTTGGTATTGAGAACATTTTGTGTGTTTTCTTATGATAGCTACCCCAAATGTTGACTTATCGAGAAAAGAAAAAAAAAATACGCCCATTTTGATTAAAAAATTTGATTATAATCGTTACAGTTGATATTGAGAACATTTTGTGTGTTTTTCTTATGATAGCTACCTCAAATTTTGACTTATCGAGAAAATAAAAAATTTAAAAAATATGCCAATTTTGATTAAAAAAATTGATTAAAATCGGTCCAACTGTTTGTTCTATAGCCATAGTAAAGACGACCGAGAAAAATTATTCCAAAAACACGTTTTGTGGCTCAAGATACCTAAAAACGGATAAATTCGAAAATTTGTCACAAACTTTCTCTACAA
Source organism: Aphrophora alni (assembly GCA_963513935.1). Taxonomy (NCBI): domain Eukaryota; kingdom Metazoa; phylum Arthropoda; class Insecta; order Hemiptera; family Aphrophoridae; genus Aphrophora; species Aphrophora alni. The sequence continues at coordinate 145,525,540 of OY740765.1, forward strand.
TACTTATATTTTCGAAAATAAAAACTCAAGTTAAAATGGAAAGCACTTCTATATCAACGTATCTCCCATAAGAAACACATGACGTAGCAATGAAATTTACATTCTGTTCTTCGGAACATTTTTGTGCAAATTTTGAAGATTACTATTTTTGGTTAATGTTTAGTTTTATCGATTGGTGCGTGAAAAAAATTGTATAATTGCACTGTTTATTTATTAGAAAATAAATTTATTCGACAATATTACTGGATTTATTAAAAATACGGTTACCTTTTTTCTAATTATCTTCTGAAATGGTTACACGTAGCGTCGTACAATACACTTCGCGTCATAGATCTGATAGTTTTTGTAGCAGATCAAGAAGTTCCACAGGGAACTAATTTAGGGCTACTTTTATTTTTGATAATTATAAACGATTTACCTCCAGTACTTAAATATTCAAAATGTCTTTTCAACGGCGATAACACTAAAATTTATAGGACGATAAGGTTTGTGGGTGATTGCTTGTTTATTCAAAATGACCTAATTGAAATATACAAATGGTGTATTGAAAACAAGCTTGATTTAAATGTGTAAGTTCTTAGTACTAACCAGGTGATCACAGTTTGACTTATTTTATTACACAATTATTGGTGAGAACTTGGAACTTGTAGCAAGCATTCGTGTTCAAGTTATCCATATTGACTTTAAATTAACTAACATAAATCATGTAAAGTATGTTAAAACAGCCCTGGAATCAAATTTGGGGTTTGTCATTAAAAACTCAATAGTTTCACGGATGCTGAGATTATAAAGAAATTATTTTTCTTTTTAGTTCGTAGTAAAATTAAATATGAAATGATAATTTGGTATCCATGTAATAAACTTTATATTAGTAAAATTGAAGTTCTACAAAATAGGTTTTTACGTTTCTTAAACTGCAAGAAATTCAATAATTCCTTTCCTCTTGGGCCTTCCACAGATCTCCTGGGGTTGTACTTTTAATTAAACGTTAAAATGCAGATGCAAGTTGATATTCTTCATTGATATTTTTATTTAAAATTTCAAACAGTTTGGTTGATATTCCAAATATCTTCACAAAAATCTACTTTCATGTACTGGTATAAAGGCAAAGACGTTTGTGAACTACAGACTTTCAACACATAACATAGATAAATAAATATTGAGCTTGACTTGTGAGATAAAATTAGATAAAACCAAAACTCGAACACAAGATCTCACAAAAAATATGTTTACTTAATTAATCAAACGCGTTTCAACCACAAAGTCGCCATCCTCAGTGATACATGAGCTACAATGATGTAAACATAATTTTTGTGAGATCTTGTGTTCGAGTTTTTGTTCTATCGTATACCAATTAAAAAAAAACTTATGTTTGTTTTAACCTGTGTCGTGTATTGTGTTTTATACAAAAGTTCTTATTAGCTGATGGAAGAAATCTGATGATGACAATTTGATTATCGAAACCGGTAATTTTAGCTTGAAAATAGGATTTTAGACAGACTTGTAAGAATAGATAATACATATCAATACAATACAATCCTAGTGGCCTACAAACGTCATGTTGTTAAAACAAGACTTTTAAACTATTTTCAATTCAAAGAGTTGTAACACTTCATCGTTCACATTCCTAATTCAACAATACTTAACTTATGTAGCAAATTAGATCCAACAATAGATCCATTTTATAACAGTTTGCCCTTTTTTTACCAAGAAATGTTTTAGAAATTTACTACTATTATTAATACTTAAATACTGCTTTTTTCTCTCTTTGTGGGGGGGGGGGTTCTGTTGTTTTTATTTATTGTGTAACTACTGCATCTTGTGTATTATCAAAAATTTATAAAGGAGGAAACTCTGTTCACCTTAATATTAATATAAATAAATATCTAGAGTTGTATACCATATGTTAACCAATATACCCACCGGGGGGAGGGGAACCACGACAAATTGACTTGTCTCCAAGTATGAAGTACCTCAACACATGCTAAGCGTAGTTCTCGCCATAAACCGATTTGTTCGATATCTCTGTTGAATACAAAACCAAGACATTGTCAACCCACGCACGTACACACGCACTTTATAACAGGCAGATTGATTTCACTACGCACACAATAACCCTCCCCTTAAGGGAAAGCAAAATAGGAGAATTCTGGAAAAGTTTTTTTAAGTGAACAAATCAAATTTAAAATAGAACACATTATTACTAAATACGGAAAACTTTATTCATATTTATAAAAACATAACCTCAAAGTAGGAAACTTCAACAATAATAAAATTGGACAGAATGATTTTATTACCATTGCCTGGAATTGTAGTTAAGTTTATGAAATACTTTAAGTTTTAATACTCGTTGAAATATGATATGAACAATTCTCGGAAAGTGATAATGTGGTAACCCTCAGAGGCTTTGTGTAATGAGTACGGGCTTGGAAATCCTGAGGGAACCTAGGTGGATCTACACTTCTTTTCGTCAAGTGTAGGGTTACATCGGTCGTTTTCATCTTTTCTCTCAGGTATCTTTTGACTAACTCTTGTTCTTTTCCGACCCTGATGCTATTATAGTATTTGTGGACAGGAGTCTTTATTTTATTTTACTTTTACTAAGACGATGATCATCCAGAGGTTAAAAAAAAAAAAAGGTAACTGTATAAAACAGAATTTCTGTAGTCCCTTCTTATATTGGAGCTACATGAAAAACAGCTGACTTTGTTCTGATTATTGGTCTGTATGTATCTTCAAGGTTGAAGATGTGGAGTATACAAAATAAAATGGTGCAAAAACATTGCACAAACTTTGTCACACACCCGTCTACAAAACGAAGTAAACCCAACCAAAACTAATGGTCTAGGAACTTAAACTTAAAGAAAAATGGTGACTGTATGAAACCAAATTTCTGTAGTCCTTTCTTATATTGGAGCTACATGAATAACAGCTGACGTTGTTTGGATTATTGGTCTGTATGTATCTTCAAGGTTGAAGATGTAATCGAGTAGATATACAAAATAAAATGGTGCAAAAACATTGCACAAACTTTGTCACACACCCGTCTACAAAACGAAGTAAACCCAACCAAAACTTATAGTCTAGGAACTTAAACAAAAAGAAAAAATGGTGACTGTATGAAACAAAATTTCTGTAGTCCTTTCTTATATTGGAGCTACATGAATAACAGCTGACGTTGTTTGGATTATTGATCTGTATGTATCTTCAAGGTTGAAGATGTAATCGAGTAGATATACAAAATAAAAAGGTGAAAAAACATTGCACAAACTTTGTCACACACCCGTCTACAAAATGAAGTAAAAACCCAACCTAAACTAATCGTCTAGGAACTTAAATTTTTGGAAAAATGACCTTAAAATTTTTTGGAGGCCCTTAGAGGCTATATACTCTAATAAAATTTGATAAAAATTGTCATTCTGATTTTGGGAAAAACGTAATTTTGTATTTTACTAATTATGACAGTTTATAATTAATTGAGTTATAAAACTAAATTCTTGAGATATGGCCAAAATATGCTTACATACCAAATTTGATTAAAAGTAGTCCATTTTTTGGAGGCTGTAGAGCACTGCAGATACTACAGACAGATATAAATCCAAAAACTACTATTTGTGAACTCAAGGGACCTCAAAACGTATCAATCGCAAAAAACTATAATAGATTTTTTGACCCATCTCAAAACTTGCTCTATGCGACGTGTATGTGATAAATGAAAGGAAACTATCACGAAGGTTATATAGTATTTTATAAGTAACTAGAGACGGGAGATATAAAAACCGATTACTGTTGAAAAACATGTTAAACACGAGTCGCACGACTGTTATCATACAAAAAGATTCAATTCCAAATTGGTGGTAAAAAATTGAATATCATAAAACATTAGTTAGGAAATTAGGTGTAGCCTAACCTTAATTTGGTACCATATCGAAATAACGAAAATTATGGGAAAAAGTAGTGTGGGTGGGATCCCTTCAGGAAAAAACTTTATGTGTGTTTATTAATCGTTCTAGAGAGGTCATAAATTGTTATCCGATTTTATTCGAGGACTTGGGGGGGTCTTTATTTTAAGTTCTTTGTCTTTATCTGGCGATTGTGAGCGCGAGGCTTTTCGCCTTTAAACAACCAGAAAACAACATTACAAAAATTATGTTCGATTTTCAAGATTCAATTAACTGTTTTTGAAAATCCTTTTCACCCGAGTTATGTATATCCCCTAATTCTTCATTTTGTGCAATTTTAAAATCTGCATTCATTGGTATTTTCTAAAATAAAAACAAAACTGTGCAAAAACTTTGGACAATCTTTTCACTCGTACAACTCTCTTAAGTATGGCACCAAGGACTGAAATGCAAGTTATATAACTCACTAAGTTATGACTGGTATCTGATGTTAAAATCATACCTAGAAGGTCGTCATTTCAGAGTTAAAGTAGATGATGAGTGCTCTGGAGTACCACAGGGAAGTGTCCTAGGCCCTGTACTCTACTTACTCTACACACGAGACATACCACAGTTGGAGAACACCACAACAGCCACCTTTGCAGACGACACAGCTGTAATGTCAGTTGCTGATAATGTGGAGGATGCCGTTAGAGGGCTGCAGTGCTCTCTTGATGCTATTGATAAATGGACAAAGAATTGGAGAATAAAACTAAATGAAAAGAAATCGGTCCTTGTAAATTTTACAAATAAAAAAATAGTATCACTCCCAGTTTTTATCAACTCGCAGATTATACCTTATGCGAATTCAGCAAAGTACCTAGGCATGACGCTCGATGCCAAATTAAGGTGGAAGGAATATGTCAAAAAGAAGAGACAGAAATTGAATCTAAAACTCAAGAAGATGCATTGGTTGTTAGGTCAATACTCACAACTTTCATTGCATAACAAATTGCTACTATATAAGCAAATTCTAAAGCCAGTTTGGAATTATGGTAGTCAGTTGTGGGGCTGTACTAAGAAGTCAAACATCAAGCCGATACAAACATTTCAAAACAAAGTATTGAGGCAAATCTGTAAAGCTCCATGGTATGTGAGGAGCGACAACATCCATCGTGACTTAAAAATCAATACCGTGGCTGAGGAAATTAAGGTATGCTCCTTAAGACACACTAAGAGACTGGAAGCTCATGGGAATATAGAAATGCTCCCTCTCCTCAACGCCAGTAAGGAATTGCGAAGGCTGAAGAGGACAAAGCCCATTGACTTGGTGCGAGACTAAAACTGGACTCTGTTTAATGAACTAGAGCTGGGTGAACCATATCATTGTTAAAACCATGTATTCAGAATAAATTGCTTGTTAGGTTGTATTTAACTTAGTTGTAATAAAATATAATAAAAAAAAAAAAATCCAACTCTCTTAAAACTAAAGTTGCTTCGGTTGTTAATAAACAATTTCTCAGTGAACATCATGTTTGATTAAAAACACAGGTTTAAAATTCATTTACTTTTAATTGAAAGGGGGTAGGGTGATTATTCACATTATACTAAAATTTGAACAAAATTTGTAAAATCAATTATGTAAAATTACACCTTTTATAAGCACCGTGACAGATATTTTGGTTTTTTACCTATAACCCACGAACCGAAATTGTTGAAGAGATGGCGACCAATACGTTTTGTTTAAAGGCTACCCTTTAGAAAATATTCATCAAAATAGGTTGAAATGATTTTGAGAACATCTTAATTTTGTGTTTTTTTTATAGCTACCTCAACATTAAAAAAAAGTCCAGATATATAGCCAAAATATGCCCACATATCATATCTGATTACAATCGATCCACGAATGTGGGTTGTAAACACGTGGGACAACAGACAGATAGTAAACGACAAACAAACGTTATTAAATTAAATTTTTCTCAGATTAGCTGAAAATGGATATTTTTTAGTAAATAACTCGAGTTGAATATATTTGACCCATCGACCCATCACATAACTTTTTCTATAATGTTTATTTTATAATTTAAAGTCTGTGCTTGACGGAATTCCATATTAATGGAAATAATGAAAAAAATTATTTAATTCCACAACATAGCTTTATTGTGCAACATATGTTTCGGTGTTAGGCATTTTCAAGCTACTAAAATGAAAACAAACAAGTCTCAATAACCAAAATTAGAAGAGAAAGGAAAGGGTAGAGTAGGAAGGGTTGAGAATGATTGTATTTATGACAGAGAGGACAATGATCTGACCTGTGGGATGGAGGGGGGGTGTATTTTATAAAACAAAGGTTACACAATATGCTACAATAGGGGTGATGAGTTAAGATATATTTGTTCATTTAGGTTGGAAGTATGGTTTTTAAAAATAGATTGATTTCCAAACATTCCAAGTTATTGAGTTTTCTTACTGTTTTGTTCCATGTGGAGAAGTTTAAATTTGACTTAGGATCAAAATTATGCCTGTGTCTAATAAATGATTTGCAAAATTTGAATTAGATTTGCCATACATCCAACTGTGTACATGTTCTTAACTGACCTTCCGGATTGACCTATGTATTCACTATTGCAAACACTACGACAAATCTTATATACACCACTATTTTCTAAGCTATCTCTCTTATCTTTATTGTTAACAACTAGTTTTCCTATATTTATAGAGCAATAGAAGGCAGATTTATAATGATATCTATTAGATGTTAAATTTCCAAATTTATAATTAATGTTTCCAATGAAATTAACTCTACAATATTTGATGTTTCCTTTTTCATTGTAATTAGAATTATATAGGGAATCACATATTTTATGTTTTAATTTCATTTTAAAAATATAATCAACAAATTTGACACTGTACATGATATTGACAGTAATTCTTTTGATAATATTCAATTCATTCTAGAAATCTGTAGAGGAATACTTGTAAGTCTATGAATCATGCTATTGAAGGCACCATGATTATGGTTGATAGGGTGGTTAAAATATGCTGGAATAACAACATCTGAATGTGTAGGTTTTATAAACATTTTGAAAGAGTGAACATTATTTTCTTTGTTGATATGTAGATCAAGAAAATTGATGTTATTTCCTTCCCCAATTTCCATAGTGAATTGAGTACGTTTATGAACAGAATTAATGAATTTAAAGAAATTTTTTAACTGTCTCGTAGTACCGTTAAAAAGACATAGGACATCATCCACGTAGCAATACCAGTATACGATTTTGTTTAAGAAGGGATTATTAGACATGAATAATTTTCCCTCAAATTTAGCCATGAAAATTTCTGCAAGGAGGGGTGACAAAGGGGAACCCATTGCCAATCCCTCCGCTTGTTTATAAAGTTGATTGTTAAATTTAAAATAATTATGATCCATGCAGTGTATATGGAATCAATAAAATCTTTCTCATTGGTGTTTTGAAGCATTTCATGAATGATGTCCTTACATTCTCCAATAGGTATACTTGTAAAAAGGTTCTTGACATAAAAGGAAACAATCTTAGAATTTAAAGGTACAACCAGATTACTAATTTTGTTAACTAAAGTATTAAAGAATTTTTAATACTATATTTTGACTTAAAATCTTTTGTATTTTTGAATATAGTGTTACATTTTTAGGCTAATTTGTAAGTGGGGGCAACAGAAAACCTACACATTCAGATGCTGTTATTCCAGCATATTCTAACCACCCCAATAACCATAAGCATGCCTCCTTCCATAGCATGATTCATAGACTTATAAGCATTCCCTTATCTCCTACAGATTTCCAGAATGAATTGAATACTATCAAACAAATTGCAGTTAATAACATGTACATTACCAAATTAGTTGATAATATTTTAAATTAAAAATTAAAACGTAAAATATGTGATTCTCTATATAATTCTAAGTACAATGAAAAAGAAAACATCAAATATTGTAAGGTTAATTTCATTGGAAACACTAGTTATATAAAGTTGGAAATTTAATATCTAATAGATATCATTATAAGCCTGCCTTTTGTTGCTCTAGAAATATAGGAAAATTAATTATTAACAATAAGGATAAGAGAGATAGTTTAGAAAATAGTGGTGTATATAAAATTTCTTGTAATTATTGCAATTGTGAAAACATAGGTCAATCCGGAAGGTCAGTTAAGAATAGAGTTAAAGAACATGTACACAGTTGGAAGTATGGCAAATCTAATTCAAATTTTGCAAATCATTTATTAGACACAGGACATAATTTTGATCCTAAGTTAAACGTTAAACTTCTGCATAATATGGAACAAAAAAGTAGGAAACTCAATAACCTGGAATGTTTAGAAATTAATAGATCAATTTTAAAAAACCATACTTCCAACTTAAATGAACAAATATATCTTAACTCATCACCACTATTGAGACCTATTGTGTAACCTTTGTTTTCTAAAACACCCCCCACCTCCATCCCACAGGTTAGAACATTGACCTTTCTTTTGTCATTTCTCAAACCCCCCCCCCCCCCTACTCTAACCTTTCCTTCTGTCATACATTTTTGGTTAAACTTGTATTGTTTTCAATTTAGTTGCTTGAAAAACCGGCTAACGGCGAAACATATGTCGCAAATAAAGCTCTTTTGTGGAATTGAATAATTGTTTCATTATTTCCATTAAATTACTAGTTGTAACAAAAACAAAAATGAGTGTTTATATTTTGCTTTTTTTTTGAAGTCGACGCTACGATCGATTCAGCACTCACGATCGATTGGAAATACGGTATAAAAGCTCATTGCCTGAACGATCATAGCGTCGACTGCAAATAAGCAAGATATAAACACTCGTTTTAGTTTTTGTTACAACTAGTAGTTTATATTTTAAGGATATAATTATTATGAAGTTGCAACTGTTATTGTAAAAAAAAGAAGTTATTTATAACTTTTTTTAGTTTCTCTTTTTGAAATCGGTCTTAAAAAAAAAAATAATAATTTGGACTTAGGAGAACTCAAAACGGACTCATCAACAAAAAACTCACTGATTTCTTGATCCATAGATGATTTTTAAATTTTTTAAATGGGCACTTGAAAAGGCAGCAAAAATGAGGCACCTTTTCTACAACCCCTGAAACGTTCATTTGTGATGAAAATAAAATAAAATAAATTTAAATCGATTATATAAGAAATTGTATTTCCACATACCTGTAAATCCAGCCAATAACTGATGCACCTGTCCAGTACTCACATGCATTGCTAAATATACAAATACACTTCACGGCATAAAATGAGCTTCATCGCGGCTTACTCTTATCTTTGGCTGCCCTATCCTGTATATCATCATACGTAATTGACTGCTTACATCACACATACATACTACAAAGATTAATTGGAAATTTTTTCAAGAGTGGTTGATGATTCCGATAACTTTTGACCTCATGTTCTCAATATCTGGGAAATTGGAGTTTAAACTTAAATTATGTAACACACTAAGCATTTACAACTGAAATACATAAACTTTATTATATTTAGTTATAAAATGTCATAGAAAATGAGGTTCGACAGCAAGTAAATAAAGACTGGCCGGTCGCTTGAACGATACTTTTTGGAAAGATAAGCGTAATAGAATGGAAACAAAGGCAAGATTCTGTAAATCTACCATTAGGCCTAATATTACAAACACGGCCGAATCAAGACCAGAATTTAAAAAAACTAAACGGATAATAGAGACAGCATAGAGTGTTGTCGAATCTCTGGAAAAACCTTACTAGATCGTGAAGGAAGATTGTTGTAAGAACATGCCAGACCGAGTAATTGTTGACTGGATGAGCAAACAAAAGGTGAATGGAATGATCATAAGTAGGATGACATCACTAGAATAGTAAAAATTGCTAGAAAATTCACAAATCGGAAAACGCAGTACAGAATGACTCATAACGTAAAACCTGATTGAGGAATCAGAGACGAAAAACAGGCCTTTGGTCTAATAATGAAGAAAGGAGAAGAGTGGATAAAATAAAATAAAATGAGAAAAAACAACTAAAAATAAAAAAAAATAATGAAGAAGAAGAAGAGACATTCAGTTAAATATCTATACTTTTTTATTTATTTTATATTTTTTTTATTATTATTATTTTTTAAGATACCATATTATTACCAGGTTATTAAGAAAAGTAAAAAAGGAACATAAAATAGACACTATCCAATACTCTAATAAGCGACACGGTCAGAGGAGAACCAGAGTCCTTCAAGAGAGACTTGATAGGAAGTATGAAAGAGAGGGACCCAACCCAAGATTACATAAAAAATTGTAGATCTATATCCTTCTAGATCGCCACGCCTTTACTCATCATAAGTAAGCCCCACTGAACGTTAAGAATGTAAATAATTGTACAATTTCACAAAGTTCAGGAAGTTCTTAAACAACTGTACATTTGCTCTTCACTTTTTGAGGTGATCAAGTAACCTCAAAACTGAGACCTATCACACAACATTTTCTCTACTATGTATTTGTGTGAATGTAAATTTTGTTTCTTGTTTTTTAAAGGCGAAAAAGCTCTCAGTAATTAACGCTCAGTAAAAAAAGAAAACAGCATGAAATAAAGACCCCCTATCTGTCGAATAGTCTACAAGCGTCAGGATAGGAAGGGAATAAGAGTTGGTAAAGAGATAAATGATTGGAAAGATGAAAGAGAGGGATCCAACCCAAAACTACATCAGAAAGGTGTATTTTCAGCTAGACCACAACCGTACTCATTAAGTGCCCTTGGAGGGATCTGTACGTAGATTTTGTTGATAAAGGCTGAATCTAAAATATACAAAATTGTTTTATCTTGTTTTTTTACGGTCTGTATTTTGCAGTTTCGTTATTTTGCATAGTCATGTTTATTTTAAAAGAAGTTAGAATATTTAACCGTTGGTTAACATTTTAGTGTTTAATAACCAATATTTTGTAAAAATTTAAGCCTAGTCAAACGTAACCCAACTGCACAAATGAATATTTTAAGTTTGTAAAACATGGTATTGGATAAAACGTGTATTCTGATTGGTTGGCTGGAGTATTTTGACTTTCATTTTTACTTACCCAGATAATACAGACATTTCCCAACGCCGTTTTCTAACGTGACTCATCCTTTCAACAAAAAATACCTCACCCTTTTTTAAATGTGATCGATTCTAAGCTTTATTAACATGTCAAGGTAATTATAATTTCCTAAAAAAACACTTCAGATTTAAGTTGAAAGCATTTGAATATGGAACTGGTTTATCTACCCGCCGCGCCAGTAGTACTGATGTTTTTAGTCAGGTTAGTAGCGGTGTGCTACCGATAGCTCAAGTGCCAGCATTCGCACCGGGGTCTATAGTCAGCCGTTTTTTGACTGATCTTTACGTTTCATTACTTTAGGAAACGGGAAAATTGATTTTCGTTACACCGTCCACCCGTCCGTCGTCCGCACATAAGTACGATACCGGGCACAAAAATTAAGATAGGGACATGAAATATGGTACAGGGAACTATAGTGTACTCTTATAGAACCTTAAAATAGACTTTAATTGCGGCCATTTAAAAATTATAAAAAAATATATATTGTATACAACTGTTTATGACTATACGTTAAAACGAATTAAACCTAAAAACATAACTACTGTACTTGAAATACTACATTTAGATTATAAGTTAGGCATTAAACAAATCTTTATCGTCGTTAAATATTTAAATATATTGTTTATTAGCTTCTAAATATAATAACGGTTCTAAAATGATCTAACAGTACATGATGAAAATCTCTTATCTTATTCATTAAAATGTTTATCCTTTGGTGAAATCACATATTGCTGCCATTTGATAAATTATAATTAATTTCAAGATTATTGCACATTGTTGTATTTACCGATTGTTATAACGCCATTGTAAGCGATGTTTAGAATGTGTTCTGGTTATTTATTTCGACCACTAGACGTCAAAAAACAACCAATACGCGTTGTGGGTATTTCAATCTGCTCAACAGCCGAATTATTCTGTTCGTGATTATTGAAAAATACCCAAAATGCGTTGTGAACATTCGACTAGGTTAGGTTAGGTTGGCGCGTTGTGGGCATTTTGAAGTGGCACAAATCCAAAAATTATTTTGAATTGAGGAATGAATTAATAGAATAAATCAGTAGTACATCTAGACAGGTTTTAGGACTTGCTCGTATAGAAGTATTTTGTTTGAACATTCTAATTTAGAATGTCTCACTAAATCCAATGCATTCTTCTATATTTAAAATTAAGTTATATTTTCTTCATTTTGACATGTGACTTCTTTCTTAGATTGGTATCGAGCGCCATTCTTAGTTATATTGCCTCAAATTTAAATGGAATCACTCGAGAGTTAACAAATACGGGTGTAGGCCTACTTATCACTTTCTTGTTTGTAAAATTGACAAGGCTAGATTTGGACTCAATCAGCCTAATACGCCACTTTTTTGTCCATACAATGATGTTATCTATTGATTTCTGAAGCTTGGAAGATGCATTTTTTTACAGTGTCACAGCAGTATAATCTGCGAAAGTAGCTACTGTTGAATTCTCCAACAATGGGTATGTCTCTTGTCTATAATAAATACAGAACTGGCCTAAGGATACTTCCTTGAGGATTTTATAATTAAAAATTTGGCGTTAACTATGATATTTTTTTTAAAAAAAAGTACGATTATCTCAAAATTGCTCTAACGATTTTGTTAAGAAAAAAAAAAATATGCCACGGGGCTGTTATAAAAAATGTAATTTCTTAAAATCGTCTCGTAGGTATATTAGGCTGTTTTTTTTTTTCTTATTTACCCTAACTGAAATTTGGGAATAGCTATAATAAAAAAACCCAAAATTACGATTTTCTCAAAATCGCTCTAACGATTTTTTAAAAAAATTAAAAAATAAAAAATATCCCAAGAGGATGTTATAAAAAAAATTTAGTTTCATAAAATCTGCTAAAAGTTTTGTCAAACAATTACCCGAACCAGTGTAAAATCGTAAGTGAACAAATGGTATAGTTCAGCAATATTATTACAAAATAAAAATTGACTTTGACAGCCGAGTAAATATGATACGCTTTGGACGCGTTTATGGCAAAATCAAAGTAAGTTTAAAGACAGGGTCCACGATTCAGTTTTAATTTGAATCACAACTATAGAACTATTTTTTAAAATTCTAATAGTTTTGGTGGGTTTATATTTAGCAGTGTGTGAAAAAGTTTGTGCACTTGAAAACACCTGTATTATTTAAAAAAAAGTGGTACAATTAGAGATGGCGGATTGCCTCCACTGAAATATACAGGTCAACAGATCTTGTACTGTGTAGCGATGGACATGCACATAAATCCCTGCTTATTTTTGAGTTCTCTGCCCTTGATGTGTGGATTTCATCTGACTGTACAACAAATGAATCTCATGTGAACTGGTGGTGGTGGGGGGGGAGGGAAGCTGATTGGCGTGCAGAGTCGGAGGTAATGCCATTATGTGACTAATGAAACCCGCAGAGTCGAGCATGTCAGCACAATTTTGTATTTTTAATCTCATTCCACGTTTACTGAGGCAATTCTATGGATATTCATTCATTCACACAGATTTAACTGCTCCAATAAAAAAAAATTTAAAAAATCAGTTTTCAAAATTGACTTAAATTATTTCTTTCTCTAATTTAGATTATTGCAATAAGTATCTTGGTGATGTTGCTTTCCAAATACTTGTGTAAAGCCGCAAATGTGTATTCAGCTTTAGAAATAAACACTATAAAACACAAAAAATAATGTATACATATGTATATTGAAATTTTTTAGAAGATAAGTCCAAAAAATTTGTGTAAACTTCTTTCTAGGGAGGAAAAATTGTTAAGTTTTAACAATATATTTTGTGTGAGTAGCCTAATAAGTTGTAACATAAGCGTCTTCTATATAAAATTTGGACGAAATTATATTTTACCTTCTATAAGCCGGTAAAATTTTCATTCTGAGATAGCCTATAAGACTTTATAAGTAAGGATAAAACTTTCATTTTGAGATGGACCACTTTATAAGTCATAGTAGAACTTACAGTACATTGTCAGATATGCGACTTTATAAGTCAGGTTACAAAGTTCATTTTATGATTTTGGAACTTAATAAGTCAGGATAAAACTCTCATTTTTAGATATGCGACTTTGTAAGTCAGGGTAAACTTTCATTTTGTGATATGCGACTTTATAATAAATCAGGAAAAAACTTTCACTTTGAGATATGCTACCTTATAATATTTTCAATTTTGAATTAAGCGACTGTATAAGTCTGGGTAAAATTTTATTTTGAGATATGCTACCCTTATAAGTCATGGTATATATTTTATTGGTGTCGCGAAAAAAGCGCACAGCGAAAAGAGCGAACTGCGAAGAAAGCGCACAGTTAACCCTTTTGAAGTTACAAAAAGAATCCAGCCCCTATCTTCTTAGAAATAATGAATGTTACACAGAAAATAAAAGTTGAATTAATTAGTTTCTGATTCCCATCACACTTTATCCAGGCTTTGGACTGGCTAAATGATTAAATACTGAATAGTTTTCATCATTGACATACAAGAAGATTCCTTCGCTTCACTCTTCAAACAAAGTATGACATCTCTGATTTTGGTGTTGGGTCGTCCAAGAAGATTGTTGATTTTGTTGTGCCAACCTTCCCCAGCGTTCGTAGTCCTGTGTCGCCTAGCATAGCAATTCCACAATTCAATAGGAATTTCGTCTTTATGCAGCCATTGTTCGACGAAGTAGTCGAAGAAGCGAGTTAGGTTAGGTTAGGTGATGACACACATGAAGGGGTGAACTGTGGTGGATGGTCAGGAGAAATGTACCTGAGTTATTGTATTGCGTGATGACTCACCTCCAATCAGCTCCATGGATTCATTTCCTGGTAATGTAACCCCTACCCTAAACTGTCACATTGGCCCTTGTGCGCTTTCTTCGCACATATCTATATGTGCGCTTTATTCGCTGTGCGCTTTTTTCGTTTAATCATTCTATTTTGATAGAGCCTATATTTTCTTTCTTTCTTTTTTTAAATATTTATCAAAGGATTTTACGCCTTTAAAAAACAAGAACAATAAAAATTATCCAAAATTATTTAAGAAATCTTTTTTAAATTTTTACTGCACATTAACCAAAGTGTTTGTTCACTTTTAATGGAAGGTTTTAAGAATAAGTATATTTTTTGACTGGTGCAAAAATATTGTATTCATAAAAACAAGGATAAATAATATATTTCTAACTTTAATTATGAATTAATTAACATTTTTGTAATCGCTGATGTTTAAAGCAATATAAGGGCGTAGTTAATAACTCTATAAAATCTCAGTTTTGTAGAATTTGGAAAAATTACGTGAACATCCCTAATCTGACATAAGGAGATACAACTGCGGAACCTCACTTAAAGTTAGCAGATTATATTGTCTACATGTAGACTATTATTGTAAACAATGATGTTAATCACTTATTTTTCAACCAAAAAAGTTACTTAGTCAAACCACTTTAAGATTAAAACATCGAAGCTGTTAGAATTGACACAAAAACAAATAACAGAACGCATAAAGTCGCACAACTCCAGGGACTTATCCCTCTGCCTCAAGGGGTGCCAACATAACAGATTATTAAAGTAATGTGATCCATCATAAGTTGGCTACCCTGATGCCTGATGGATCACTGTGTGCCCTCTAACCAGATTAGCCTTCGTGTTTTAGTCGTTTACACATTTCCAAGTTGGTGTGACAGGGAGTTCTTATGAACATTTCGTAATAGGGAACATTTAATTACTTGTGTGAAAATTATATAGTACAGTTTAGAAGCTTTTTGCGATAGATTTCTTTGCTATGAATGAAATAACAAAATATATCAATGCTGCAAGAGGAGTTAGCTAATAATTTTATGATTTTCTCATATGGTTAAAAATCTATATTAAATTATAGATACTAGAGGGATTCTTATAGTCGATGTCGATTATAGCTATGACTTACCTTTTTATACTTTCTTGGCGTATTTTCTTACTTCCGTGTATTTGTAACTAACTTCTACGATTTATTCTTATTTCTAAGGTGACTTATTTTTCTTACTCCATTAGAGACTCACTTGTAGTGAGTACAGATGTATTGATTCCGACTAACCTAACCTGACCTAACCTGACCTAACCTAACCTACCTTTATCCACGTAACCTTGGGTTGGATCCCTCTTTATCATCCTTTTAAAATATATTTTATTTTAATAATTACTCTCCCTGTATATAAATATCAGAAACATAATTTTTAAACAATAAATAATAATAACAATATTAATATTTATAAAAATAAACACCATATTACACAACGAAAGCCGTTCCGATACAAAGGTATAATGAAAATATAGACACCCTCATTTAGGTTTTACATAGTTTAGCCTGTTTTGAAGCTACCCTCACTTGTAAAAAGTACGTAAATAATATTATCATACCCCGCGGATTAGAAAACAGACACGGGTTTTATAACAAAATAATATTAACAATACAAAACACAATAGTGGTGTCTACTTAAAGTGGAGATAGTAAGTAAGTTGGTAAGCTAGTACACAATTACAAATAGGAATACTACAAAATATGTCTAACATACCCTTTAAAAGAAAATTAAAAGCAACACACTCGCACAAAAAACATGTCAAGTTAAAATATTCAAAATGAGCGTTGCATCGACTAAAACGAATAA
The DNA here is from genome assembly GCA_963513935.1 of Aphrophora alni. Lineage (NCBI taxonomy): Eukaryota > Metazoa > Arthropoda > Insecta > Hemiptera > Aphrophoridae > Aphrophora > Aphrophora alni. Next base: position 145,542,154 of record OY740765.1, read on the forward strand.
CCAGCACCTTAATAACCTCAAAAAGATTTGGAATTGTTACATTTTTTAATATATTCTAGAATGTTGTTAAAGAGTCTCGGGGTTACAAATAAATAAAATTTCATGAGTCTTGTGTTTGGTCTTGGTAGGCCTACAGGATGATGCTTACCACTCTTAAGTCTCATTAAATTCGGATTTTTCACCAATACCATATTTTCACTCCGTATGTAAATGGTATATTTCATCACTAGGACCAAAAGTGAAGCTTTTCGATACAAGCTCATGTTTAAGTTTTCAAGTGGAAAATGAGCGAGGATCGAAAAGCTTCCTTTGGTCCAAGTGATGAACTATATTTTTCGTTATACAGCAAACAATAAAAGAAAACAATTTCACAAAAACTAAAATGTTATAACCTATTTACCTACAAATGTTTGCACGAGTTACACAAGTTTACAGCTATTACAGCTGTTTAGTTTGTGTTACTGGTACTTATTTATAAAATCTATGGTAACAGCTGTTTTATCTCTTATTTACAATCGAGAGTATCGGTTGTTTTTATAGATGCTTTACAATCGTTAATTAATTCGTATAAACGAAGTAACAGCTGATGACCTCGACATCAGCTGATGTTTTTAGGTCCTAGGACTAAAAAGAACAACTTTAGCATCTCAATGCATGTATTGGAAACATCTGTTTTTGAAGCAGTGTGACGAAAAAAATCTTTAATACCTTGTATATATAAAGATATTGCAGTGGAAGTACTTTTAAATACATGAAAAGTGGGACTCTATGGGATCTTCTAGACTCTTGACAAGAATATATATTTGCTAGTAATCATTGGTTTATAATTTTGAGATTATTTTTAAGGGATTTTATATTTTTGTAATCACTTACTTCATTTTTATCGTAAAAAAACACGTTTGGGTTTTATTAGATTCAACTTTTATGCCTGCATAAAATGAGCTATTGTAGGATATTAAAGGACTTATATGTAGAAAATTACCAAAAAACATTTTTTTTTAGAAATTTTAGAACCCGCCGTTATTTTTTAATTTATTTGGTTAACCAAGCTACCGATTTTCGTTTCTTCAAGAAATTGTCCGACGAATTGTAAAACCTAACATTCAACAGCAGCTAAAAGCTGGAGTTTTAGCAGAAGTGTTATTTGAATTTAGTCAAATGTAGCATGAATATATACTGTTTTATTACAGACGAACCTCAGGGGCTCACTATAGTGAGTATGGACGTGACAACCCCGAGGTTCCTATCATAACTCTCTTGACCGACTCTTGTTCTCTTCTGACACTGCCTAGACGATTTGAAAGCTAAAGGTCTTCATCTTCTTTTTTATAAGGGCAATGCTTTTATATTTAAGCAACACTGGCAAGGAAGTCACCTGATATTACTCTTGTCTGTGATTTTACTATTCTTTGAATGGTAACGGTTGGGTTATTCAAAATGGCGATCGTTTAAAACAGTTTCTTGCTTATTAATAATTGGTTAGAGCCTAATAGAAGTCTATAACAGCTCATTTTATGGCGAATACATAGTTATTGGATATTCAAGATCTGTTAAAATTAGAAATATAAATAACCCTCCAACACGACAAACCATAACCTCGTCTGCTGTTTATTAACGATTAATATATATTTCTCAAGACATAAATAGGTGCCAGATTTTTCAAAACGTAAAATAAGCGCATTACCATCTTTACTATAAGATCTCCCTTGATCAATTCTTGTTCTCTTCTGATTCTAACGTTATTAGAATATTCAAGGAATAGGAGATTTTTATTTTATGTTTTTTTCTTCTTTTTTATAACGCGATGGTGACCGAGAGGTTTTTGTCTTTAAGCAACAAGAAAGAAAGTACTTCAATTGTATTTTTTATTTTTAGATAGCAAGTAAGAGTGAAGTTGACGGTAAAAATCAGCTGCCAGGAAAGTCGTCACCCGGTCACGATAATATTTTAGTTAACCTAACCTAACCTAACCTAACCTAACCTAACCTAACCTAACATAACCTAACCTAACCTAACATAACCTAACCTAACCTAACATATCCTAACCTAACCTAACATAACCTAACCTAACATAAGCCTCTAGACATGTAAATTTAACTTTTTTAACTGGCAATAATCATAATGTCTTTTAAATTGCTAAAGTATTTATTTCCACTTTTTAAACCGGATGATAACTCAGAAACAAGTATTATTGATTTATTTAGTGACTCCCATATTCAGAAAAACGTCAAGTTTGATAAACAGATACTTCAACACAAGACATACGTGTAGGCCCTCTACATTGAATGCTACCACCAGTCTTTTGGAAGATTATGTTACCTCAAACTAACTACTTGTTATTTGACATTTTCACTTGTACGTAGTAAAGACAAAGTCATGCGATAGATTAAAAAAATCGATTCAAAAATACCAATTTTTTAATTTCCTGAGTGAAGAAAAAAATTAATATAATTTTTGAAATTTGCTGTAGGCCTATAGTCTAGTCAAATAAAGATATAATTTAGGAAATCTCAAGGAGTTAAAATAAAATCTTAACCTGGAGAATCGATTCGTGAAAATGTCTAGCCAAAATTTGAAGCTTGAATGTCTACCATTATCATATTTTTTCTTGAATTTAACAGGCTAAAATGTCTTAGTCACTATCACCTTGTAAAAAGAAGGGAGAAAAGAACTCAAGATAAAGACCCGTAGCTCTCAAATATTTTAATAGAGTCAGAGTAGGAAAAGAACAAGAGGGACCTGATAGGAAAGAGAAAAGAGAAAGATCTAACCCAAGACTAAATGAAGAAATGTGTAGATCCAGGTAGGGACCCTTGGGATTTCCAAGCACCTACTCACTGAATCCAGCCTTTCAGGGTAAAATTTAAATATAGCATACATTTTTTTTTTTTACGTACAAAAAATTCTTTAAAAAACCGATAAAGTATTTTTTAGACAATTTGGCTAACAAGAAATTTGTAATTTTTTAAAGTATATTTTTTAAGATATTGCAGTTTTAAAACTTTTAAAAAGAGGGACGAGAAATTCAAAAATTTATTAAAAATATGTAAAATCAAAATGCAAGACTGTTTCTTTCATAAATTTTCGAAAAAATTGATAAAAACAAGCTACAATTTTAAGTGGGAAAACAAATTTAAACAATTTTTTTTTATAAATATTGACTCAAGATTTGTTTAAAATAGCTTACTTTTCAATTCAAGAGCGGATTTGAAAAGGGATAATTGTGATTTTATGCACGATACAATTTTTGCACAAATATGTAATGTAATTTTATATATCTATGTAAATTATATTTTAATAAAATAAATTATACAAATAAATATTGACCTTGATTTGTGAGGTGTTGATTTATTATTTAAATAAAATATGAATTTTTAAATCAGGTGAATTGTTAGTTAAATAAAAGTGCAATAAAATTAAAGTTTTTTTTTTATTATCGGTAAGCTGTGTATGTTTTGAAAGGCGTATAAAAAAAATACACTGCAAAGGTTCTACAAAGCATAGCTTGACGAAATATATCAAAACAGTGGTTTGTTGAACATTTTGAAAGTACAGAGGGTGTAAAGTTATGGGGGGGGGAGATTGTCAGGGTAGAATGCAGATGCCGTGATTTGATTTCACTGGATTTTGAATTCTAGACGAAGAGTGGCATTTTTACATCTCTCTCTCTCTCTCTTTAGCAATACATTATTCTTGTAATCTTTAACTTATAAAGAGAGAAAAAAGAGAAAAGGAAAATTACATTTTCCTTAACTGAAGTCATTGTATTGACAGACGGTAATGTTGCGGGATCCATTCGAGTTTGAAATATCGTAAATTTGTTTGATTAAGGCTGATAATTTAGTCATCTTAGCTCTTTCTGAAAATATAATCTAATTTTATTTTATTCCTAATCTTATGAGATTAAGTTTGGACCATTTGTCGTGTTGTGTTTAACAATTGTAAATTCTAAAATAATACTAATAATTTAGTTTAGAATTTTAATTAAAACGAAGTACCAGTTCATTAACCATAATTAACAACTTGATTTAATCATGTGGAATTACATCTTGTAATACACGCATACCAATATTTGTGTCTTAGAACTGATAAATGTGTTTTGTTACCATGTGCAGTTGATTAACTAATAATGCATGGTTGTTTAGTAGTAACCGACGCTACGATACGAAATGTTCACATTCGTTCCAGCTAAAACACACAACCATCATTTTATGTATCAAACGCAAATTAATGCTAGGAAATTATTTGATAAAAAAGCTGGATTTAAATTTTTTTCGTGTAGTCTTGGGTAATATGCCTCACTTTCATATTTCTTATCAGATCTCTCTTTAACAATTCTTCTCTTCCGACATTGACACTATTCCAGGGCTAGGGTTCTTTATTTTATGCTCTTTTCTTCTCTTTTTTATAAGGAGATGATAACTGAAACTTTTTTAGCCATCGAATAGTCTAATAGCGTCAGAGTCGGAATAGAACAAAAATTGATAAAAAGCGACATAATTAGAGAGATGAAAGAGAAGGATCTAACCCAAGACTACATGAAAAAAAAGTGTAGATCCAGCTAAGGCCTCGGGTCCGCCACAACCGCATTCATAATGAATGAGTCCCTGAGAATGTGTTCTGCTTTTAAACAACAAGACAAAAAATGTATATGTTATTTTCTGGAGTCTATAGTTACCTTAACATGTTTAGCGGGTTTAAAAAAATTTTAATTCAAGGGGGAAGAAATAAGACTTTATATTCTTCTGGGATAGTTCCATATCCCAGACACCTCGAATGCCCCTCCATTGAAAATACGGTTTGAAACCGCCCTTGCTCTTGGAACGAAATTTGAGCATAAGCCGGCTATTGTTGAAAATAACGGAAGTCCCGCGATAGAGGTTGCAGGTGGCGGATGACCTCTATGGTCACACCTGTCCTTCATTTGGCGGACAATTATTGAAATGGAAGAAATCAGGACGAATACAATAGAGGGCAGTGGACTGTGGAAAGTGATTGAATCGTGTCACTACTGATAAAGAGTCACCATCTGTATCCTAATACAACGGTTTTATATTTGTTTGTATTTTTTATTATTAAGGATACGCAACACAAGGATGAACCTGATCCTTGTCACTTATTTCTTTAAGAACTCTTCCCTCTCCCCCAAACAGCACAATGATGGTGGGGTAAGAAATGTTCTTTCAATATGCTTACAACTTATATTTTAAAACACACACTTTGTCTTCAGTTTATGATGAATTGTTTTAAATAAAATCAAATTTGAATAGTCGTAACTTGTAACTAAAGGAAGTAATTGATAAAAAAAAAAATAATATTTTAACATAACGTTAAATAATATATTATGGAAAATCAATTTATTTAGTTCAAAATATGAGGTATATTTTTATAAGTTACTTTTAATTTTGTTCAAATTTTATAAATAGTTTGAATTTGAATGTTTTCGTTAATCTATGCTTTTACAATTAATTTTTCATATTTAAAATTGCATCTTATTTTCTAAAGTATAAACCACAGTGTCAAAATGTATTTCATGTTTTAACATTGCACAGTAATTCCTCATTAAATATTTTAATTTTTAAAGGTTCAGTTAATAGCAGTGCCTCTAGGACAACTAAAATAAAGGAGTAAAGATGGGTTATAAAATAATATGATCAAGAGATTTCTGATTTATATTTTTGTTGAATGTAATGATAAAAATAATATACCATATGGTCACATTATAAAAAAAGAATTACCATCAAAAATATTTATCCAATATCTTAAAAGTTGTACTTTTTTATTTTATTCAAAGAAGTTGCATTATTCTATTTCACTGGCTGCTTTCCCAGTATGAATGATAATGAAATGAAAATTATTTTGAAAGATGAACATCAATCCAGCTAGCTTTAATATTTAAACCCGATTGAAACTCGAATTATTAAATTATTCAGTTTTTGTGACTCAAAGAGGAAGCATTACTTTATTTAAATGGCAGATTTTCCAACGTGAATGAAGAACCTTCAGTCCAGCAAGATATCATATCTAAACTCGATTGAAATTCGATTTTATGAATTATTCAATTTAATTGATTCAAAGATGAAGTGTTTCTATTTCAATGTCAAATTTTCCAATATGAATGAAGTATTGTTAACTAAAATAATACAAAATTTACCATTATTCCAGTCAGATTTTACATCTGAACTCGACTGATATTAGAATTATTAAATTTATTTTACTCAAAGACTATATTTTACTCTATTTCATTGACAGATTTTTCAACATGAATGAAGTACTGTGAATTAAATGAAAATAAATATTATCATCAATACAGTCAGTATTACATATAAACTCGAATTGTTAAAATTTTCAATTAATTTTATTAAAAAATGAAGCATTACTATATTTATTTCATTGACAGATTTTCCAACATGAATGATCAATATAACAAGCTTTCATATCTAAAGTCCATAAAAATTCGAATTATAACATTTTTCAATCCATTTTATTCAAAGTTAAAACATTACTCTATTTAATTGACAGATTTTCCAACATGAATGATCAATCCAAAAAACTTTCATATCTAACACTCAATAGAAATTCGAACTATCACATTTTTCAATATATTTTATTCAAAGTTGAAGCACTACTCTATTTCATTGACAGATTTTCTAACATGAATGAAGTCAATTAAAGTCAATTCAATGAATACAAATATTATCATCAATCCGGCCAGATTTCACATTTAAATTGGTATAATTAAATTATTCTATTTATTTGATTAAAAATGAAGTATTGCTCTATTTCATTGACTTATTTTCCAACACGAATGATCAATTTAACAAACTTTCATATCTAAACTCGATAGAAATTGGTTTTATCACATTTTCAATTTATTTAATTCAAAGTTGAACTATACTCTAATTCATTGACAGATTTTCTAACATAAATGAAGTACTGTCAATTAAATGAATACAAATATTACCATCAACCCAGAAAGCTTTCACATCTAAACTCAAATTATTAAATTATTTTATTGAAAAATGAACGTTTCTATATCATTGTCATATTTTCCAACATGAATGATCAATCCAAGAAGCTTTCATATCTAAACTCAATAGAAATTGGTTTTATCACAATTTTTAATTTATTTTATTCAAAGATGAAGCATTACCCTATTTAATTGACAAATTTTCTAACATGAATGAAGTACTGTCAATTAAATGAATACAAATCAATTTTTGTATATTTTTTACATATTTTTTATATATTTGTATATATAAGCCATCTTTCACATATATAAACCCTATCGAAATTCAAATTATTGAATAGATTTATTTAATTTAATGATGAAGCGTTACTCTATTTCATTTACAGACTTCCCTATTGACTTATTTATCTACCACAGCCTAGGTGATAATGATCCAAGTTGACGGTTACTTGTCGACAGTCCCTGGTGCCTAGATAGCGTTACCATGAAAAAACCTCTCCCTTGGGGATCTCTTCAGACAAAAAAAAACACTCAATTGCGCAATTCCCGAAGGAACAGTGACGTCAGAACGGCAGACATTTAACTCCGTCAAGCTCTTCTAAACTTACCTTTGTTGTCTTTTAGCTGTTTTACGTTTCCTGTGGGTTATTTATTATTTCAACTCTACTGGGTGTGTTTGGAGGTACAAAGATCTTTTGACAATGAAAGATTTATTTATACTTTGCATCTGTTAAATTCAGATAAATACAGACGCTGAAATTATCGATTGGTTTGACAATTACGAAAATTGGTGTTCACATAATTTGCTCAGATGGAAGGACGCGAATTCTGTCTCGTGTTTATTAGTTCAGTTGAAATAAATTTTGGGGATGAAAAGGCTTAGTATCAATTTTATTGTAGAAACGTACTTTGGAGAATTTGAATACATCTCCTGATTAGGCGGCTACTTAGTAAGTGGTGCAGTATAAATTATATTTGAAAACAATGGCCAATTAATGGATATAATGTTTTTGTTTATTGTTAAATATATACATTTATTTTTTATAGTGACTCGATTAAGTTGTTTCTTTAAAATTATCTTTAAAAAAATAAGTGATTTTAATTAAAATATTTAACCTATTTTCCTGTAATTTTTACTTGGATTGAGACCATTTTTTACTCTACGTAATTTTATTTCAAAATGTACTAAAATGTAACAGTTAAGTACAATTAAATTTTAAATGAAACACAAATACAATATTATTAAAATTCTAAAATTTATCAACATTGAGTTCTACCAAGTACCTACCATTGCCCTCGAACACCGGGAAAAACACGCACACAAAATGTAAACTTGTTGTGGGTTGTAACGGTATTACTGACAATGAGAAGGTGGACAGATGCGCTAAAGCAGGAACGCCTTCATCGGCCCAGAACCTGCGTGTGGAGTATATTAAGTACTGTAGGTTCCTAATGAGTCTGGAAGGATCATGCACTCAGGGCTTCTCGAAGACTTAATACAGTAGAAGCCATTGAGCTGAATATTCGGAAAGTGATTGGACTGTTGACGAATCACTTGATGTTCTAGACAGAATGGGCTCTCGTGTGCAGACCTTCTATAAAGGAAATTTGAAACTGAGGAGACAGCTCAGCTGATAAAATTTAACTGCGCAGCTTTGATCAAGAAACATATTATGTCCTTAGGCGTTCTGAGGACTGGAGGTTTAGAAAAACCTGAGATTATAATGAAAAGGAATGACCTGTGAATTAGGGTGCTCAATGAGCTCCACAGCTGAGATGCAAAACCAGGACTGGAGTCCCTAGTCTTCCTTGCAATAAAAAAAGAAAATTACCTTCTTTGGTCGTTAGTATAAATCGTATAATTAAATTTGTCGTTTCAAATTTTAAGGTTATATTATTTTAACAGTTTTATTTTGTATTTATTTTTAACTCTTTTATTTTTATCATTGGAAACACGCCTATTCCTCCATTAGAATGAGTTTTTAAAGCTGTGTAAAAAGAAATATGAAACAGTTATCTTCGAAATTCGAAAACCACCTCTAATTTATCAACCAATTTTTCTGGTAGGCTACCTTGTCTCCTACGACTCGTAAAACTGTGCCTACACGACAAGTTTGAACAATATCGACTGAAATAGTGACCTCTTATGTTTCACTTTTAGTTGGCAGCGTGCATTTAATGTACTGAAGTTGCGCTATTACGCAAACAGAAAACATCGTCTAAAGTAACTTCAAAAGTAAAATAAACCCGAACCTTCGCTTTTCAAAAGTAAAAGTAAGTTTATGCGGTGATGTAACTTTTCTATTATGACTAGTAGTGTTGAAACTCCCATTTGAGTGTCAAAACAACACAAATTTTTAAAAAGATATTTTTTGTCGCTTGAAAAACCTCTCGATTATCATCGCCTTATAAACGTAAGTTAAAGAATCTTCGAATACTCCAATAGTGTCAGAATCGGAAAAAAAACACGAGTTGGTCAAGAGAGATCTTATAGGAAAGATGAAAGAGAGGGATCTAACCCAAGGTTACATAAAAAAGGTAATTCAGCTAGGCTCCCCCTCAAGAACTATTGTATTCAATGATTTTGAACATATCTAACTAAACGTTTATCAATTGCTATTATTGATGATTAAAAAAAAAAAAAACTTTTGAGGTTGTGTTGTAGGCTACGATTGTTGATTAATTGTCTTATTCTTAATCGTAAAAAAAACACGTTTAGGTTTAATTAGATGGATATAATGAGCTGCTGTGAAGACAATTAGATTTTTGAAGTGAAAATTATTATGAAACAATGTGGAAAAAAAAAATCCTTAGCGTAACGTCAAATCAACACGTCACGTTATATTGTAACTATCGGCACTCTTATATAAAGGTTTTAAATTTTAGACAGAAACATGAAATTTGGTTTAGTGTGCTCATAATTTCAATAAAGCGCTCATATATTGAAATAAAGAAAAGTCGAATTAAAAATGTCAAATTAACGCTCCTTTTAAACATTTTGTTTTGTTCATATCTCGTGTGTTATTCAATTTATACACATGTTCAGTTTTAAATTTTGTATATAATGGTACCAACTCTATATGTCTAAGACGTCAAACAGGGAAATTATTGTTAAATTGCAATTTCGAACTTCTTCCCAAGAAATTGTGATATTCGTATAGTTAAGAGATCCGCCAGGGCCAAGACACGGAATGAGCGTAGCGAATGAAAAGTTTTTTTAAACAATTTAACAATTTCTACAAAGCACAAGAAACCCAAGCTAGGCATTCCATTTAGAGAATACGGATTCCATTCTAGGGTGAGGCTGGGTAAGTACCATGATGACTCCCATCCATTGTTTTTTTCTTTGTTGCATATTTAAAATTTTGTTTTATTGATATTTGGTTTTGTAGATAGGACATGTAAGATAGTGCAATTATATTAGACAGTTTATTAAATTTAGAATAGTAGATTTTTAATAATCGAAATTTAACTTAAATGTTATAATTTAATTTGGATTTTAATTAGCTGTTACAAATGAAAGTGTAATTCACGTTTCAAATTTATTATGATTTTATAACTTCTTTACTTACTTTAATTCTAAGATATATCCACAGCTTATTCTAACATGTTGAGTGGACTGGACTGATGAGTTATAGGGGGTGGGATCTCTGAGCAATAATCCCCAGAGCATCCACTATATTGTCTCACATCCCCCACAATTCATATTTGTGTCTAAGATAAAACACTACCCCTCATCCTTCATCACTTAACTTATCAAAATCTAATTTACTTCTCCGACCGCTTCATCTTTTTTTACTCTCTTGTTATCGGACCAAATATCCACTATATAAAAATGCAGTCATGAATCTGCCGGTAAGATAGGGGGAGAGTAGTAAGTAAAAATATATTGGTGAGAGGGATATGGTAGTGAGACAAGTGATAGAAATCAGATAGTTGTATTAAATTAATTATAGAAGTAATGAAAGTTAAATTAGTAAGAGAAGTAAAAGATGTAAGTAATGAAAGAAGTTATAGAATAGAAGTAAGGAAGGCAATAAAAGTTATAGAAGTAAGGAAACTTAGATAAAAAGTAAGCTATGGAAGTAACCAAAGTAAGATGAGAAAAAAGTAAGTTACAGAATTAATAAAAAAAGTAAGTAAAGTAAGATAAACAAAATAAGTGAGTTATAGAAATAAGAAATGTAATGTAAGTTATGGAATTAAGCAAAGTAAGATAAGCAAACGTAGTAAATTATAGGAGTAATAAAAGCAAATCAAGTTATAGAAGAAAGAAAACCAGGATAAGAAGTAAAAGAAGTAAGTTATGGAAATAAGCAAAGTAATATTTTGTCTGAAAATTATTGTTATTTTTATCGAAGACAATTTATGTAGGATATGTCTCAAAAATTGATTTATTATGGACTAAAATTCGGGTATTTTGAATATGTGGTAACGAGTAATGGTAAAAAAAAGGAAAGAGAGAGAGGGAAAAAAACATTATCTAGCCGCTGTCATTAACAATTTTGTATCATATTACAAAAGTGTATTATATTTCTTAGAATGTTAATGTTTTGCGCTTTTGGTATGGATAATTGTGAAAGTTCATGTATCATTGATAGGTTTTTAATTAAATATATATATATATATTTTTTTTTATGCTCAAGGAAATTTCTAAATATTTATATTTACTACAACAGTGTTCAGTAGCGTTTTAAAATCCATCCCTATTTTTATTAGCCAAAATTTATAGCCAAATTATTTTTTTGAATCAATTTCTTGTATATACAAATTTACATAAGTGTTTTAATTAAATGTACTAGTTGTGATGCAATAAAAATGAGACATATCCATTCATTTTATTTTTACAATTCAAAAATTATCTGTAAATGAAGTTTAAATTATAAACTGTATTAACTTTATAAATTGTCATTATATTTCTGTAAATATTTTTACTGTAAATAGAAGAATGAAACAAATAAATTAAGATAATAAATAAATAAAATAAGCAAAAAGTAAGTCACAGAATTAAGAAAAGTAAAGTATGTAAAGTAAGATAAACAAAACAAGTAAGTTATAGAAATAAGAAATGTAAGGCAAGTTATGTACAGTAATATAAGAAAAATAAGTAAAATAAATAAGGAAGTTATGGAAGTAAGCAAAATAAGTTAACTAAATTGGTATAGAATTAAGAGAACTTGAATAATTAAAACAAGTAAACTATAAAAGTAAAACAAATTTTTCTTTGTTTTGTTTAACGTCCAAAACCCTCGCGGCCATCGTCGCCTTAAATGAAAAAAAGATCATAAAATACTCGAATTCTTATCTCTTAGCTCTCGAATACTTCAATAGAGTCAGGATAGGAAGAGAACAAAGTTGGTCAAGAGAGACCTAATAGGGAAAATTAAAGAGAGTGATTTAACTCAAAACTTTATAATGAAAGGTGTAAATTCTAGGTGTCATCTAGGGTGCCTCTGGATTGCTACACCTTGTAGTTAATAAGTAATCTTCTGAGTTGGTAAGAAAAATAAGTTGCCATAGAAGTAAGAAGTAAAGAGATGAAGCTGCATTCAAAGATATAGAAGTAAGAAAATAGTCATAAAAGTAAGAAAAAGTCACAGAAATAAGAAGCGTAAATGATTAAAGAAAGATATGTAAAAGTAAGATTCATAGAAGTAAAAAACCTAAGTCAGAAGTGAGACAAGTAAAAAATATAAGACAAATAGGTAATGTAAGTAACACAAGGAAGTTATAGAAAAAAGAAAAAGCAAACATAGCAGTAGAAAAATCAAAGAAGTATAAATAAAAAAAAACAAAAAACTATGTTATAGAAGTAATTCTAACCCAAACATTTACTTTTACAGGATGTTGCCTGATCATCCAAACCAAAAAGACATTTTACGTTTTAACTATTTTAATAAAATCATGATTTCTATTTTGGCTACCATTTTAGTTTGAATGGTCAGTATTTTATAAAAGTAAAAAAAAAAAAATGTTTTTAATGTCATTTGTCTAATCTCAACAAATTAGAAGTTTGACACAAACATGCATCCAATTTCCAAATGTGGAGTTACCCCAAACCCCGAGGGGCCAAAAATTCATAATTAGGATTTATTGAAGTAGTCCCTCTTACCTGAAAGTAATCTCAAATAACAATAAATTTTCTTTTTAGGTATGTAGTAGTGCAATCTCGTTAACGGTTGACATTTGAGTTAAGTGGTATGAAACAAATTTTTTTCACGGTATTTTCTTGACCGTAACTTGTTTTTGTTCTACCCCGACACTATTAGAGTATTCGAGGCCTATGGGATTTTAATTAAAAATTTTATACTATTTTTTTAAAAAGGCGATGATAACCAAAAGGTTTTTTCCCTTTTAAAAAGGGGAAAATATGTATTACATGATACATAGTATCCTACTATAAACAGTAGTATCCTATTTAAATTATTTCACTTACCCCCTGTCTTCCCACACCCGTAAGTCAAAAATTGAAATATATATATAAATATATATATATATATATATATATATATGCTCATATAAGTAGCCCTTTACTACAAAGAAGATTGTGGCAAACTGTGTTTGTTAATTAATAACGAAGTCGAGTTGGGTTCAATATTTTTCCTTCAGACACCCTGTATATGTGGGGAATTAAAATATAACATTTCATTTATTATTTTTAATTGTCAATAAACAATAAGAACACTACAAAGTTCACCCCTCCCTGTAAAGTTGATCTGATTCAAGATTTTCCTTCTGCAACGAGAATGAATTGGTTCACGGCACAGAAGGGGCACCTCACCCTTCTTTCCAATTTGCATGTTCATGTTTTCTTCGACGTTATGTCGAGGTTTAACCTTATCTGTGAAAGGCTCCGGTCCTAACCTAAACCCTTGTCCCTGATAAGCCCTTAGAGACAAAAACTTTATCGTAGTCGACTCGACCTTCTCGTCACGTGAGATGAATGTTTAATGCGTTTTGGATTGTTTTGATGGATGACCTTTACTGACCTTGGAATGACCCGTGTGTATAATCCTTGTATAAATGGGTTAATTAGATTGCATTAAATTGTAAAATATACATTTATTGTTATTTTACTGTTACTTTCTCATGTATAGGGTGTCTCAAAATAACCTCTTCAATTTTGTTATTAATTAAGATAGCTAAAAAGTTTTGCTGAATTTTTTTGTAGTGATGGCTGCTTCTATGAGCCCACGTTTTTACAAATTTGAAAAAGGGCAGGGAGTGATTTAAAATATTGTAATAGGGTATATAGTCATGAGATAAATTATTTTAAAAAGATTGAGGCAAGAAAAATTATATGAAAAACATTTTTTAGACCATCATAACTATAAGGTGTTAACTTGAATATAATAAAGTGCTAAAAAGGACATTGAATCACCACCTTAACTTTATTATTATTTGAGAATTTTTATGTAAGAGTGACTTTTACTCGAAAGTCCTAATTTTGGGGTTTTGGGTTCTCAGAGAGTGTGTGTCTCAACATTTGTAAGTAGAATGTGATACTTCATTTTGAAGATGTTGAAATGAGACAAATGAAATTAAAACAAAGAGAAATTCTCACCATCCATGAAAATGGTGGCCAAAACCATGATAGTAGGTCTATTAAGGTAGTTAAAATATCAAAAATTATTCCTTCATAGCTTTTCATAACGTTTGTTGTTATTTTTAATGCTAATTGTCCCTAAACCCACATGAATAATTTTTTCTCAACGGTAATTTGAATGGGGAAGTTTAATTGAACTTGTTGAAAATCAAATGATTCCGTAACTCAACAATATTAACGTGACAACATACAACCCTGAGGACTCCTGTATTCAACAGAAATGAGATAGAATGCAAAAAAATGAATAGAGTTATTCCAGTGGAAAAAATCAAACTGTATATAGATTTTCAGTTCTATACAAGTTTTTTCTCAAAAATTTACAAGGGATTCAAATTAGTAGAATATCTAACATCGTGTTTTTTTGTCGCGACATTTTCTATCTTAAACAAAAAAAATTTTCTTTCAAATTAAAATAATTTTGAAGCTCTATGTTATTATGTTCTAATATTTTTTTGAAATTATGAGATGATTTTCACGCTTACTTTGAGTGTTATGAGATCTAAACGTCATTATACAGTCTTAAACTTTGCTACAGGTAAATATATGTTCCATATATAAAAAAAAGACTAGACTGTGTAGAACAAAAACTCGGAACACAAAAATTACTTTTATTTAATTAACGCGTTTCAACGACAAAGTCGCCATCCTCAGTGATACATGAGCTACAATAACAAAACTATAACTTCCTATACTATACCAGTGTATGAGGGTTTCACTCTCTATATTTTTGGGGACGGAATGTAATATTTCCTGATTTTTTAATTATTTGATTTTTCCGCTTATACGTTTTTACTAGCAATTATTGAATATACAATAATATTTCAAGTGAAAAATATACGACCTAGACTGGGAATCGACTAGGATAGCTCAGTTGGTAGAGCATTGGCGCGTAAAGCCAAAGGTCCTGGGTTCGATTCCCAGTCTAGGTCGTATATTTTTCACTTGAAATTATATTGTAATATTTCCATTCCTGTACAGTGGAAGTGTAGATTTTATAGTGACGTAATGAATTTCACTGTTTCTAACATCATTTGTTGAGTTGAAAGTAAAATAACTTAAACTAGCTTCGAAGAACTAGGAGAGCCGCCGCACATAGAGCCTTTTGGCACATCAGACCTCACTCACAAAATAGGTACGGGAAGGATTATCCACACACTACCACCACGAAACCTTCCTCAACGCATGTCTCTAGAAGCCGAAACCTCCGGACAGGCTGAGCATGCTCCCATTTCACTCATGTAGGCAAGGTTCTCCATGGCAAGAGTCGCTCACGCAATACCCTCCACCACATCATCTACCGAGGGCGGCGCCTGTCACCCAAACGGTTTCTAACAGGCGGTTTTTTTTTGACGAAACACGGAGAAGGACGTAGTTCAGTTGGCAGAGAGCGCTTATCTCGCCACAGTTTAAATCAGTAAACCGCCACAGTTTTCAAGGACAACAAAAATATTGACGGAGTGTTTAATTAAATCATTTCCCATATTGTTTCGCGATCCACTAAAATTGTCTGACATTTATTTACGAAATAGGGTTAGGTAAAGGATACCTATACAATAAACAAAAACCAGCTGTTATTATTTTTTTAATTATTTTAACATTTTATAAAAATAAAGCTCTTCGTTTTGACCTACATAAGCAGTGTACATTTGGGACAGATGTTTTAAACCACACTGTATAATGTAAGAAAGTAAATATCAACAATTTACAAATATTAGTTATTAAGAAACAAACTCAACTAACACAACCTACAATCTTCACCTTACTCGCTTTATCCTATTACAAAAAGGGCAAATCTGGTGTTTAGAACGCTGACGAAGGCAGTGGGATCACAGGGGATGATTGCGGGGCGCGGGATGACATGGGAATTAGGATGCAAATCACAAGGGTTACAAATTGTTAGGGGATGTAAAGCAGGAAGCTGATCGTAATAAAGATATTGTACACCCGAACAACTTCAAACTACCGAGAAATCAGAAATTGCTTAGGTTAAACGGTCTTAAGGTTTAACTTATTTGTATAACAAACAAAGGAATTTCAAAATAAAAATAGAAAATACTTTACAAATTTGTACAAATTATAAAATGAAATAATTACTCGTGTTATGAAAAATGGTTTAAGGTGCGAGATGCACTCTTCGACCTTAAATTAATACAATTTAGATGACAATTCTAAGTAGAGTTTTGAAACGTTTACCATGTTTGTTCACATATATATAGGGTGTCCGGTAAAGCTCCGAAACTTTAGGAAATTATTCTGTGGGTAAGAATAAAGAAAAAACTACATTGGTTGTCTATTGGGGTTATTTACCACCTGAATGTGGATGTTCATATTTTGCCTCAATGAAGTTTTACTTAATTTCAATGAGCTGCCATTTTGTACTGGGTTGAGATAGAAAGCTCTGGTTTCCACTGTTCTTCTTCTTTAATCAAGGACTTTAAAATGAGGTGTCACTTAATGGGTCTTTATATTTAAAAATTTTGAGCTGCCACCCAAAAATCCCATTTTGGGGAAATGGGCAAAGTTGTAATAGTGACTAAAAAGTTCACTTTTATTTCCTAGAAAGGTGTTCTGAGTTTCATTTTTCTATCTTTATCCATTTAAAATTTAACAGGGTGTATCCATACTTTTGACTCACACTGTATATGAATAACCGTTGAAACTGATTTCTCGGAAAATATTAAATAGACGCCATTTTGAAATAGTTTTATTAAAAGTATTAGAATTAAAAAAAAAAATGTTGGTTCTAGGTCAATCTTGAGTGTTGTAGATAACCTCAAAGAGATTTTTTCCTTATTTTGGGGGGTAAATCAGTTATCCTTTGACCTCCAAAAAAATAATAAAAAAATAAAAAAAAAAGTTTTATTTGTCAATTAAAAAGGAAACTATCTTTACGTGATTTTTGTGTAAAACATAATGTATTGAAATTATCTTCTTAACATACAATTTAGTTGCAAGTTAACACTTTTTAAAAACATAAAGTTCTCTCACAATATTGATAATGCTAACACGTTTTCTTCATACTACTGTATTATACATGTAAAAACAAATTCAGTTCAATAGGTTCATTCGATTTTGAAGAAAGTGTACTTAGGTAATAAAATCATATTTTCTGATATTTACCAAATATAAAAATAAAGTATACTTTACCTATAATAAAATCCACTCAGACAGTATTATTTCAGTCAGGAGAGATATATGAATTCATATTAATGTGTTTTAAAATATAATGTGGTATTCTAACCTAAGATTGTGAAATGTGTTTTGATATGATTACAATTTTAACTATTATTTACCAACAAACGTGGATTGGGATTTAAAAAGAAAACATTTAAAACGGAAGTCATGACGTTTTATTTAATTTTTTTGAGTTATAATAAATGTCCAAACTACCTAAAATGTATATACCGAGTTATTTTTCAAAACTGTCAAATCTAATTATTTTGAAACCGGAAAAGATATTTAAATAATAGTTGCTGTGAATCTGTTTAGCCATAGATTCCAAACTGAACTACCACTTCCTTTGAACTCAAGCTGAAAATTAAGGGTAATAATGCATGGGGCATTAATTTGTTATTTGCTATGAAAGGCGTAAGGTGCTCTTTGTTCTCGATGTACCTGTTATTAGGAGTTTTGTTAGTTCTTGTGCTTGTTGTTCTATGAGCTTGCATTTACTGGTAAGAATTATAACTTTTGAATGAGATAAAGACTACAAGATTTACAAGGCTACTACATTTTTCTTCTTCTTTTTTTACTTGATAATCTAACATCCTAGGAGAGATAACAGGATTAATGTCTTTTATTCAACACAATAATTGCATTTATGGTGAAATTTACTAACCACCTTGGATTTGTTTAGTACTTCCAATCAAGAGAATAATGTAATTTTAAGAAAAATTTGTAAAATTTTATTTTTAAACTTAACGAGCGAACGCATAGTACGATTTTGATTTTATTACCTGTACAGCCAAAACTCATATTTGTCTATGCTCTTCAATTTGATACACCACAAGCTATTACCATTAAAAGGTTTGGAGTTGGGGGTTTTTTTTGGGGGGTGATTTATGTAATTTGTAAGTAAAATAAATGTTTATTAACCAAAAAAGATTAAAAATTTTCCACCACAAAGCTAAGAAAACAAATAAATAACACATATCACAACAGCAACAGCAACAATAACATCTATTTCTAGCTGTTTTGAATCTCCCAGAGTTTTCTATATATAATTTGTGTTCTTAATATATGTTTAATGTTAAATTAATCCAGTAAATATAACTCCGTATTTAATAATTTAGCCTTTGGAAACAGTTAAAAGCTTTACAATAGCGTATAAAACTAACAGGATACAAACGCGGTACGAGGAACCTCCTCTCTAAATTAATAGCCAATAAAGTACCTTTCTATAAAATATGTCGGCATCTTCGGGTGTGAGCTCGACTGTAACAAAACCACTTGGAGGGAAGGTCCGGGTTATTTTGCCTGTGTTCACAATGACCCTCGCTTCAATCGGTAAGTTGCCTATTCTCATTCTCTGAGGTATTCGAAACTAACTTAAATTATGCGTACTTATTAAATTTTTCTTTTCAAATTAACGAGTGTCTACTTTTAACGAGTTAGTAATTTTAAAAAGTTTTCGCAAATAATCTTTCACCATCTTCTAATCTACCAAGGGCCAAATGCGAGTAAGTAGGATAGAGCGCTAAGAAATTTGAACCGCCTCTGACAGAACTGGCATCACATTGACAAGTATACAATCATTTACTTCAAATGTCAACTTACATATAAGCATATCGATATAGTTTCATACTTGAAGCAGAACTGTGAGTAAATCTCGTTCCCTCATTACTTATACCTGATTGGATAAGTTTCTGTTAACAATCCCTTAAGAGAAAAATCAAATATAAATAATTACTATTTATATTCTTCAAGATGAATTACATTAAATAAAAATGTGTCTTTTCATTGTAACTTGTTAAAGTGTACCTGGAAGATCAGCATCGTTTAAGGACTGAGAGGGTACAAGTCTCGATTTCATTGTCTATGTTTTGGGGAGATGAACTTCTACTTCACGCCCTTACAGGAGATGAATGCTGTAGATTGTATCTCCACAGATTCAGAAGAGCGGACGATGGTAGATGTATCAATTAATTGTGGAGCAGAGGAGGATGATACCTCACCACTCTCCTCTATTGCGAGAGATGGAAAACTTGTAAGGACGTCATTGAGGACGACATCGGAACAGAGCTAAGTCCGACAACCATAATCTCCACTATGGTAAAGAGCAACGAAAAGTGGAATTTGGCAGAGAGATATGTTGTGGAACTTTGAAGCCTAAGGAAGATCATCTGAGGTAAATCTAAACATTGAATAGAAAAAGTAAAGAAGATAAATTGTAATCAACCAACTAGACGAGAAGTAATACCAAAAGGTAATTTATTGTCTAGACAATGATTACTATTATCAAAGAAGAGAAGAATAGAGGTGAGGTTTAGTGGGTAATACCTCAGTGGAACCTCACACGACAGGGCACTCTTTTGGTACAGTAATTCATTCCCTACTTCCTCGAAAAAAAGGTAATTAGTAACTAGCATTACTATATTTTAAAAATTAGTTAAACAACGTATGCTATATATGAGAATTTTTATTATATTTTTTTAATTTATTTTTTCCCCCATTCCTTTTATTACATTTAGATAAACAAAACATGATTTAGACTGAGAAAAAGAGATTAAGATGAAAAATAAAGCTTTCTTTAACAACAAACTAAAACAAAACAAATAAATTGACATATGACATAATAATTACTTTAAATTAAAATACACAACAACAGGGAAGAAAAACCAAAACAATATTACATCTAAATCCTGAAGAAAAAAAAACTTAAGATAAACAAAAATATACGGAATGGAATAAAGCAGCCTCCATGGGTCCTCCATGGAATTTAAAAGTACGTACGAAGAGTTCAAGTTCAAAATAAAATTATAATTGTCAACATAAATAAACCCCTCTCTTGCAAGAGTGCCCACCCCTCGGATAAACAAACTCACCTAACCTATAACCCTATCGATCAAGCACTGGTCTCTAAAGTTTGCTGAAACACTATTTGTCTTTCTTTAATTAAAGATAGACGAGGAGTGTCTCCCAGGTCCTTAGGGAATTGAGGGAACCATCTGTCTTTACTTTAATTTACAATTTACTTAATTTAACCTAACTTGTAATTCAAGTGCGGGAGGTTTAATTAAACTTAAATTCTCAAGTTAAATTTAGACGAAGAACAATTTCTAAAATAAAGTTAACATTAGTAAGGACATGAAACGATTTTTTAATATATATCAACTCTGGGAAATCATATTTTTTGGGTTCAACCTATAAAAAGTTTTTAAAAGTAGCACATCGTAGAGCAACACAATTTCACATTAAATTATTTCGATGCTATTGCTACCCTTCACCGAATTTACTAATCATAAAATATGATTCTGGAATAATTGAACATTTTTTTTGTGTAACACGAGTTGTGTCTAAAACGTTCAGTAAATGGTATCAGAAGACAAAAAAAAAAAAAAAAAAAAAAAAAAAAAAAAAAAAAAGAAAAAAAAAAAGATAATTATTTGATAAGTCGATTTAAATATTATTTTATAAAATCTGTCAATTCTTTTACACATTAATTTAAAATTGTATAATAATATTTTAACGTGGAATACTTTGTCACTGAAAAATTAAATGTACTCAATTCACATATGCAGAGGTTATGTACACATTGCAATGGAAATTCGTAGATTCAAAAATGACTTATTAATTTTTAAAACCTATTTAATATATATATATATATATATATTTAACCGAAAAATTCAACATAGGAACTAAAAGAAATATAATTTTGAAAATTTAGAATACTTTGTTAATATATAGACTTTGACTACATTTTAACCACTGACATCTAAATATGACCTAATATCAAGGTCATACGCATAAGTAGGCTATCGTATGATGTATGCGTATTGCATGTAGGCTACTATGAGTAGTTTTTATAAAAAAACGTAATTTTTCATAGAATAGAATGTTATTTGTGTCATTTAGGCCTAGCGGGGATGTTATAACGTTGTGGAAGAAATCGAAGAAGACCAGACACACTAATTGAAAATATTTCTTTAAAAAATACTGTCTGCTGGCTCCTTCCTCAACGGACTTGACGCGTGGCGATTTGTATAGGAAATAATTCATTGTCTTATATACATAGAGTGGCTGAAAAGAAACCTGGACCCCTTTTAAATTTGTTATTGATTAAAATAGCTAAACGCGATTTGTGGTACTCAACTATGAAATGCTCTTGTATGAATCGACGTTTTTGGACTTCTAGTTGTGGGAGGGTAGGGGATAAATCAAAGATTTTAAACGGGATGATATTTCTATTTTAAAATCACGTTCACTTTCGCCATTTTAGTTATGGTGGCACAAACAAAAAGTGAATTCGTAGAAACAGCCATCTCACTATAAAAAATATTGTTGTAAATTGTTTTTAGCTATATTAATTAATTGATGACAAAGATAAAATGGGATGTGGATGCACGATTCTATTCATTCACGTAGGCAGGATATGAAGATATATGTTTATTCCTACTTTATATAAGATATTTTTGCTGACCGACAGTTTTTTAGGTCGCTCTCAAACATACAGTTGAGTTTTTTTTAGGCAAGTGTGACTTGTGGTATATTATTAAAAAAAAAAAAAAAAAAAAAAAAAAAAAGTAGAGTCGATTTGGAAAAGCTAGATCTTTTTTAACAAATGAAAAATTTTTATATGGTTTGATCGATAATATTCAAGATGCAAGATTTTTAAGAGACAGTGACCAATGATGTTTGGTTGGAACTTTGGAGAAACATACGAGTAAAATTTTCTGAGGCGATGAGTGATTGTCCAGGTGTCCTAAATTTTGAAATACAGTGTTTATTTAATTCACATAATTAGTAACTAAAACGGGTTAGAATTTATAAACAAAATCAGACCATTTATGAGAACTATTTTAAAAAGACAGACGTTAGATTAAAAAAAAGAAATGTTTTAGACATAGGGTACCCAAATCGGATATACGTTTCCCATCTTAAATCGTTTTTTTCACCGATAAAATGAAAAAAATAAAATTATAGTTATAGTAAAATGTATTCACTTCAACAATGGTAAAAACATCAATCGTTAATTGAAACCACTATAGTTTATTACGATGTATTGTTTAAATGACAAAGTCACAATCCTCAGTTGTTATATTTTGCAAGGTCTAGAAGGTATGACATGTAATTACTGAGAATGATGAGGAAATGATTTGTGAGGAAAATTTTATTTTATTTCATTTGATGAAAATGTATCATCTTTATTTTCTCACAGAGAAAGTTATGTGATAAATAAGAAAACAAATTTGATATACTATTTTACGCAGAAATTGCGTTACCTAAGTCCAAAATTGTGTGTTTTCTTGATAACTTAAAATTTGGGAATTGCTGCTAAAAGAAAAAAAATCAAAATTTCAATTTTATACAAATTGGTTTAAACGATTTCTTTCAAATATTAGTGAAACGTAAAGATTATTATCCCTGACAAGTTTGTTAAATCGCGTCTAAAAGAAAATTATGATTAACGAATTATTGGGAAAACAGGAAAAAATTATGACAATGGTTATTAGAAACTTATTTTCAAATTTTCAATCAATTCTTAATTTACGTTTATTAAGAATTTATGCATAAGAGAAGCAAGATTAGGGTCGATTTTTTTGTATAAAATCTTTTAATTTCTCTTACCTAGAATACGAAGTATAGGGTACGTTTGGTAATCACGTTTCATAGCGTCCGGTAACTGAAACAGTGATTTTCAACATCTCATTCCTCAGTTGATGTAGTAAACACGACAATGAAGATAGGAATTGGATTGTCACAGAGGACTATAATGTGCTCTTATAGAGCTCTATTGAAGTTCAGAAAAATCGACTGGAAAATATGAAAAATAGCAAAGTTATTGTAAAAAATATAATTTTGAACCCTGGCCTAGAAATTATTAAAAAATTATTATTTGTTATTTAGGAGATCTGTTAGAGCCGAGTCACTGAGGTGAGCGGTTGCGAGTGGAAACCATTTTAATATATACACACCTATGAGGACCTCAAGAAGCTAGCCAACTTCCAGAATGTAGTAATGTATATATATTTTATATAATTATGTGGTTCAGAAAACCATTGTAACAACTGTTTTAAACAAACTTAACCTACTAGGTATGATCTACCAAACAAATTAAGAGGACCAATAAACTAACTTTAGGGTATTGCATTTAGAGAATCTTCTTGTATTAGATTTTATGATAGGACTGGGTAACTACTAGGCCATAATCTTTTTTAAATAAATGACTAACAACAAATTGATAAGAATGTAACCCTCTATAACAAATTATCTACAATAAAACTTAAGACAAAAAAATCAGTAGTCAAGAATATATATTGTCATGGTGATGTAAATATATTTTTATGGAGATATAAATACAGTTTTATGAAGATATAAATACATTTTTATGGAGATATAAATATATTTCCAGTGAAATAAAAATTTGTTTTTAAGGAAATATAAATACATTTTTAGGGGAATATACATACATTTTCAGTGAGATATAAATACATTTTCAGGGACATATAAAAACATTTCCAGGAACATAAATAAAATTTCAGTGAGATATAAATACAGTTTCAGGGAAATATAAATACATTTTTAGTGATAACAAAAAATATTTTCAGGAAGATATAAAAACATTTCTAGTGATATATAAATACATTTTCAGGGTTATTTAAAAGATTTTCAAGGAGATACAAGTACATTTCCAGAGAAATACAAATATATTTTCAGGGATAGGCCTATATAAGTGAATTTTCAGAGAGACATCTATACATATTCAAGGAGATAATAAATTTTTGTGTGTGAATGCTGGGCGAGAAAGTTTTTATAATATTTTTTTCACATATTACTATGCAATTAAACAAGTAAATAAATATTTTAGTCCAGTTAACAAGGTGGGAAAAGTGAAAATCTCAGAATACGTTAAACTTGCAAAGATTTTAATCAAACAGAAACTAGAATAAAGTTAAACCAGTGTTAAAATGTTAGTTAAACAATCCCAATAAACAAATGATTAACTAAATTTTTGAAAATAGGAATTTAGCCAAGAAACTGTATTCAAGGGCTGCTGAATTTGAATTTATGAATTAAATCAATATTGGGATTATTGTTCTCGCTTTACTATCTCTTGTAGTGTTATTGATTTAGACTACTTAAGTCTTCTTAAATTTAGAAGATCTGCTTGTATTACATTGTATGATAGGCTATAATGGTAAGTAAGTAAGTAAGTACCATAATATAATATATAAAGTAAGTACTATAATATAATATAATATTATATATATATATAATGTAACTACCATAATATAATTTATATATATATATATATATATATATATATATATATAAATAAATTAAGTACCATAATAGTAACCATCAACTTGTTTGAACTTTTTAAAGAAATTTGAGGTGGTCGATTTTGAATTCGTCACCTATTTTAGCTTTTAATGTAGTTTTATTTGGGGATCAATTTTTATATTTGTCTAAATTAAACGAAAAATGATAATAAAATTATAAAACGATTCTAAAATATTCTACCTAAAAATTTAAAGAGCCTAATAGTTTTTCCCCCACATTATAATTTCTTAAAATAATTGAATAAATAATAATATTAACAAATACTATTTTATAATTAGTAATCATTTTAAATTATTTAAATTATTCCTAAGTTTAAAACCTTAATTTCTCAATAATTAACAATTAACGTTAAATTAAAACTAATGGACAAAAAAAATCTTTAGATTTCAGGGCCAAAATTTGATTTTCAAGAAATTTTGTTAATTATTAAAATTTTCTTAAACAAATAGCACACTAGTAATTTCACGCTAAGTTTGATTAGGAATTTAAATAGTTCCGTTTCATCAAAATCGTTGCATATTTAACTTACTCCGTGGTGAAAAACTTCGTCGATTGGATTATTAGGAGTGACATTATCAGTGGAATTAAGATGACTATTTCTTTAATTTTTTGAACATGTGTGTATGAGAAAGTTAGTGCAATATTTTGTCACGAAATAACTGTGTTAAATAAATATTTAAAACTAATTAAATTCAAACAAATATTTTATCCTGAAATAAATTCTATAATCTACCTTAGAAAGCCACGCCCCATATTAACTCAGTCACTAATTTCCTACAGGGTCGGGGTATATTTTTTCAAGTGGACCGATGGTAAAGGTCGAAAGGTCATTCGTTAGTTAAGAGTCGGCGTCTAGAGCGTCGCGGTGCGTTGCGCAATGGCCTCTTCTCCTATTGGCTAACCTCTGACCCCACCCTATAACCCTTGCTTCCCTTACCTTATTAAACACTTCAACTTCAGACGACATTCAGAGTTGTTGTAAAAACCAAACAAATTAATTTCAGCATCTGTATTTAACTTATGTGTATAGTTAGAAATTGAAAATAAAATAGAAAATATTTTCAGTCTTGTGAACAACTAATGAATCATTAAATAATTTAAAAAAAATTAACATGTCTTTCTTAACAAAACTAAAAATCCACCATCAATACCATTAACTTATAATAGAAATAAATTACCAATTCTAAGACAACCAAATTATTGATTTTAAAACCAGACATTACCTTATAGTCACAATAAATAAATTAAAAAAGAAACAGAAAAATATAATTTACGCTTTACAACAAAAAAACAAAACAAGTTGATGTGCACCATAATAGGTACTTACCTAGCCCCAACATACAATATAATACAAGCAGAGCCTTTAAATACGCCCAAAAGTTGGTTCACATAGATAGGTAGTGTTGGGAGTTGTACGTAATACGGTAAGTTTCTTTAAAAGGAATGTTCCACAGGTTTTCCGATCCCCATAAGTGTGATATTAATACTTTCTTGACAACCTAACCTAACAGGCCTTGTATACGTGTATATATAAAAAAGACTTCACTCGGTTCTAGCGGACCTCAAAGCTGATGTACCTATGTGAAGGAGCCTCCACTCATTTTAAGCTCATGTCTGTGTAACTAAACGAATATCAGATTTTCCTTAGGAGTTCAATGTTCGAAATTACATTTTTGACAATAATTTTGCTATTTGTAGAGGTACCATTACTTGCAGAATTATAATCAGGAAATTTGTATCTAATTTAGTGTTGTATAACTTGAATAACATATAAGGACAAAAAGTTTTTAAATGCCTGACATTTTACCATTTTCAATTCAATTTTTCTAAATTTCAATAGGGTTAGATATAGGGACAGTACTGTACAGTCCATCATAAAATTCATTTTTTGTGTTTTAATATTTACGAGCGCTTTCATGTTTAACAATAAATTGAAATGGTTTATTACTGTTTTCAATAACATATTTTTTTAATAATTAAAACTTGCACTAAATTTAAATAGTTTATTACTGTTTTCAATAAAGTAATATTTTAATAATTGAACACTTTCACTAAATTAAAATAGTTAAATCGAATTCTAAATAACAAATTCTCCTATTAATTAAACCATTTCTCTTTATTTAAATAGTTTATTCGCCTTTTCAATAATATATATATTGTTAATAATTAAATAGACTCACTAAATTAAAATATTTTTTTCGCCTTTTCAATATCTTATTCTTCTAATAATTAAACAATTTCACTAAATTCAAATAGTTTACTCGCCTTAAAATGACATATCCTTTTAATAATTAAACACTTTCAATAAATTAAATACTTTACTAGAATTTTCAAAAACATATTCTTCTTCTAATAATTAAATAATTTCACAAAATTGATATTTTTTTTTCAGTTTTTCAATAACATATTCTTTTAATAATTAAAACCTTCCACTAAATTGAAATAGTTTATTACTTTTTTCAATAACATATTCTTCTAATAAAGAATCGTCTCAATAAAATGAAATACTTTACTCACCTATTCAATAAAATATTCCTCAAATACATAAACACTTTCATTAAATTAAAATATTTAATCGCCTTTTAAATCAAATATTTTAATCTTATAATTAAATAGAGTTACTAAATTCAAAAAGTGTATTCGCCTTTTCAATAACATATTCTTCTAATAATTAAATTGACTCCTTAAATTAAAATGGTTTAATCGCGTTTTCAATAACATATTCTTCTAATAATAAAATACTTTCACTAAATTGAAATAGTTCATTACTCTCTTCAATAACATATTCATTTAATAACTAATCATTTTCACTATAATAAAAAGTTTATTCGCCTTTTCAATGACATATTCTTCTAATAATTAAACACTTTAACTAAATTAAAATAGTTTACCTGCCTTTTCAATAATATATTCTTGCAATAATTAAACACTTCCACTAAATTTAAATAGTTTATTACTGTTTTCAATAATATTTTCTCTAAGTTATTGAACACATTCACTAAATTAAATTTGTAACTCGAAATTTCAATAACATATTCTTCTATTAATTAAAAATTTTCAATAAATTGAAATAGTTTATTCGCATTTTCAATAACATATTATTCTAATAATTAAACACTCTTTTTATTCTAATAATTAAACACTCTCACTAAATTTATATAGTTTACTTGCCTTATCAATAACACATTTTATAATAATTGAACACTTTCTCTAATTTGAACTAGTCTATTCGCTTTCTCAATAACATATTCTTCTAATAATGAAATAGACTCACTAAATTCAAATAAATTAAACGTCATATCAATAACATATTCTTATAATAATTAAACGCTTTTACTAAATTAAAATTGTTTATTCGCCTTATCAATAACATATTCTTTTAATAATGAAACACTTTCACTAAATTAAAATAATTTACTCGAATTTTCAATAACATATTCTTCTTCTAATAATTTAACAATTTCACAAAATTGAAATAGTTTATTACTGTTTTCAATAATATATTCCCTTAATAATTAAACACTTCCACTAAATTGAAATAGTTTATTCACGTTTTCAACAACATATTCTTTTAATAAATCAAAACTTCCCCTAAATTAAAATTGTTAACACAACATATTTCAAAAGATATTATTAATATAATTAAACACTTCCACTAAATTGAAATAGTTTATTACTGTTTTCAATAAGATGTTCTATTAATGAAGTAGACTCAATAAATTCAATTAGTTTATTCGCCTTTTAAGTAACATATTCATTTAATAATTAAACACTTGTCTTTCACTAAACTCAAATAGTTTACTCACCGTTTCATAACATATTCATCTAATAATTAAATAGACTCACTAAATTTAAATAGTTTATTCGCCTTTTCAATAACATATTCTTGTAATAAATATGTAGACAAACTAAATTGAAATAGTTTACTCTCTTTTCAATAACATATTCTCTTAATAATTAAACACTCTCTCTAAATTAAAATTGTTTACTCGAATATTCATTGACATATTCTTTTAATAATTAAAAACTTTCACTAAATTAAAATAGTTTATTCGAATTTTATATAACATATTCTTCTTCCCATAATTAAACGATTTTACAAAATTGAAATAGTTTATTCCCTTTTAAATAATATATACTATTAATATTTAAAAACAACCACTAAATTGAAATAGTTACTTAAATAACATATTTTTTTAATAATTAAACACTCTCACTACTTCAAATAGTTTACACACATATTATTAATAACATATTCTTATAATAAAGAACATGTTATTAATATTCTTATTATAACTTTATATTAAATGTTGAGCTTGACTTATGAGAAAAATTATACAGTATAACTATAACAAACACACAGAACACAATTCTCATAAAAAATAGCCTAAGTATCAGACGCGTTTCAACGCAAGGTCGTCCTCTTCAGTGATACACCAGCTACACCAACCAAACCACAAATTATGTGGAGTTGTGGTTTGGTTGGTGTAGCTGGTGTATCACTGAAGAGGACGACCTTGTCGTTGAAACGCGTCTGATACTTAGGCTATTTTTTATGAGAATTGTTTTCTGTATGTTTGTTATACTTTATTATAACTTATATTGCTATTTTAACTTCCACAAAATTACAGTATTAAAAAAAAACATCATTTTTTCATTATTATTCTTATAATAATTAAACACTTTCACTAAGTTTAAAAAAAGTTTATTCGCCTTTTCAATAGTATATTCTTTTATTAATTAAACATTTACAATAAATTGAATTAGTTTATTACCGTTTTCAATAACATATTATTTTAATAATAAAACACTTTCACTAAATTAAAATTGTTAACTGGATTTTTCAATAACATAGTCTTTCAATAATTAAATATTTTCACTAAATTTTAACTATACTCCAAGTCGCGTTTACAGGTTATTGTAATATATAAATTTGATAAGAGGGTGTAGACCCGTTTTTGGATGTGAATGTAATATCCTATTAACCATGCAAGTTACATATGGAAAAGTTTTTTAGTTAACAAAAAACTCTCTCTTTCTATAACTGCTATTAAAAACAAATTAGTTAAGAAAAAATGTCTTACTTATTTAATTACAACCGTCACCGATAGTGAATACGGTTTGCAAGTCTTAGGTTTGGTTAGGTTAGGTTGCATTTACATTTTCGTTAAGTAGTCTTCAGTTAGATTGCCTTTCTCATATTTTCTCTTCCACTATTATAAAGAAAAGATTCCAAAATTAAACTCAACGTTGAAATACAAAGTTTAATCAAGCCCACGTTAATATTTAAAAAAAACTTTTCAAAAAACGTTCCACAAACTTTCTCTACTCGCCTATCTAAAAAAACTAAATAAAAACCAACCAAAACTAATTGTCACCAACAAGGTCAGTAGTTGTCAATAGTTTTGAAAAAAGAAAAAAAAATGTTTCAAATAGTGTGTAAACTTGCTTCCTTTATTCATAAACGAGTAATGATCAGAAATCGTATATCATTCAAATTCAGCTTTTAATTATGGTGGTCAAAGTTAGTTTTAAACACAATTATTCCTAAACTGAAATATTATTTTACTTACGATTTTGTTTACGAGTTTGAGTCAATAATCTTCACATGTCACTAAAACTTGATCGAAATCGGTATTTCTGATTTTGAGGAATTGGGATTTATAATAGTCGCAGATTCCCCCCCCCCCCGATATCTAATGAACTGGCCAATTTTTTAAGAAACCAATACATTTTTATTGGTCTTTAGAGGCAACTATGCAAACATTTTTGAAAATCGTTATTTAGTGTTTTATTTTGCGTGAAATCTACCTCTAAATTTTAGTTTATATAAAACAAAAAAAAAAGAAAACCAGAGTTATGTACAAAATAAACTCATCAAATTTGATTAAGCTCAGTCAACAGACGACAGACACAAGACTGGTAGACGGAGAGACATTTTTCTCAAAACCATGTTTTGGACCTCAAAAAGTACAAAAAGGAAAACTCGAGACGGTTTTTTTTTTAAACTACCACTTTACTTTCCCTATACTACCTACACGTGTCGAAAGTAAAAAGTTATATTTCAGTTAGTTTGTAAATATTGTAGAAAGATGTCACGAAACCCATTGCACAACTAAATTCATCTTTGAAAAACCATGTCATACACGAAGTTACTATTTAAAAATCGCCATTAAATCAAAGATGGTGGTCAAAATTAAAATTAAAAACGTAATTTGGGGATTGTATATGATAGTCCCAATTAATACAATGAAAATTATGGAAACAAATAAAGAGTGTATGAATATCCTTAGGTCATATTGGCAGTTTAAATTTAGTTTTTTACAATAATAGTTTGGAACACTTAGTGGCTCACTACTATAGTGAATATGGACCCGGCAATACCGATGGATTCCAGCTGGGTTTACACTTTTTTTATTTAGTCTTGAGTTAGATATATGATTTTCATCTTTTCGTCAGGTCTCCCTTGATCAACTCTTGTTCTTTTCCTGCTCTCACGCTATTAGAATATTCGCGGGCTAGGACATATATATATATATATATATATATATATTTTAATATATATTTTTATAAGGCGATGATGACCGAGAGGTTTTATGCATTAAAAACAAGAAAACAAAATAATTTGGATGTATATGCATTTCAATAAACTTAGTTCATTTTTCTATTTCTATAGAAACTGCTAAAATTGCTGTATGTATCAGATTCTACTTGTGACTTCGCACCTAAATATTTAAATATTTGGTACCATTACCATTATTTGGTACATTTACACCTAAATATTTGTTTTCTATTAATCTTATACTTCCTAGGTTAGATTTCATACTTACAGGAGACAGCTTTCACTTCGCCGCTCCAAATCAAAACATCTCGACCAATTGATCAAACACAAACAGAACTGTCGTACTACTGCTTCGGTGTAATTTAGGGGAAACATTAAAGGGGATGCAAGGGGGATAATTGACATCATACTTCGTCTAATTAGTGTGTTCCTATTGAAGCTTACATTCTATGTAAAATAATGATTAACATATCCATGAACATCAGAATAGGACTAACATATCTGATAAGGAATGTTCAAAGTAGCAGTGTCCCATTCTAACTCACTCAGTGAACATGTGGCCAATATACATTGAGGGACTAAAACAATTTTTAACTTTTAACGGTTCTGAATGATGATTTGTGTTAGACCAAGAATTTTATATGTTTTTGTGATATGTGTGTGAACAATGTGTTTATGTTATTAGCTGGCCTGATGATGCTGCCTATGGCAGCGAAACATGTAGCAATTAATATAATATAAGCAATTAATATAATATAAGGAACTACTATCGACTTCAAATAAGGTATGTTAATTAAAGTAGTTCTAAGGCAAAACAATGAATATTAAAAAAAACGTTAACTTAGATAATTTTTTTAAAATTTTTTTGACATAAATAGTACTTAATTTCGTAGAAAAATATTTAACCGAGAAAATTTAGAAAAATCGATAGGGACCATCGTGGTACTTACCCAGTCTCATCATACAAGCAGATCCTCGAAAAGTAATGATCAAAAATTGGTTTACAATGGTAGGAAATGTTAATTTGTATTGGTAGATCAAGGAGATTTACTTAGTCGGATCTACATCTTCTCTTCAAGGTCTCTCTTGACCAAATCTTCTTCTCTTCCGACCTTGATGATATTAGTGTATTCGAGGCCTAAGGGTGTTTATTTATGCTCTTTTATTATTCTTTTTTTTGTAAGGAGATGATGATCGAAAGGTTTTTACCTTTAAACAACAAGGAGAAATCCACTTGCTACCCTCGTGTTCGTAACTCAGCTCTACAGGTTCTCCTAACTATACGAATATCACATTTTCTAGGGAGGTCAAAGTTCAAAATTACATTTTTAACAATAACGTCTCTATTTGTTATCTTAGAGACTTGGGGTTGGTACCATTGCATGGAGAAATGATATTTGCATATTGTTATGTAATTTAGTATGATATAAGTTACAAGTGGCAACCATTTTGACATTTTAAATTCAATTTAGGTTCTATATGGGCACACTATAGTCCCCTATACTAATTGTCATGTTATTATCTTAATTTGTCTGTCCACAATCGTTCTTAAGTAGAGACGAAAATCACTTTTTCGGTTTCCTGAGACCAGGAAACGTGAAGATCAGTAAAAAAAAAGAGTAATGGAAATTTTTTCACTATCAAGGAAGACCATACATGGGACATGCAGGAGAGAACCTAACCCTAGATTTAAAGAAAAAAAAATGTAGGTCCAGGTAAAATCCCCCTGGATAGCCACACCCGAATTCACAGTGAATACCTAAGGGTATTTACCATTCTTTGCGATCACAATAGTAGTAAATATTAAACTACACTCATCGACCTATATAAATACTCCTAGATTTACCCTACCACTGCTGGGCCTCGGTGGCTGGTGGCCAAAATCGTCGTTGACGTAATGGTTCCGATGGTTTGTTTTACATTAATTCATATTCACGTCTAAAATTAAAAATATACAGGCAATATTAGGAAAGAAACCGTTTAAATGTTAAGGAAATAATAATGTATATGTGACGGTGTGTCAATTAGGCTCGGAACCTACTTATCTAGTTTGCAAGATGACAGCGAACAGCTGATCGGAAATGCAGCTATGTTGAGCAGAGCACGCTAGGAAAACGAGAAGGGAACAGTTCGTACACGCAGTCAGACGTGTTATGAGCACCTCTCTTGTATCAATTTTTGTTATAAAACTATTTTTTGAAATTATACATTGGGTGTTTAATTAATCGGGGTTTTCCGGAGCCCCAACCCCCAACATAGACGTGTTAATTTATTATTTAAACGAGATTAGTTGAGAATAGCTAATAGCTAATTTTAGGTCATGTTTAAATATTGTGTTTTTGTGAGTGTTTAATTAGCTTTAATTCAGTAGTGAAATATTAATGAAATTAATCTCTTCAAGGCCGGGGTACTCTATTGGTGGACAGGTTCGAATAGAGTTTCAAAAGTGAACTAGTTACTAAAACTAGAAGGGCGGCGTTACGAATGCCTCGTGGACTAAATGGGTTTGAGCCAAAGCACAACTAACAATTCGAACAATGTTTTCACTTCACCAATCCAATAGAGTCAGTACCTCGCCGTCGTTAAAATAAAACTAGATGTAACTTTGTAACCTGTGAAACGATGTTAATATTTTTCAATTATGTTTAATGTTTTAATTATGCGCAAATTTTGTTATTGATAAAATGCATAATGTTGCAGAAATTTTAAGAAATATATCACAAAAAAACTAATTTTCTCTTAATTTGTACAAAAATTGTTAAATCTTATAATCTACTGCATCGTTTAAAACATATACCAGCTCTGTCATTAACAATAGGCCTCCATGTTGTCGTTGTAAATTTAAAGAAAATGCGGAAAATATTGAGAAAAATCTGTATTTAATATTTAGGTGTCGTGCCATCTCGTCCAGGTGCTATCTCATCCAAGTGCCATATCATCCAGATTCCACGGACGTAGGGCAGGGGGTTAATTCTTTACCCGCCAACTAGTGCCATCTCGTCCAAAAACCTATGCTATTGTTTACTTGACAGGTCTACAAAAACTATTGGAACGTTTGTAGTAGCCTACCTTTATAGTTTATAAAATTTCGGGTCTTACATATTTTCTAGCTTCATACTATTTAAACCCCCCTAAATTCTCTTTGCGTTTTATATCAAAATGCTATAAATCATGTACAATCATGTTAAAACTCGCCTTGTATGTAATACAGGTAGAAAACTAATCTTCTTGCGGGTGCTCCTTACCTAGGCTCCAGGTTGTGCAGTTCAACAACAGTCTGTTCTAATGTTCCACCTCAAGGTTTGTAGAATATGAAGCCGCTTGTATATTAACAGAATTATTTGACATACATTACAAATAAAATCTGAAAATATTCAAAGCGGCCGTTAGGTTAGGTTAATCAACTGTAAAACTGCACTGGACGAGATGGCACTTTTATTTAGGAAAATGGATGTTGGATTAGACAGCACTGGGATAAGATGGCACTATTTTTGGTATCAAAATGGGTTAAAACGTGAAAACTATTGCGCCGATTTCAATCATATTTTACATCTTAGTGTTTAAATCATGTATTAGCTTTCTCACCGACAGAATATATGTTGTCATTGAATATTTTAAGCAAATGTCGAAAATTCTTGTTTTTGTGTTACCTGTCCAGATAAATGTTAGTCTATAATGTTTATCACTTAGGAACTACAAAACTAAATAAAATGAAGACTAAAACATGAACAAATGTCTTAGCTACATAGGAAAGGAAATTTTATGAAAATCGTATTAGCTGTTCTTGATTTATAATCTAAGAAACAGTTGGACAGTGGGATTTTTTATATGTAGATATGATGTCACTCGTGGCGGAGAAACATCTGTAATGTTAAATATTTCAACATTCATGTTTTAACTATTATAGTTTTCGTAATAATAATTGTACGTCGGTGCTGGGTAAGTACCATGATTGGTCCATAAACCTGATAGATTACTTTTACATACAATCAATTTGTTCTACAAAATGTAACAAAAGCCAAACAATTATAAACAAATACTATTTAGGAAAGTTGATAATTTAGACGTGTTTTAAGTAATGAAACACAACATCGTGCTCACAGAGTTCGTTAATCTAAATTAAAGTCGCACATCTGTGGCTACAGAGATAATGACACTTAAGTGCGTCACCGCGGTTACAACCAGGAGCGTCGAGTTAAAAATCGTCTGTTTTGCCGCAATTAGCAAGATGAAAGAAGTTGTGGTACTACGTGGGACAGGAGCAACCAATTCTAATAATTACACAAGTGTTAAAGGGTGGGGGGTTGTTCCATATGAGCCACGTTACTTTGATCTTAATTATATACACCTTAATAAATACATTTATTTGCGTTTACTTGTTACGTTGTCATATGTAGCTATCGGAGCGAAGTGAGGTAATTGACATTTTGTTTGTTGGTTTGTTAACCGGTTTCAACCAATGTGTGTACCGAAAGTTTGATATTTAGAATGAAGTGCTCTACAAGACGATCGACCTATATATACAGAGTATTTGTGTAAAACGCAGAGATAATTCAGGGGGTGGTTATTTGGGTCAAAATAAAGAAAAACTTGCTATAAACATATGCCTGGAACACTTCTTTTACCAGATATCCGCCATTTTGTTTTTGTTAAAATAATGTATATCTCTAGAACGGCTTAACAGATTGAGTTGAAATTTCGCTTGTTCCAATAATTTGTTTTAAAATGATGCCCATTTATAAATTTTAAATGAAAATAACTTTAAATGAGTTTGGAATTCAGGCAGAGTTTGGAATAATGATAGTTTCCATGGTTTTAAAAATTAGGTTAGGTTGGGTTCGTTTACTTCAGTAAATATTTAATACACACATATCCTATTTTCACATTTTTTTTTTTTTATATTGTAAATTAATGATTATCTGAGTAAATCTGTTCATTTAATACTTTAATGCCTAGGCAGTATACACGATGTTTAGGCGAAGTGAGTAAAGATCTAACAAAATTACTTTATTCATACATTGCAAAAAAAAATGCTTAGGCAATATAAAGAATGTTTAGGCAATGTATAGAATGCTTAGGTATTGCATAGAATGCCTGGATTTTATATATTGCCGGTAATATATACCAAGTGTCCTAAAAGTCCCACTCCCTATTTTTTAATTTTTTATTAATGGAAATAGACAGATTTCGTTGGAGAAAGTTTAGATAACCAAAGGAGGAGTTTTTTGAAATATCAACACTTTCAACCCTTACCCCCAAAATGGGGTAGTTTGGGGTTAAGTCAAGAATTTTAAATAGCAACCCCTATTGAGTGATACCTCATTTTAAAGGCCTTTTAAAAATAAGAATAATGACTAATAAAAATCTGTCTATTTCCATTAATAAAAAAAATAATAGGGGAGGGGCGGGTGGGACTTTTAGGATACTTGGTATATGTTTAAATTTTGGCTGAACTTGCTTCGCTTGTGGTCTACCACAAAAGCATCCTCAGTGTAAATAGTATTTGGTAAAAGCGAGCTTTTAAATAACGGTGAATAAGTTGATTTTTGTTTTTTCTAATGAACTGTAACGTTTCTTTACTTAAGATTTTGCAGATGGGTTTTGGTTATTAATCTTCTCATTTCAATCAAATTGACGTCTTTTATAATCGCATCAAGATAGTTTTTCTACTGATAACACAAGGCTTTTATTGGAGTTACGGCTATCAGTATGTTTGCTTTAGGGCCTCTGAGTAAAATGTCAACGTTATCATAGGGCCGATTTAGAGAAAGACGTAATTTTGTATTTTTCCTTATCTATAAGTTTTGAGTTGACAACACATTTTTTTTTTAATGTCAGAGATATGACCAAAATATACCCACATATCAAGTTTGATTAAAATCGGTTCACGCGTTTGGGCTGTATAATACTCCACAGATAACAGACAAACTGACATCATTTTAAAAACCACATTTTCAGATCATCAAATCGAATATATCCTACAGAAACCCTGCAATGATTTTTCAAACTCATCACATAAAATTCTTTATACTACGTACAAGACAAAAAAAATTAATAAAAAATTAAATTTTATGTGTCAAATTAAAAAAAAAAAATTGATTGTCACAACACTTTCTCTGTAGGATATAGATAGTAAAAATACACAAAGCTTAGCGCCGCAGGTGTAAGTTAGGTTCCATGGAATAGAGGGGGGGGGGGGTAAAAAGATAATGTTATTGGCATTTGATATTGCCTGACAGAGTTAATGCTATTGGCATTTCTCATTGTTTTTACGATCAGTTAAATATTCACACATTACAGGTACAAAGGTCATCCACATGTTTAATACCACTGTTTGGATTTCGATTGCTTTCACAACCTTTTAGATTTCTCTAGCTTTGCTATTTATTGCAACTGTTCCAAGTTATTAAACTGGGAATTGAAAATGATTAAATGAACGAGAACACAGAGCTTTTGCACAAGAGTGGCCGAATGAGGTTTTCATTGTAATTTGGATACCTCAACTATAAATGTGTGTATGAATGACAGTAGATGTAATATGTGTAATGATTGGCAAACAATTAATGACGATATAGTTACAGTTAGGCCTAGCCTACGGTCTACATTTTGGAAACGATACAGTTTTTTACCCATGCCCATTAAAGTTCTGAAAAATTACCCCCAGATCTGTCGATACACCATAGAGTACCCTGCTTCTAAGAGTGTAATTTAATTTATAATTCATAACAAAATTTAAAATCTATACATTTAATACACAAACAGGATTTTTATAGCGCTAAGTTCTTAGAAACCACCGAACTGATTTTTATGCTTGAAGTGTCTATGAAAAATCTAGAGGCATTGGTTTGCCGATATTCTTTATTCTACTAGATATTCACCAAAGGGCAGTAATCGCCTTAAATTAAAATTTCCTATCCTTTAAATTGCCAATATTAATGTTGTATATCACAGATGAGTATATTACAGCTGATCAACATCATAATGTTATTGTTTAATCGATATTATTATTACTGGGTTGGGAGTTTCATTTCAGATATAAAGCAAAGATAATTGTCAATTTTAATATTAAAACATCTTTAACATTATACGAAGTTATGCACAACGTCAAGATATTCTAACAGTATTATCTAATATCATCGAAAATATTGACCTAGGATTTACATTTGCTGAATTGTAGCCATTTTATATTTGTTATCATAGCAATCATTTGTATAAAATTACAGATAAAACACCTGATTCGGTTCGCCAGATTAATATAGATAAGTTGGAATAATATTTGAATCAAAGTTTTGGTCTAAATTGCAACAGATAAAACAGCTTATTAGGTTCATCAGAGCTTAAATAATCAAAATAACTTTTGATTAGGCCTAGCATGGACTAATATGTATAATTTGATAGTATTTGAACCAAAGGTTTGGCCTAAAATATGATTTACTGGATTTAATGAAGGAATCAAGCCCAAACCTAAAGGTACATTGTCGCGTACCCTATGTGATACTGAAAAGCTAAATAATTAATTTAAAAAAAGGCAGGCAAAACAAGGCTACAAAAGTTTCCTAAGAATGAAGTAAACATTACATTGCCAAGATCATAGATGATTTATTTAGATATACAATTACGTTGTACTTGTAAA
The DNA here is from genome assembly GCA_963513935.1 of Aphrophora alni. Classification (NCBI taxonomy): domain Eukaryota; kingdom Metazoa; phylum Arthropoda; class Insecta; order Hemiptera; family Aphrophoridae; genus Aphrophora; species Aphrophora alni. The sequence continues at coordinate 145,581,428 of OY740765.1, forward strand.
ATATAATAATTATAAATTGTCATTTATTGTTGTATTGCGTATGCAGGTATGGCAGCGCAGGTTTACTAGTAATTATTATCTGTATACAATAACTTGGCGTCTGGACCCGGACCGTCCCCCCTCGCTCGCTTCCTCTACCAGCTGTTTCAGTGATGACTCACCTACTAGCGTTAACACTGCACTGTTTATCTTTTTTATGGGAGACACAATTTAAAATTTTTTTCAGCATAGTTAAAATGTTTAGGAAAATATAAGCAAATTGATACCAAACACGACACAAATGTATGCAAATAGTACGTAAACATGTAAATAATAAGTATCTGAGTATGCAAATAGTAGCTGTGTAAAGAGCTTTCTACAGGCGGCTTTTACAAACGAAATAGTGTCGTGTTTGGTATCAATTTGCTTATATTTTCCTAAATTTTTAACTATGCTGAAAAAATTTAAAATTGTGTCTCCCGTAAAAAAGTTAAATAGTGCAAGTGTTAACGCTAGTAGGTGACTCATCACTGAAACAGCTGGGTGAGGAAGGGAGCGACGGTTCCGGCCACTCGCAGGTAGCCAAAGGTTCAGACGCCAAGTTACTGTATACAGACTTTAATAAAACACTCACACAGCACAAAATGTCGGACTTTGGTGTTACCCATTGTCACCTTCTTTCGTTTAAAATTAAAAAATCGCTCGTTCGAATTCAGTAACATAGCTGCATTTCTATCAACTGTTCACTGTCATAGGGTAAAGCGGATAAGTAAGTTCCGTTCCTGAGCCTAAGTGACACCGTCATATATGTAATGAGTATTATACTATTTAATAGTTAATATTAATATTTATCTAAGAATTATTATTTTGAAAAATAGTGGCACACTATTCATATTTATAACTTACATAACGATTTCCGGATTAGAAAGTTTGTCCAATTGTTTGTAAACAAAGCAAAGACGACAAACAGACGTTTGAGACGGAAACATTACAAACGTTGACAGCGGAATGGAGATGAGTCAATGTCTTTATCAGCAGTAGTAGTTATGACGTCACTTCTCCTCCAGCCTGCAACTTCCCCTAACGCGCATTATTAAAGTTCAAGGTGTAGACGTACTGTACTAACTATAGGTATCGGCTGAGGAGAATTGAGCTTATAATTACGCAGGTCAAGGTTATTTTAGTTTTTTCTTAATTATTCCTGAACCGTAATATATTTTTATTTGTGATTTTGAACAAGGGTTTGGGTCTTTAATTACTTACTTTCGGCTGATTTTTTTACGATTTTTTGTAAGTGATGGAGACGAATAAGTTCTTAGAGGCTACGTTTGATGTAAAGTATTTGAGCGGATTTTTGAAAAATCGTATTTATTTTATGGCCCTTGAATTTTGGTTACCTTAATAATTTTTAAAAACGTCTTGAATTAGTGGTCGCATACCAACTTTAATTTAATAGGTTCACGTGTTTGGACTATATAAAATAACTTTTTTTGGACACAGGAAATCGGAAATTTTTTTTATTTCAGGAAAACGGAAATAATAAAAGAATAAAAGAAGAACGGAGTCTTTAAAAGAAAGCCTAATAAACTTTACATTAATTTTGTGAGTCATAACATAACTTTTCCTACAGTACATATATTATATGGAAACGTTGAACTAATTATTAGTAGATAGTAAAAAGTAATTGTTATTTTGATTCATCACCAAAATGCAGTTTTTGGAGTTAAATTTCACAAAAGGATTATGAATGAAATACCGGCTGCAACAGACCACCAGTATCAGACGTATTGGGTTGAACTAGTAACACGAAATAAATTGTAACCCCACTAATTTCCATATCAACAATCTTGAAAATTTTTTTTTTTTTTTCAAATTCGCTTTTTATAAAGAGCGTATTTTGAAGACTACTGGTATTCTTTCTAAATTTTCAAATGCAAGTATGGGTCAAGTGATATCTTGTTTTAAAGATCTAACAACCACAAACATTTTTTCATTAAGTTTTTTAATACCTGTCACGGTTTCAAAATGACCGCTAAAAATGTCTGGAAATTCAGGTTTGAAGTAATTTAACCTATCAGCTATACCATTTACTACGGAAAGACTCAAATATCAAAATAAGAATCAGTATACACACAGTTTGTGAACAATATGCGACATTAGTATGTTTTTCTTAAAATTTCGAGTACTCGTCTAAACCCCAGTTATTCGCTGTGGCGATTATAAATGGCAATCTACCGCCTTCTAAAGACAGAGTGCTAATATCTCTAAAAAATAAAGGCATGTTCTTCAAAATCTTCAACTATTTTCTCACAGAAAGTTCAAAGAAATATGATATTAAATAAAATTAATGGTTTTCCTGGTAATGCTGCTATTTTTATGTTTTTTTCCAATTAATTTTTTAAACACAACTGAAATAGTGTTTTCTCACCGCCATTTTGAAACCGTAAGTGATATCATAAAACTGTAAATAGAAAAAAGTTGTATTTTTCAATATCTTTAAATGATGTATAACTTGAGCTACGGCATTGAACGTTTTCAGATAAGGGCTCATATTAGTTTTTAGAAATTAATGTTCAGGGAAGTACGAAAAATAATTTAAAAGCATACTAATATGGCCTATCATTCAAAACTTGTATGTATTATAATTTTTATTTTGATATTTGTGTCTTTCCATAGTGATTGGTATAGCTGTAATGTTAAATTACGTTAAACCTGAATTTCCAGACATTTTTAGCCGCCATTTTGAAACTGTGACAGGTATTAAAAAAACTTTATGACATAATGTTTGTGTTTAAAACAAGGTATCACTTGATCCATGCTTGCGTTTGAAAATTTTGAGAAACAGACCACTATGCCCTTTTGAAGTACCGACTTTGAAAAGGAATATTTTCTCAAGATTATGCAAATTAGTGGGGAAACAATTCATTTCGTATATTTAGCTCACATTGTTTGGCTGCAATAAGATCTGAGACGGGTGGTCTTTTACACCCGGTATATATGTTTCAAATTTGTTGGCTAACAGACGCTGGTAGAAAATTTTCGTTATCATTTTATCTATAAAAATAATAAATATATTTTCCCCACGACAAAACACTTCCTCTCAACTGCTCGAGGAGCTTTTTAATAAAATCCTTTAAAAAACAAAATGAAAATAGTTTTTAAATCTTCATTTAATTTAATGAAGTATTACAAGTTATTACGTCGCATCTCCGTTGACTCTGTTGACATGAGAGAGAGAGAGAGAGAGAGAGAGAGAGAGAGAGAGAGAGAGAGAGAGGGGGGGGGATGTAATACATTTCCCATAATCACTATGCCTTTGTACATAAAAGATTCCCGCCATTCAAGACACAAAATTGGAATTTTTAATATCTCTAGTCCGGCGTTGTCCATCTTTGTGAGATGGGGATGAATTGGGGAGGGAAATGGGTGGCTTTGTACTTCGGCTCTGCATTGATTTATGAATGTCCAATCACCCCCTCCCCCGCCAATCCTTAACAACAACCCTATACACTCTATCAATGATATATTCTTGTTTTATATTGGGTTTGAATTTTTTTATTTGTTTGATAACAATTTTGTTATTTATCCTCTCTTTTTCGGAGATGATTGATTTTATAAAAGTGTATGTGTCACGGAATTTGTTTATATTGTTATACATTTTCAACTCGAAGATTTTTAGGGCTGCACAAGTTTAGGAGGTGGGTATGAATATCAGTAGAGTTTCAACGTTTAAAACATTTTATAGACAGAGTGTGTTTGATAATCGTAACCCATATGAAAAGTATTTATATATTTAGTTTTAAGTGTGTGTCCTTCTCGTTGTTATTTAAAGACGAAAAAGCTTTCGGTCATTATCGTAAAAAAGACGACGAGAAAAGTATAAAAAGACCCTTGAATACTCTAACAGCCAAAGGGTCTGAACAGAACAAGAGTTGTTCATGAGAGGTCCTGATAGGAGGGATACAAAACTACACGGAGAAAGGTATAGATGCAGCTAATTTCTTCGGCTTTGCCATACCTCTGTGGTACAGTAAAATCACATTGTGTTTAGTCTTTGTTACTTTGACATATCAGGCGTAGCTTTACCTCTGGGTTACTTTCTTAGATTACTTATTTTAGTTTAGTTTTCCAACATAACCCTAGGCTATTAAACTACGTTATTATTTTTCGAGTTCTAGGGTTATCACTTGACAACAGTAGTTGATTCATAGTCTCAAAACGCCATGTATTACTTGTATATACACAAATTATGGCAAATATCCTAACATGTTATACTTTGGTGTTATGGAAAAACTATCCAATACTTTTAAAAAGTGTGGATTCATATTAGTTTGTGATCTAAAGTTAGTAAACAAAATTGAGATAGGAAGAGCTAAGGTTGTTTATTTTTTTCCCTCAAGTTCAAGGTTCTATATTTAGAATAAACAGTTGTGTAGTGAGCTTGATAATCTCATTATAAAATGGTCTACTCTTATATAGGCTATACTTAATAGTTAAATACAATATTTTATTAGTTGGGCAACATAGTAGACAGTGGTTGGGATTATTAAAACCTGAAAAGAGTTTGAATAATGGAAACTGATCCTTAGTTTAGATAAAAATTATAATAAATTAGGCTTAATCATAAAGATAATAAAGGATTTGAAAATTAGGTAAAACCACAGATAAATTTTAGATTCCAATCTGAGGGATCTAACCTGAAAATTTTGCATTGTGATTTGAAAGAAAAGTATCAATTTTCTTAGATTTATGTGGTAATATAAAATTTTTGTTTGTGTTGTTTTTTTGTTGTTTTTTTTTTAGCAAGGAAAGTGATACATAAAGCAAATGTTTTGAGTTAAATCATGGTAATATGGATATTAAAAACAATAGTACATTAATTAAACAACCTATACATTATTAAATGTTGAGATTGACTTATGAGAAAAAATATACAGTATAACAAACACACAGAACACAATTCTCATAAAAAAATACGCCTAAGTATCAGACGCGTTTCAGAGTGAGTTGTGGTTTGGTTGGTGTAGTTGGTGTATCACTGAAGAGGACGACCTTGTTGTTGAAACGCGTCTGATACTTAGGCGTATTTTTTTATGAGAATTGTGTTCTGTGTGTTTGTTATACTGAACCTATACATTAATGATAATATAGAAGTTGCCTATTTTATACATTTGGGAGTAAATTAAATTCTTACAGGAAAAGAATTTAAAAAGATTGTTTGACTTACTTAATTAGTTGTATGGTCCATGAAAACAGTGTAATTATGAATTTGTGAAAAGTCAATAGTTCTTAACCTGATGAGACGTAAAATTTGATTATTTTTAAAACGACAAGGGGAAAAGATTAAGGTATGGAAAGAGAAAGAAAAAAAATGCATTAACAGAATTTTGTTCGTAGCGATCCACCACGTTGCATTTTGGAAAAAAATATCAAAAGGTAAATTTATTATTATAGATAATACTAGAATAAAGTCTAAAAGAAAGGAAAAATTAATGTGATTAAAATTATATTAAACTATGATTTAAGAAAGGGTAGATTAAATTACAGGCGATGTACATAAGATAAACCGGAAGTAGTCAATTGACATGTGGTTACACATATTCGTTACGTGATGCACTTCTCAAAGTTTCAGAGGATAAAGAAACCGCCTCCTGAACGAATATAATCTTCGTGAGTGAGGTAGGCTATTAGAACGGGAGTTAATAGATCCACTTAGGTGAAAAAAGGCAAAAATGCTTCAAACTCACTAGTATAACATAACATAATATAACACAGTACAGTACAGCAGAGCACATCACAACACAGTACAGTACAGCACAACAGAGCACAACACAGTACAGTACAGCACAGCAGAGCACAACACAACACAGTGCAGTACAGCACAACAGAGCACAACACAGTACAGTACAGCACAACAGAGCACAACACAACATAGTACAGTACAGCACAGCAGAGCACAACTAAGTAAAGTGCAGCACAACAGAGCACAATACAAAACAGTACAGTGCAGCACAACAGAGCACAACACAGTACAGTATAGCACAGCAGAACACAACACAACACAGTGCAGTATAGCACAGCAAATCACAACACAACACAACATAAAATAACACAACACAACATTCCTATCTGCAATAAATAATTCCAACTACTGGTATACGATATGCCTCGTGTGAACAAAGAGGTCTAGACTAATTTATCCGATGCCAATGTGATTATCTGAATATCCGCCTATAATCTGACTTGTTGAAAATACGTGTATTTAATATGTTTGGGTAAATTAGGGGTTGAAATTAATTACTGTAATCATCGATCGGTGGGAAACAATAGGGGTGGCAGTGGTAACTGAGACGCTTGATTAGGCTTGTCAAAGAGTTGCTAATTAGTGTTTCCCTCCCCTCCCTTCATCCTTTATTCCCCTTTGGGATCTGTTACATTACTAAAGATAAGGGTGTTATGCGATGTGATATAACACCTAACTTTGTGTATTCTTATTCCCCCCCCCTTTATTGTTTAATGTCGAAAAACCGATCGGTCATCTTCGTGTTACAAAAAGGAAGACAAGAATATGAAATAAAGTCTTCTAGCACTCGAATACAGTATTCTAGTAGGTTAGGGTCGGCGGAGAACAAGAGTTGCTCAAGAGAAAAGATGAGAGAGAATGATCCAATCCAAGACTACGTGAACATATGTAGTTCCAGTTAGGTTAGGTTAGGTTAGGTTAGGAAGTATTTCTTATACATAGAGAAAGAAAACATGAGTCAAAAACGTTTTCCACGGATAAATCCGTTTTAAGACAAATAGTAGTTTTATTATCCTTGTCTGTAGTCTGTTTTGATTAATTTTGATCAAATCTTGTTTGTGGTCATAATTGAACTATATATCGAGAGGGTTTTTTACAATGATTTATAACTTAAAATTTGTAAACAAAAACACATAAAATTTGTGATAAGACAAAAACACAAATTCCGATTTTCCACACATATTTTTATTTTTTATTTATTTTTTTTTTCTCCCTTTTTTCCCCCTGAAAAGCCTATGAAAACGAAAACAAAACTTATTGCTCGCCATTCCTCCCGCCCCCAATGGTTATGGAACTGTACCGATTTTGTTCTGATTTGGATGAAATATGTAGACCCTTTTTATGAAATTTTACATTATTATTTTTATTAATTTAAAAATAAATATTCACAAACCATAGTTCGCTTCTGTCATAACCTTGCTCTAAGTGAAATCTTATTTGAGTTTTTAATGACGACAGTCAATGTATATTGAATTTTTTATGATTATTTTTCTAACGTAGTTTTTTTGACTTGAAATTAGGCACACTCGTTATGGTTTTTAATTTTTATATTTCACCAAAATTTGAACGTCATCTGTATTTAAAAAAATATATTCAACAACAAAAAGTTTTGTAACAACTACGTCAACAATTGTTTAGTTTTTACCAATTACTTTCAAACCAATATCTCGTATATGAGTAAATAGAGGCCAATATCTTTTTATAAGATTCTTGGAATATAAATTCTATAAAAAAATGAACAAATTTAGTGATCTTGGTCTTCTGGTCTTATAGTAGGTAAACAAATTTTGAGTTATTGAATAATAAAAAATTAACTAAAGATATGACCAAATTGTCCTATCATACGACAGACAGATAGACAGACGTCACATAGACAAACGACAGATAGACAGACAAAGGATATACAGATGTTAGATATACAGATGTTAGATAGACAGACGACGGACAGACAGTTAGACAGACAACGAACAGATAGACCGACGTCAGATATTTAGTCGACAGACAAACAGATATTAAAGAGGCATACTTCAAACAGACGGACAGACAACACACAATCAGGTGTAAAATAGACAGACAATTGGATAGACGGTAGACAAACAGACGTCAGATGGACAGACGACACCAAATCAGGCCTAAGATTGACAGCGACAGGCAAACAGACGTCACGTAGACAAACATCACACATACGTCAGGTAGACAGATGACGGACAGAATAGATGGAGAAACGACAGACAATCAGACAAACGATAGAAAGAGAGACGACGGACAGACAATCAGACACACGACATTCAGGAAACGTCAGATAGACAGACAAACCGACAGATGACAGACACTCTGAGAGATAGGTAGATAGATATAAACTAAACAATCATTTTTTGTTTTCAAAAAATCACAAAAAGGATATTTTCCGCGAGAAATTCAATGCTGATATTTGACCCACTACTTAACCCTCTCTATAATACGTGTAAACTAAAAAAACGGTATAAAAATTGGCTCCAAATCAACGTGGATTAACTAAAATATTTGTACAAATAAATATATATTTGTAATATTCACTAAGAAAACAGTAAACAGTCTCTCCTTAGTCGCAGCCACAAATAGATTCATAGTCTAGAAAGAACGTTTTTATAGCAGAACGAAGGACGAAGGATCAATCAAGGATGTCCTGGTGCTAATCAAGGTCTGCTTGATGTAGGGTCCACTTTGACCTCAGGAATTTCATTACACGGAGGGATAATCTACCCCTATGAATCAGAGGGTTGAAGTCACTTCGGTTAATCGTTTTACCCTACGGCAGTTGCGTTGAATATGGTTAATATCTGTAGCAATGTGTCTGTTCTATGTGTCATAGAGGTATGAGAGATATGTGTTCTATCTAAAGTGGGGCAAGAATTCTGTTACAACGTACAGAAACATAATGTAAAATAATTGGGTCATCGTCAAATAACATAACCTGAAAAGAGCAAATTTTTTAGTTAATTCAGGCTGTTTAACTTTGGGCCGTAATTGTAGCATGAAAATAAAGAGAAAAGTTTCAATTAACGTTATATAAAATGTTGCACAAACTTTTTCACACAATCATTTATAATGAAAATATTAAACAAAATTATTCGTCGTAAAAGTGCCAGTAAATATTGAACCTAACCGTGGACTTTGTATGTTATAAAAAAAATTAAACAGGCCTTAAACTTTGCGTGTACTAAAAACGCACCCTCACTGTAAATCGTATTTAAGAAAAATCGAGGTTTTTAATGATGGTTGTAAAAGTTCATTTTTTGACAATTATTTCTGAGCCGTATTAATTTATTTACTTACGATTTTTCCTACTGTATTAATTATCACATTTCACTAAAATTTGAATGAAATCGGTAGAGTCAATTTTGAGAAATTACGTATTTAAAAACAGCATGGCTGATTTATTGTTTGTTTACCAATTGAACCGGAATTTTTTGATAAATGACAAGCAATACGTTTTGTTAGAGTCCTTAGACGCTACACATGGATCAAAATCTATGGAGCTGATTTTAAGAAAATCATAATTTTGAGTTCTTTTCTTATGATATTTACCCATATATTTTGAGTTTCTGGAAATAATAATAAAAAAAACGTCCCGAGATGTGGCCAAAAATATTTGATTAAAATCGATAAACGAGTTTGAGCTGTAGACCACTGGACATACAAGAAGTATCACTCCAAAATGCAACTTTTGGACTCAGGGGTTTACTCCACCACTGGCTTAAAGGGTGAACAAACCAAATGTGTTTTCCATTCTGGGTTTTTTGTATATAAATAGTGGTCATTTTTACCTTTCACAACTATACTCAGCTCACTCTGAATTCTATTGTGTTCGAAGCAAATAGTTAAATTATATTAAGTTCAATATTAAATAACATTTGTTGAAATATTAGAACATTATGTTTAAGTATGAACGTACATTGGATTAAAGATTATGAAACATTTATATTAGGGCATCAGATTGTCTCAGAGAATTTGTATGAATAAATAGTAAAATAAATATTTCTACAATAGACAAATATTTGTGGAATCTTAAACAACCATTATTTAGCTTACCAATTAAACCAAATAAACCAATTAAACCAAATACGGCAACAAGAAAATAGTGCAGTGGAAGTTTTAACCATAAAACTTTAATTTTTGGGATAAAATGTTCATCATTATAATTTAATTCTGATAGTTTTCATGAATGTTTTCAAAAGCGTACATTTTTTTTTTAAACAGTGAATTTAAAATTTTTGTTTTAAATACATGACAGTATAGAAATAAATTGAAACCAATTTAAATTAAATATGTTGTTTCTACGTTTATTAAATATTGGTTAAGATAATCCCAACTTCTTCCAGTTTGTCTGTGAGTCAATGTGGACAGTCGATGTAAATGAAACAGACTGACAGACAGACCAGAGTTTTTTAATAGATCAAAATGTATTTACAACGTGAGAAAAAGGTTAAATATCCTTTTAAAAAATCAATGGTAAGAAAGAAGTTCGAGACATATCAGAATGGCATAAATTAAAAATAATTTCTCATAATTTATACCAGTTCTGTGGAAGAACACTTTATTAAAAATACAATATACTATAAAAACCTTCTCTATATTACAAAAACTAAAGTTAACTCCGAAATGGATTGAGGTATCCATATCAAATTTTACAGATTGGTTTTTACTATTAGTTTCATGTCTACTATAAAATTTAAATAATTTTAAAAATTATAATTTATTATTTAACTGTTTTTAAATTACGGTCACTTAAAATTGTTGATTTAATATCTAAAAATATTAGTTTACAATTTGATTACAAAACAATACATTTAGCACGTTTAATGCTGAACAATATGACATTTTTATGTTTGTTGTAAGTTGTAAGATAAGAGAGATATCTGTAAAAAAAAGGATTTTTTTTGTAATTTACTAGAATCGTGACGTATTCTGAGACACGGTTATTTTGGTTGCGAGTTGGGATCGAGGCGGTTTGGTTAGGTTAACCTAGGCTGGGTCTTTGGTTGCGGTTTGGGTTAAAAAACATGCAAAATAATCTTAATTTATCGTTGGATTTTAATTTTTAAAACTCAGGTACTTTGTTTGTTTTCAAAATACAGAAAAAAAGAAATTATACCTGATTTAATTCCTTAAGAATATAATGTCTCAACAAATTCCGATTTATCAGAGGATAACTGCAATTTTTTTATGAAACTTTTTTTTTCTAGAAACTTTTGAGTTATTTTTTCTAACTGTATGGGCTCTAGAAAACAGTCGCAATTCCGAGCAAATTATGATTAAATTTTGAATCTCGTTAGTATTGTTTTGGGTGAAAAATAACTAATTTAATACCGGGATTAAATCTAAGATAAGATCAGTTAAAACGTGTTCATCTATTTCCAATCATATCTACATTCTCTTATTCCTCTTAGAAACAAAAACCAGCTTTTAATGAGAGAATTATAGTAAATTAATTTTGACGACTTACATTTCAATTAATAAAGTAACTCCACACAATCACGAAAGTAGCAATGGTGGTCGCAGCCTATATTATTAGGCTTTCCCGACAACCTCGGTAACGTCATTATCTGTTTACTTAGCGCGAAATAGTAAGTAGGAAACTTCACTGTATTAAATAAACTTAATAAATTTCCGGGACTCTGCAAGATTCAGGTCGAGCTGTTTCATGCACTCAGGCCGCCACAGCTGATCATAGCTATGTTACACGTTGCGGAGATTCTATTAAAAACCTACGCTACCAGGTGCGAGATTCTGGTTGATGTGACTATGAAACGTCTCAATTTCCACATTTTCTTGTTTAATTTTAATTGGTTAAAACAGAACTATTTTAATACTAAAAAAAATAATATTAGATATTGACTTAATTTTATATACAAAAATATATCGACAATTTTTAATTAGTTTCGTGTTTGTTGAATAATTTTCAAAAAACTGTTGAAAGTATGGAAAAGTACCATTTTACGAAAATCCGCATTTCTGTAAGCTTTAACCGTAAGTTTTGGTCAAAACAGATCAGACTGGAAGGATGAAATGGAGGGGTCTAACCCAAGGCAAAATGAAAAAAAGCGTATATCCAGCAAGGACCCTCGGGATTCTAAGCCTGTACTCACTAACGTAAGCTCCTAAGAATTTTGAATAACCAAACAATGCCTATGTGAAATTTCGTATGCAGGATCGGTTTTTAAGTATATATGTTGAATCTTGATACTATTTTCTCTATACTGAATAACCACACTGAGTTCACAAGAACGATTTATGGGAATGTATTAAAACATCCATTTCTACAGTTTATAAAACTACAATATAATCAATAATCAATGTTTTCAGAAAACCTTATAATATAGATGATGGAAACACACAAATTGAAAACACTCCTAAAAAGTTACGTAATTAAATTGTCCTCCTTCGTCAACTGTGTTTTAAAGGGTTTTTGTTGAATTTTTCATCCAGAGTGGTTTGCCGAGATATTACTACAAAGGGATGAGGGAGTGTATAGCAAGGTATTGTTATATACATAACGTTTGATCCACCGCCTCCTACTCCCAACCCACCCCCCCCCCGATTAAGTCAGTACTATGGCGATCAAACAGGCAGAGATTCATGTTATTAATTTAATGTGTTTTACGAGGCGGTAAATTCAAAGGTTGCAGATTAAAGCGATATAAATTACTAGATACGACCATCTTTTCTAACATGTTTTGAGCTATATCGGGATTTTATTTAGGGGTGTTTATATGCATGTTTTGTTTTTAAACTGGGATGGAGATTCAGTTGCCCAGTCGTATCTAAGAAACAATAGGATTTTTATATTATACAGAGAGATGCACTTAGGGCTCACTCTCGTGAGTAGAGTCGTGGCATTCCTGCTTCATGTAATCTTTGGTTAGATTTCTCTCTTTTATCTTTCTTATCAGGTCTCTTTCAAGCAACTTTTTTCTCTTCCGACCCTTATTTAATTAGGGTATTTGAAGGCGAGGGGTTTTCTTCACTTTTCGATAAGAAAGATTTGATAGGAAATATGAAAGAGAATGATCTAACCCAGAACACATGAAATAGTATAGTTCATCACTAGGAACGAAAGTGAAGCTCTTCAATAAAAGCTCAAGTTTAACGGCCGAGGCTGGAAAATGAGCGAGGATCGAAAAACTTCTTTGGTCCAAGTAATGAACTATAATTTTCGTTATATTGCAAATAATATAAGAAAACAATTTCACAAAAACTAAAATGGTATAACCTATTTGCTTCAAATCGATAGTAACAGCTGTTTTAAGGCTTATTTACAATTTACGGTGGTTAATTAATTTGTATAAATGAAGTAACAGCTGATGACCTCGATCTCAGGTGATGTTTTAAGGTCTTCGGACTAAAAAGAACAACTTTAGCATCTCAATGTAAGTATTGAAAACAGCTGTTTTTGAAGCAGTATGACGAAAAAGATGTTATCCAGCTTGGTCCTTTGGGATTGCCCCCCCCACTCCCCCTACTCACTATAGTGAGATCCAGTGCGTTATATTATAATTTCGTTGGATTATATTATAAATTGTTATTATATTATTTATATTTTTTTGTAAAATCACAGAATATTTTCAACTTTATGTGTAATTTAGTACTGTTGTGAATGTATATTTAAAAACACCACGCAGGTTAAAAGATGCCGATGTTTAATTTTGCACGTAAATAGCCAAGTAATTATGATTTTCCTTCAGTAATTTGAATTGAAATCTATTTTATGTTTTCGTGAATTCTTAGTTTTATCATCCTCTAGTGTAAATAACTTAAAAACGAAATTAATCCAATTTTAAAATCAATTTCGTACACTCAAAGTAAGTTTAAAATAAAAAATGTATATGTAAATTTAAATTAGTTAAGCTTATTTTGGTAAACAATTATTTTATTATAACTAGACTGTGTTTTCATTTTAACGTTCATCCGAAAACTTAATGTCTAGTGAGGTATAACACACTCAGAGTGCTATAGTGAGTTTGATGGTGTCAATCCCGAGGACGCTCAGCTGCATCTAGACTTTTTCATGTAGTCGTTGGTTAGATTCTTCTCTTTCATCTTCCTTACGAGGTCTCTCTTGACACCCTTTTGTTTTCTTCTAAAGCTAAGGGGTGTTATTTTATCTTCTTTTTTTATGTAAAGAGATAATAACTTAAAGGTTGTTCTTTAAATAATATATGTATATATATATATATATATATATATATATATATATATATATATATATATCATTAACCAAATTACAGCTCAGTTTTGGTTAGCTTACCACCTATTTTCCATTATAAAGTTGCACAGCTACTGAGGAAATTTGGTGATCATTCGGTAAATATCTATTATGAAATTCTAATCTGGGGGAAAATTCATCAGTTCATAATTAGATTATGTTCTTGGTTGCTGTAGTACCAAACAGGTTTGTGTGCATGTAACAACTGAGGATGACAAATAGTTATCGAAACATTGCCTTTGAACAAGTGACATCTTTATTATGAAAAAATGTGTTGTATTTCATTTAGTAAAGAAACGTAATTTTTAAGAAGATAAACAAGATGGCCACTTTTACGATCTCTAAAACTATAAGGCGGGCTACATGATAGATCGGTACGATATTTATCGTACGATCATTACAATGAGCGACTTTTATCTTGAAATAGCTTTGCTACATCAAATTTTGCTGATCAGGAAGATATTTTTTTGAATCAGTTCAAATTGTATTTGAAGTATAGGAGAAAGAAGAGAAGAAAGTATCTGGTGCAGTCCTATAATGTAATAAAATTGAGATAAATTTACGGAAAATATCACAATACAAAAATAAATTTGATGAATGTTATAGGTTGGGTTCTGAGAGTTTCAATTTCTTATTCAACTCGTTATAACTTCCCTTGAAATGTGATTTTTCACTTGTGTATTTTAATCCGGTTTCAATGGTCTTCTATAGTCCAAACCTATCATTTTAAATGTTAGAGTCTTTCAGTTTATAATTCCATAAACAAGAGTTCCAATATTTTTGATGAAATAAATTAACAAACTTAAATATTAAACATTACTTAGATGTCTCTTTGAATACAATAATAAACGAAGAAATATATTGAAGGTGTTTCCTAATACACGTATCTTACAATAGATGTCGTTATGGTATTGGTGTACAACTGTTAAGCCACTACAAGACGATTTTATCTTATAAGATAATGATCGCGTATCTTTCCGACCTTAAGATATGGATCGTATCACCAGTATGAATATGGTCTAAGATATACAATATTCTAAAAGGGGAAACTTTCCAACTTCATAATGGATTTTGAAAATATGCTATCCAAATTTTGGAAAATCGACCCCATTTTCCAATATAGCGAATTACTTTGTTTTTAACATAGGAACACCATGTTTTTGGTTGGAAAAATGTAATTTGAAGAGTTATTTATTCTTGAGTATATTTCGATAAATCCAACCGTTTATATTTTACTGCCTAAGAAAAATTGAAAATAATGATATACTAGATTATTTTTGCTTTTAATTGTTTTAGTCTCTTCTATTTGGAGTAAAAAAAAATGTAAAGTTGTACCAATTAAATTATTTGAATGTGTGGAAGTGTATTTTATAAGATTATTTCACTTTAGGTCCTTCCTGCTGTAAGAAGTGTTCATATGCCTATACTGTATTTATAATGTTGTTGAAAACTGAAAATCTATTACAATTAATGAAAATAAAAGCAGTTTCAATATCTTATAAGTTCAACCTCTTTTTTTTTATCTTATACATATTGTTGTTATTTTTTTAACATTACATAATAATTTTTTAACTTTCTCTTATTCAAATTACGTTATTATTATTTCAGGCCAAAATGAAATGAAACCTGTTTTAAAGTAGAATATAGAAGTGAATTATTTTTTTAAGAATACACTTCAAGAAATTTAAATAGCCTGCCAGTCTTATATTTGTAACGTTCGGAAATCAGTTTATGATGGTAACGATATTTAGGCATATCCCAAACTTTACATTTCATATAGCGTACTGATTTTCGCTCGCGCCCATTTTGAGGTCTAAAATCATACCCTGGGTCTACCCATGCACCATAGGATACCCAGCTTTGAAGAGATTAATTAATTAAATATTACATCACGGAATTAAAGCTAATTATTAATTAAACACTCGCACAACACTAACACGAATTAAGGAAATAGTTGTAGTTCGGCGACGCCTATTCACAACCCTTCAAGTTTAAAAAGTTAAATTAACACGTCCGATTTAAAGATTGGGTCTCCCGAAAAAAAACCCAAAAGCCATGACCGCAATTAATTAACCAATTGACCATGCCGTAATTTGCAAAAAACCCAAATTTAAAACAAGACTGTACTATACAGCACGTCTGTCAAAGTATACAGAACAACACTTCTCCACAGTATTTATAGCGTGGTCTGTTCAACATAACTGCAGTTCGCTGCCAAATGACATCCGAATTTTGTAAGAAATTATATTTTTATACAAAATTGAAGATACAAAAAATAACTAACAGCACAAACTAAATCGACTAAATAATAAATTTTCAATCTTTCAAAAGCCGTAAATTCTTAACAGTTGGATTAAAAAAATACATTAAAACGAACAAGTTTTAACATTACATGTTCCAACCATAAACTCAGGTGTTTCTATTTAAAATAAACTAAGTGTGTAGCCGTGTTAGAAAATGGCGACGCTTCATATTACCAAATTCCATAAAAAATGTATTGGAGGTTGCCCATTTAAAGTTTTTTATATCTCTTATTTTAGATGGCCAACTCGATCACTGTGTATAACGTTGAACAAATTGAAGTTCAGAAATTTATCAATACGAAGTATACGGTAAGTTTTGATAATCTTCAAAAATTTCGATCTCACTTTTTGATTCATCTTCCCGTTTCATGTCCTTAGGAAACTGAAAAAGTGATTTTCAACAAACTGTCCGTCCGTAATCGTCGTCGTTGTCACCTGTACATAAGCACGATAGCGGCTACAAAAGTTTAGATAGAAACATGAGTTTTGGAATAGTGGACTATAGCATGGTCGTGCAGAAACCTTCTGAAATTCAGAAGAATTGGATTGAAAGTATCAAAATGGGGGCTATTTAAATAAATTTTTTCTTCATATATCGTGTGTTATTCAACTTATAATGAATTAATTAGATACAAATTTGCAGATTTCAATTCTGCATGTAATGGCACTAACCAAATCTCTCACGATGATAAATAGCGAAGTTATTGTTAATCCTGATCTTTCAAGAAAATGTGATATTCGTATAGTTGCCAGATCCAGGGACTCGAGCACACTGAATGGCGACTACTTCACATATCTACATCTTCGAGGCCCGCTTGATCAATACAATTTGAAATTTCCTACAAGGCTTAAGAAGTAACTTTGGACATCAAATATAGAGGATCTGCTTGGATTACTTTATACGATTGTACTGTACACCCACCAACTTGTTTTTAACGTGATTCTTATTCAGTTAATGAAGACATTTCACGATCACTGTTCTATAACCAGTGTAAGTTTACTTATCCAAATCGAATGATTACCCAGCATCCGAGAGGATTTATCCGGGGTGCAAATAAATCAATTTGTCATTATGTACAAGTCTAATCGGCTATTTAAAATGTCTAAACTGGGGATACAATGAAGGTTGGTAATAATTCTACATTACCAACTGCAATGTGCCCTCACTGATCTAATGGGGTGGAAATGGCGATACTACTGCTATCTATCATCAAATATGCAACGTAATTCAGTTTTAAAATAATAACCAGAGGTTTGATAATGTCAAAAATGTCAGTTTAGTTCAATATACTTTGATTATGCGCACACGCGAGGTCTTTATCAAGTTTACAAGCTAGCGATATTACATCGTTTTACACTTTTCGGATTAACAAAATGGCCACGTATTTTAAAAGTTTTGAAGTTACGTAATTAGTGAATTTCGTGGAATCAAAAATTAAATGGTTTAATTATAGGAGAGTTCTAGATCATATAATAGGATGTCTCTGTTTACAGCTAATTTTTTTTCTTTAAGAGTGAAGACTTATCTAAACTACAAATATTCAAAATTCAGCGTCGTTAGCAATAATTAACTACAATATTTGAAGCAAGGAGTTCCATTTCATAACTTAACACTAAACACAATGAGAACAATTCAAAATAGTGTTCTTTATAATCCTTGAAAGGAAAAAAAAATTAATTTTTTGGGTAAATGTTAATTTTAGGCGAAAATAGAAAAGAGTATTTGTAGAGAGTTGTTTGTAGGGGTAGAGTCCTTGGGGAACGAAGTAATAAATATATTAAATTTAGAAATTTGATTAAATTTGGTGAAATATCCTTGGGAAAGTTTGATATGTAGACATGAAGTTATTGTGAAATTAGTTGATAACTATCAAATTAATAGTAATTTTGAAGAAATATATTTCGGAGGTGAGGGTTAGAAATTACATTTTAATAAATTCCCTATTTATCATCGAAATAGTGCTCATGTTCAGACGACAATAGCGATAGACGCATGACATGCAGAAAATAACTTTTTAGATTTCTTGAGGGAATGAAAAGGCCTGAGTAATAGTTAAAAAATGCGGTCAAAATTTGTATTGGGATTACAAACTTTTTACACTAAATAAGTAAACAAAAATATTATTTTCAGAAAATTAACAAAAAACGCATTTTCGTCATACTGCTTCAAAAACAGCTGTTTTCAATACATGCATTGAGATGCTAGAGTTGTTCTTTTTCGTCCTAGGACCTAAAAACATCAGCTGAGGTCGAGGTCATCAGCTGTTACTTCGTTTATACGAATTAATTAACCATTGTACAGCATCTATAAAAACAACCGATACTCTCGATTGTAAATAACCGTTAAAGCAGCTGTTACCATCGATTTTATAAATAATAAGTACCAGTAACACAAATTAGCTGTAAACTTGTGTAACTTATCTAAACATTTGAAAGTAAATAGGTTATAACATTTTAGTTTTTGTGAAAATGTTTTCTTATATTATTTACAGTATAACGGAAATTATAGTTCATCACTTGGACCAAAGGAAGCTTTTCGATTCTCGCTCATTTTCTACTTGAAAAATTAAACATAAGCTTGTATCAAAAAGCTTCACTTTTGGTCTGAGTGATGAAATATACCATTTACATACGGAGTGAAAATATGGTATTGGTGAAAATCCGAATATAATGAGACTTAGGAGTGGTAAGCATCATCCTGTACCAAGACCAAACACAAGACTCATGAAATTTTATTTATTTGTAACCCCGAGACTCTTTAACAACATTCTAGAGTATATTAAAAAATGTAACAATTCCAAAACCTTTTTGAGGTTATTAAGGTGCTGGTTATTCGTTTTAGTCAATGCAACGCCCATTTTGAATATTTTAACTTGATATGTTTTTTGTGCGAGTGTGTTGCTTTGAATTTTCTTTTAAAGTTTAAGTTAGATATATTTTGTAGTATTCCTATTTGTAATTGTGTACTAACTTACCAACTTACTTACTATCTCCGCTTTAAGTAGACACCACTATTGTGTTATGTATTGTACATTTTGTAGGTAAATAGGTTATAACATTTTAGTTTTTGTGAAATTGTTTTCGTATATTATTTGCAGTTTAACGAAAAATATAGTTCATCTCTTGGACCAAAAGAAGTTTGTCAATCCTCGCTCATTATCTTGAGATTGTGTTGAAAAGCTTCACTTTGGTCAAAGTGATGAAATATACTATTAAAGTTTATATAACAATAATTTGTGTTTATTGCAAATGAGTAAAAATATTTTTTAAATGTGTAAAATCGACCGCCACTTTGAAACTTATCGACTGATTTTTATGATTATCAAACTTGTCTAATCATTTATAAAACGGAGTTTACATTCGAAATTTAACCAAAACTGACACAAATCGAGTATAAAATAATGTCAAAAAGTCCAATGATTCAGTGGGCATCTCATAGTTTCGTTGTAATTGGTTCCATGTCGGTGATTAAAAAATATATATTTTTAATTTGTTAATAATATTATCACTATGTAATCAAAAAACGTGTCAGTATTGTTTACACCCTTTACTGAATTAGTAATTACTCAAAACTACACCCCATATCCTGACTTTGAAATGTCACACGGTCTCATCCCCCCTAGCGTCACCCTTTCCCTAACAAATCATGATTATTTATTGTAGTGAATCCAAAACCACCTGCGTCCTCCGCCTTTGACCACATCTGCAGACTTCACTGAAATGTGGGATCGACGAAGGGAATCACGCGATGCGGTTACCACCTGCGGGGGATACGGATCCGGAAATCAAAGTCAAACAGGAAATGCTACAAACCACCTGCACAAATCAGAACGTAGAAAATTAGTTGCTATGTTCCGGCCAGTCGAGATTTCACGTTACGCTAATAGATCGCCATCTGTTTTACATAGGAGACTGGTCGACATTGGGGATTAATTTATTGTTTTCCCACAGTTTTGATTTACTCGCCCAGTATAGGGTATGTTTGGTAATCGTCCAAAATTTGGACACTTCTGTTTTTGACTTATCTTCACGTTTCATGGTGGAGGAAACAGGAAAAGTTATTTTTGACATGCCGTCCATCCGTCGCTATTGTCGGCGTACTTAAGCACATTATCGGCTACAAAAATTAAAATAGGAAAATGAAATTTGGTATACGTGACTATAAGTCTGCTCATATAGAAAAAATAGTGTCACCTTAAAATTCAGAAAAATCGAATAGCAAAGTAAAAATTTCGGATATACAGTGTATTAAACAACCTATATCTCATATCTTATGTGTTATTCAAATAAAAATATATTAAATTAGACGCAAGTTTGCAGATTTCAATTCTGAATGTAATGGTTTCAACCTTACACATCTACGATGATAAATAGTGAAGTTAGTGTCAAAAATGTAATTTCAAACCTTTATCGTCCCAAGAAAACATGATATCCGTATAGTTACGAGTCATCGACACGAGCGTAGCAAGTGGAGGTTTCTTCAAATATGCACAGCTTCGATGCTCACTAGGGCCGAGACCTAGTGACTTACACTAGAGACCTAGTGACCTAGTGTAAGTAACTTACACGAGCGAAGCGACTCTTGATCTGCCATTTCCTACAAGGCTCGACAAACCAACTTTGGGGCATTACATTTAGATTATCTGCTTGTATCCCATTGTATGATTAGGCTGGGCAAGTAACACGATGGTACAAATCAACTTGTTTTTATTGTTATTCATTTAACAGGTGATAAAAAGTAGCTACAAAATTTAGTAGCTGATACTCTGAGAAATTAAGATTTTTAATTATCTAAAACAACGCATATATTTTAATGAATTTAAACCCAATTAATTGCAGATTAACGGGTCATAAATAAAATTCTGAAAAATATGTAATAAACAATACAAATGCATTCCTAAAACTTTTTTACTTATCCATTTCCAAAACCAACCAACTGTTCGACAGTTAGGTAGTTGTCAGTCAAAAAGTGAAACGTATTATTTAATTTTTTTTTTTTTTTTTTTTTTTTTTTTTTTTTTTTTTTTTTTACGAACTGGACGCTTTCATTTCACAAAATCTAATACGGCCTCGCTTTGTTGTGCCACAAACGCTCCCTTGCGTAATTTTTACTTGCCATTTTGCACAATTTTGTGTAATTAATCTTTACATTTCACTAAAATTTGAACTAAATCGGTAGAGCCGGTTTTGAAAAGTTACGTTTATAACAACTCAATCCTTCTTATGTTTTTTAATCAATAACTCACGAATTGACATTTTTTGAGAGATCTCAACCAATACGTTTTAAATAATAAATAAATAAAACTCACCGTCCACAATATTCTGTTTTGGTCGTTTTTATACGACGGCCGTTTCGGCTATTCAGCCATTATCAAGTTTATTATTGGAGAAGGTCCTTCGTTGTCATAGAACACTAAAAAAAAAAACTTAGTTATACAATAACACAAACACAAACACTAATTTAAAACGAATATTTATTAAATTGAATTAAAACGTGACTCATGAGTCGACACGATTGTAAATTTGCAGATTTCAATAGCCGAAACGGCCGTCGTATAAAAAACTACCAAAAACAGAATATTGTGGACGGTGAGTCTTATTTATTTATTATTTAATATATCAATATTCAGAATGGCGAATAATAAATCTTATAACAATACGTTTTATTTGGGTTCTTCGAGACTATACTTTTTACCTCTAAGTTTTGAGTGAGAAAAAAAGGCACTAACTAAAATATGCTCTCAAATTAAGTTTTATTAAAATCGGTTTACGACAGATATAATTGCATAAACCACTATTTTGAAAGCAGTGGACATCAAACACTCGATATTGGTTTTTGACTCAACACTTAATTTTTTTTTATAATACGTAGAGTGAAAAAGTAAAAAAATAATAAACAAACGTATTTAAAAAAAAGGATAGTGGGAAGTAAATTTTGGTGGAAATGCTAAAATCCTGAGAATGTCACATGACTAGAATACAGCAAAGCTATGTCGTGACAGCTCTAGCCTTGTTTTATTTTTTAATCTCGAAAAGATAAAAAAAAAGTGGAAGCTATATACCATGTGTCCAAAAAGTCCCACCTCCTCTTATTTTTTTTATAAATGGAAATAGACAGATTTGCTTTGGGGAAAGTTTAGATAACCAAAGGAGGAGTTTTTTGAAGTATCAAAATTTTCCACCCTTACCCACAAAATGGGGGTAGTTAAGGGGTAGGTCAAGAATTTTAAATCGCAACCCCTATTGAGTGATACCTCATTTTAAAGGTCTTTTCAATATAAGAGTAATGGCGCAAACCAGAGGTCACTAAGTTCATCTTACCCAGCATAGCAACCAATCGAATTGTGAATTTTAACCTACAACTTCCGGTTGTTTTATTACATTACAAACTGCTCTATGTTGGTAAAATGATGGCAAGAGCCTTACCTGTTTTTTTAGCTCATATTAAGTTATTGAAATGGCTACCATTTACTTTTTGGCAGAAATAGATACTGGACTCAAATGCTTGTTGTACAATTCGTAACATTTCCGGTCTAATTATTAACCTAATATTCACAATTCGATTGGTTGCTATGTTGGGTATGATGAACTTAGAGACCTCTGGTTTGCGCCATTATTCTTATTTTGAAAAGACCTTTAAAGTGAGGTATCACTCAATAGGGGTTGCTATTTAAAATTCTTGACTTGAAAATTTTGATACTTCAAAAACTCCTCCTTTGGTTATCTAAACTTTCCCCAAAGCAAATCTTTCTATTTCCATTAATAAAAAAAATAATAAGAGGGGGGGTGGGACTTTATGGACACATGGTATATATTGCTTCCACTTTTTTTTTTTGGTGGAAGCACTTGGCACCGATTGTCACTTAACTTTGGTGTAAATTAATCCGTACAGTCTACAAATTGTTTTTAAATTACGTTCACATATATGTATATTTTACTTCTGATATATCGAGTTGCTCATTAGTAAACAATTCTTGTTGTGTTACCAAACGTCACGTGTATGAGACGAACCTAAAAACTGTATATAAAATACACATATACAATTATTTCGGTTCAATTTGGCCTCATTATACAAGAAAAGGATTATAAAAGAATGTGGGTTGGCCACATTTACAGAATTTAATGACAAAAAATGTGTTTTGTTTTGTAAAAATATATTTGTCTTACATTCAAAAGAAGAAAACTTATCCTAACAGCCAAGTATACTGTCACTTCGTTCTACAAAATAGAGGAAAACTAATCATAATACAAAAGGATAAATATATTTGGTACTAGTCCAAGAGCCTGGGGTTTTAAACAAAGTCCACTCTAGCTGTCTTTGTCATCCTTACAATTTCACTTGTAGAAGGTTAATTGTTTTTTTCAACAATCTATCATAAAAAATACTAGAAAATATTTCTACTGAATCTGTAGATTAAAATGATTATCTTGTTTTGTCTTTGAAAATTATATACAGTAGTGGGATTTCTTGTTTTATCCTTCCAATTAATTATAACTTACTTCCTCGTCATTAAACATTCACAACTGTATAGCGATGATTCTTGCCTTTTAAAACAATGTAAACCACACAGGAGTCTCTACAAGCAAAAAACATATTAGTGGTAGCTGTGGTAATAAATGTTTAAATATTGTAAAATATGTATAATTAAAAAAAGAAATTGAGTTAAAAAATCAACTGCAAATTTGTTGTACAGAATTTAAATTATAGTACACACCTTACTGCGATTGCGTACAGACACGCACTGAGTGTCCATTGAAGTGGGTATCGGCTAATGTGTTTGTAGTATTAGTTTGTCAAACGTATTTTGTTCGTGGACAATAAATTGTTAATAATGTACGATATACATCATCATACATGGAGGTTCAAAATCGAACAGCAATATTTCGGGAGCTTATTTTAGAGCTAAAATTAGTAAAAGGTTTATGTAAACATAAGTACAACAATGTAAACCATTATGAGAACGCGAGTTGATCAAGAAAATATTGATAGTAAAAATGAAAGACGAGTATCTAACCTAACGTAACCAATATAGTATGGAATTATAAAAAGTGTTATTAATAATATTGTAATTCATTGTCCACGAATGTACCAAATTTAAATGTTTACCTTACCAGTTTCAAAATAGAAATTTTATTGTTGGTAAAATTACGTATTAACAAATACAATTTTAAAACTAAATTTGTAGAAAATTAAGTTATGATAAAAATTATTTGTTAATATGTAAATTTAGAAACTTATGAAAAAACATTATAACTATTTAAATTATACTAGTCGCCATTTTGAAACTGTTAAGGGTAACATTTTTATTTTTGGAACCATTCTGAAAAATGAATTATAATATTACTATCGGATATCATCATTCCATACAATTTTGGTTTTGTTTGTACTTGGGTGTTGGAGACAATTCGCTGGCTGAGAATGCGAGTGTTTCCAAGTTTTGAGAAAAAGCTAAAACAAAGTTTGAAACACAATAAAATTGATCAGATGGTGTTAGTTGTTTTAATAGTTTTCATTGTGTATTTCAGATTGGTTATAAGTGAAGCTCACTACCAAATTATGTATTTTGATTTCAATAAAATACATATTTATGAAACTTTGCTGGAGATGGAACGTAAATGGTTAAGTTACGACTGTTCCATCTCCAAACATTCGCAAGGTATTGATTAATGGTTTTGTATGTTATAAGTAAAACTTTAAGGTGATAAATACTGTTTATAGCTTAGCTAAAATATAAATGAAGAAGGTTAATAAAAAAAATATCAAAATTGTTTTTACACAGAAAGATATTTTTGACATTAAAAGCAATAAAAAAAAAATAGTAAAAGTGATTATCCTAAACCGTGATAGTAATTAAAACTAATTACTTAGTTAAAAGGTCCTTGAGACAACATAGGCTACTCTTTGTTTATTCTAGCTAGGTTAATGTTACTATAGTTGGATTGTATAGATTTCCAAACTAGTGAGGTACTGCATCGTTAAACAAAGGATTGTTTTTAAAGATCTGTCTACCTCTGGCATATACTTTAACATTGATTGTGCAAGTCTTTCTTTTTTTTTACTGGAAGTTGTATTGGAAAAATAGGCTTGGAGTTAATTTTCTTAGCAGTAGGAAGAAGCTCGGGAGATGATAGTGTATTGGTTTGAGGAGCAGCGGTCATTTTTCTCTTCTTTGTAGGTGGTTCTGAAGTCTTACCAAATTGTTTTTTTTTTACCAACTTAACCATATCTTCAAATCAGAATCTGTACGGATCTAAAAATATTGAACAACTGATTAAGGATGCATGTGTTCCAACTCCCAATCATTCCTAGTTGCTAATGATTGTTGAAGATAGAACACATGCATACCAATATTTCAGTTTTTTCTTGGAAATGGAACAAATATTACACCCGTTTTTAGCTATGAAAAGGTAATTTGGCAAGAAAAATCTTATTGTATTATAGAGTAAGCAATACCAAGTATTCAAAACGACATATAACTCAAATCAGCTAAAAAGTGGAGATCTTGCATTCTCACCCAGTGAATTAAAAAGATTTTATGTTTTTAGTTTCTGTCGATAATTCGGTTATACTTTGACCTGAAGGAAAAAATTAAGAATTAGGCTAATCTGTGTTTCGTGAAAAGTGAAAAATGTTTTATTTCTTGTAAATATTTTGTAATGTTCATGGTTTTCGAGATATTACACATTAAACATTTTAAATGTCCACCACTTTTAAAAAAGTACAAAATAAAGTCTTGGTTTTCTGGTATACAGGTAAAAGGTTACATAAATATTGTGTTTACAAAATCTTCATTCAATATCTTAGTTACTTCCAATGATTTTTTTTTTAATAAAAAGAAAAGAGGTCCACAGATAGAAAAGGAAGCGTTTCCAGACCTATTTTTATATAAACTTTTTGTCTTATTTAGAATCATCTCCCTAGATATTGCTGTGAATTATTGAACCACCCTGTAATGATTCTGATCAAATTTTATCACGTATAACCATTTCAATGGAGCCAAAAGATTTTAGACGTTCTTGAATCATAGAACTTTTAAGATAGTTTTTGATAAACTTTAATTTATAAAATGATTTTTACCTTTGGCTATTGTAACTGGAATATTTATACTGTACATACATCAGGATGGCTAAAATTCAAAGAATTGAAGAATGTTCAATTTTATATCTGAGGGACTTATAACTGATGATATTTGTCATCTAAACAAAGCTGTTATATCGTCAGAAAAGGTTTCTGCAAAATTGATTCTTTTTCCAGTTGATCATGAGTAGAAGAAAAAAAAAGAATGAAAAAAATGGATCTACTACTGAACACATGGTTTTGAACAGTTTGTTAAGTTGTAAGCAGTATCAATCAGTCACCTTGCAACTTGTTTTGGGTCAGTGAGTTTTTGATTTTTACCAAGCTCTAATAAAGGGAGTTTGCACTTTTGAAACTGAGTAGTTATTCCCCGTTTTGAGCAGATTTTGTCTGCCTCTTCAACTAATAACTCAAAAGATCTTCGAAGGTTGTTTATGTCTAAACCAAAATATCATAAGCGGTATTTATATCTTGAGATTCTGCTAGTAGTGTTTTGAGACAATATTTGTGTTATATAAAATTTTACACTGAATTACCAAAAGTAAACTCTTAGGAGTTCGAGTACTTTCTTCAATTCAATGGCGGTCAAGCTGTGAATCTCGTCTCCCCTTCAGTCAACCACTGTCCCGCCAGTGTACTTTTGTTACACTGAAAAAAAAATTTCGAAAAAAAGTCTCACATTGCAGCAATAATAAAGGTTAAATAAATATTCAGTGATGGGTCTATTGTTACAGAATTTTTTACCTCGGGATATCTTCAAAATCTTTTTGAAAAAAAACACCATCTTCATTGGTGATCCTCATTCGAGACTTCAGACTTCGGGGGCTCCGGTGCATTGCACCGGTTGCACAAGCCTAGCTACACCTCTGGGTAAGTAGAAACGTTTTATGCAATGATTTTGCACAGTTTAATTTTTAAAGTTTTAAGTAATTCAACGCAAATTTTTGTTTCGTAGTAATAATTCTCTTAATTTGAAAAAATACAAAACCCAACTAAGCAAAGATTTTATTAATTTCAACTAAAGTACTTGGAAGACTGAACTTCGCTGAGGGTAACATTGTTTGATATTTAACTTCATCATTTCCAAAAGTTGTAATATTGAATAAAAACAATACAAGACGAATTATAGACAAATTAATTAAGAATCAACATTAAAAATAAGACAGGTTAGTTTGTTTTTTGCATTATAGTAAGGACTTTAAAAATGAAATTTTATTCTCTTCTAGTGTAAAATACACACGAAACATAAAAATGACAAATTACACATATAATACTACCCTAATATATGATGATTATAGTGGAAAGTGTTTTTATTCGTTATTTTATTTTTTTAGATTTCTTTCTACTGTCACTAGCAGCTAATGTAATAACACTTTTCGGATACAAAACATTTATAAAAGGATTGTCAGGAGAATAACTTAAATATGTACTTCCTAACAAAAATTATCATAATAATATACAGTATTATTTTATAACATGTAAAAAGCCACAGAATATGAATTATGAAAGAGTAATTTCTCTATAGGTAAGAGACATTTTGAGTTTTGCGAATAACACGTCCTTCCAATTGCAGTGTGAGGGTAAACGATGTGTTCAACCTATATTCTGATATAACAGATATGTATAGTCCATGCAAAATAGTGTCTGTGGCATCATCAACCTCTACCATTGAGGCGAAACTAAAAAACTAAGGCGACATTCAGTACGTCGAAACTGAAAATATAAGACTTTAATCAACTTTATCGTGTGACTAATGTTATTATATTATATATATATATATATATATATATATATATATAATACCTTTTGGAGTTAAAACTGAGGTATCACCAAAATTTTCATACCCACCATTTTTATAATACGTTTTCCATCTCCTACTTGTCTAATGGATTTTGGTTATAACGTATTATTTTTAGACTTTTTAATTTTTGGGTATTTTTCGATATCTCCAACTATTTAGGAGCCACAGGCATTTAAATAATTTAAACATTTTCAAATTCGAGCATCGTCCAAAGACAATTTTCAACTAAAGCTAGGTTAAATGGTATAATAACACTACTGTTATTTTTATTTGTATTGTAAGCTAAGGAATAACAGCTGTTTACACTTAGCTTTAGTTAAAAATTTACCTGAATTTGGTTTTGGAAAAAAAAAAAAAAAATCTGAAAAATCCTTGAATTTGCGAATTTTAAACAGTTAAAGATATCAAAAAATGCCAAAGAAGAAAAAGTCTTAAAATAATGCATTATATCAAAAGTAGCCATAGAAATCGGTAGTTTTCATTAGAAAATTAGGAGCTGGCTACCACATTGGCAAAAATTGCGGATAATATAAAACATTAGGTAATACCTCTAGTTTAACTCAAGAAATCTGGGGGGGGGGGGTTCCTTTAAAAGTTTGTTGTTACTTTAATTTTTATCGAATAAAACAGCGGTCACAACGGTTTCAATCACCATCTGCAATAATTGAATTATAAAACAAATTAAAATGAAAAATAATTAATACAGTACGAAAAGAAAATATACGGAATACAGAGGAGACGTTAGTTATATATTTGCGCGCTTTTTTATATTTGAGCAATGAATAACCTGTACAAGGGGTGCTCTGTCAAGAGGTTAACATGAACTTTTGTATTATAGTTTAGTCAGTCGCTATTTATTCGAGTTGTAAATGTTATTTTTATATTTATTTCATTAGTAGATCATTAATTGGTACAATTTTGTATGATAACTAAACCTCCTAATTGAGTTTTAGTAAAATGGAGATGTAGCGAAATCACTTTTCCAAGGTTATCAGACACGAAAACGATTTTGTAAAAGTCACAAAAAATATCAATAATAATAAATAATTACACCAATAACCAACAGCTGAATAACACAATGAATATAATAAATTACCAAATGCCAAACTTTAAATTAATATTTAAACAAATATAAATATCAAGAACAATATAAAAGTTTACAACACCACTGACTAAAAAGTAAATAATAGTTAACTCACCATCAAACTTTAAATTAATAATTAAACAATAATAATAACAATATTAAAGATTACAACATCATTGGGTAAAAACTAAATAAACAACAAACTTTAAATTAACAACTAAACAATAATAATAACAATATTAAAGATTACAACATCATTGGGTAAAAACTAAATAAACAACAAACTTTAAATTAACAATTAAATAAAAATTAATAACAAGAACAATATTAAAGCTTACAATATCACTGGCTAAAAACTAAATAATAATTAACTCAAAATCAAAATTTATATTAAAAATTCGACATTTCATTATAATTTTATCAATCAAATAAATTTAACCAAATAGGTTTTCCCAAATTTGAGGCCTAGCTCAGTCAAAAACGGTACCCGGAAACAGTAGTTTTACCAAATTTCAGTAAACTCTTTGGTCCCGTTTCAATATATATAATTTATTCCTTTTAATAGTAATAGATATATTTTGCAGCTGTAAGGTTCATATAGAGAATAAATATTCTGAAATAGTAAATAAAAAATACAGATTGTATTGTATTGAGAAACTTTCATATTGTAAGAATATTTTCCGAACGAAACACATTTTAAATAGTTTTTAATATTGGGCTGCATTTTGGAATCTTCGGGTTCAATTATTGAAAATGTTGGTTTCTTAACCTAAATAGTCAATTTTGTGGGTAGAAAAATTTGCGAATATTTTTTATTTCAAAATTGATTTAGAGGAAAATTTTAATTAATCGAAATCCAAATTTCAGAATAAAAACGGGTTTTCGATTAATATAGTTCATTTATTATTTTTTGAATCCTGTATATCAGTCTTTAGGGCTCACATTTCAATAGAGATAAATCAGCCGAATGGTTTGCCGTTCCATGTAACATGTTTAAATATCACATTCAAGTATTTAAAATGTTACTTCTTTAAACATCACTTCTAATATTAGACACACGGATGCAAACGAAAATTTTGAAGGCAAATTCAATTTACATTTCATAAAAATCAGATTCTTTTCGACAATTCGCTATTTTCTACTATTTCAGTTTAAAGTATTGTTTTCATTATTGTTCATTAATCTTTGGTTTTGACAGTTCATTAAAAACTGACAATTAAAATTTGTGTTTTCTAAAAATGATAGTTTTAATTTTTGGACAAATATCTACCAATTACATCAGTTTTTCTTTACATTTCGAGTGATAAAATTAGAAACGGCTGCATGGATTAATATAGTTCTGATATTTTGCACAAAAGAAAATTTGTATTTTCTACAATCATAGCTTGACAAATTAAAAATTTGGGTTTTCTACAAATGATTTTAACAAATTATAAATTTGTGTTTTTTTACCAATGATAGTTTAACAAATTACAAATTTGTGTTTTCTAGAAATGATAATTTAACAAATTAAAATGTTTTACAAAAAATATTTAAACAAATTCCGACCTATTACATCAGTTTACATTTCAATAAAAACTTTAACAGACGGCTGGATGGGAAGCCGAAATCTTCGCATTAAAAGTTTATTGCATTATGAATAAATTATTTAGTCAGATTATATTCATATTAACATTAAATGAGTATTATACAATGAGATAAATATGCGGAATACAGTTTTATTATACATCGATTCAAATGTTGGAAGAAAACGAATTTTCAAGATTTCCAATGGTGACAAACTCGGCTTAAAGAAAAGAAGCTTTGCAAGATCTTTGGGAGTGGAAAGGAGGTAGGGGTGGTGGCGGCTTATCTTGAACTATGCGACGACGGACGCCATCTTGGCTGTGGGAGGGAGGTCGGTCGATGAAAGTAGGGATGACCTCAAACTCAAAGCCCCCCTACCCCTTTTTTCTTCTCTTTTCGCAAAGAACTTTAAAAAAACCTCTTTTCTAGATTTTATAGCACAACTCAATATTACAAGTTAAAAGGGGAAAAATCAATATGTGAGGAGGTAAAACTTAGCGGTGGAAAGTAATGTAACGGGGGTTTAAAAAGGGGAAGGGGTGCTTTTAGCGTATATTCGGCTTGTAAAGGTATTGAGAAATATGAAGTCAAAAGTAATATGGCGTAACTAAAACAGCACGATATAAATCTTTCATTGCAACTATCAAGTAAACAATTTTTTTTTTGGGAATTTAATAATGACTATATTAATTTATTTTTTCACATATATGATTATAATACCTGAAACACAGAATAAAAAGTCATAACGATTTTTCACGTTTTGGTACGTTATTTCTAAAAAAAGTACTTATTTATTGAAGTACTTACCCTGCCTATTCATACAATGGTCTTCTAATTCTAAAAGTTCGTTCCTTGGATCTTATGGAAAATATTAAATTATATTGGTAGATCCAGGATGGTAAGTTTGTTTAAAATAATTGTTATACATGTTTTCAAAACTTTTTAAATGTGTCTATTACTAAATTATTGACGTCAACTCTAACCTGCCTCGTAGAAGTGTATATATTAAAAGTTTTCACTCGCTTCGCTTGGGTTAGTGTTTCTGCTCTGCCGAATCTCATAATTACGAAAATTACAAATTATAAATTAAAACCAAATGAATGAAAACAATTTTCCACACACAAAATCATTTTATTTGTGCAATACAAAAACAAGATGACGTTTGTTACATGTACACAAACCCTACTGGCAGTGGATTGTAACTACTGAGGATGATGACTTAGTCATTCAAATGTCTTCTTGTATTTGTGTGTGCACAAATAAAGTGATTTTGTGTGTGGAAAATTGTGTTTTCATTCATTTGGTTATTAAAGTTTCCACAAGTGTAGCTCATTACAGTTGATGTTAAATTAGATAAAACTGTGTATATTTCAATTTAGGATATAGTTACATTGATAAATAGGTAAGTTATTGTTAAAAAATGTATTTCGAACTCTAACCTCCCAAGGGAATGTAATTTGTATACAGAGCTGAGACGCCGACACGAGCCAGTGGAGACTTCTTCACAAATGTACATTTTCAAGGCCAGCTTGGGTCGAAATGTTGCGTGCGGAGCGACCCTTGATCTACCAACACAGGTTAACATATCCTACAAGGTCCGAGAAACCAACCTTTGGGAATTACATTTAAAGGATCTTCTTGTATTTATAAAAAATAAAATAAAGCTAAATTTTTAATAAATTACGAAAAAACAATTTGTTTAAGGTTTTTGATAAATAATATAATAAAACATGACAGTATAAAACTGGTATATTTTCATAAAAAACTACTGAAAATTAATGTCTTCCTATGGTGGTACTGCCCTGATTTGCCGTTCTCCTATCCTATATAATCAACGAACCTCCATTCTTGTACTTCCAGCATCTCTTTCACATCCGCAGCATTCTCCCATATGGACGGCGTTTCGGTTTTTTACCAATATTTCTCATAAGGACTTTCTACTTTCTTTCTATTTTCCATTCTCACTATATGACCAGCCCACTGCAACCTCATCAGCTTTATGTATGTTTCCACAGTTGGTTCATATTATACTCTATCCTCACTCCTGTTTCTAACCCGTCAGTGCTCTTTGTTTTAATATCCATTGCAGAGAGGGTCGCACGATAGTTTATGCAGATTTTTTCCTGCTGTATTTTTGTAGATATCCTTGGATTTAAAGGTGGAGATAAGTGCGAAATTGGCTTTGTTGGATAGATATTCTTCCTTTTATCTCTGCTTCTTCGACTTCATTACCAGATAATATCGTTCATGATACGTGAAACACCTAACTTCTTCTAATACAGTCATCTTGCATAAACTTGTGTTAGGAGTTATCATTCACTAGTGTCTTTTTCGACTTATCATTTATTGATAGAATACTTTCATACTTGTTTTTAGGCTTGTATATATTTCTCCTTTGAAGTCGTACTTTATCGGCTTATTGCTATATCATCGACATATACTGTTTGTACCCGCTTCCTATAAAGTACTTCTGAGCAATCAGCATCCATTTATAGTATCTAAGAAGTATATAATAAGTTTGGTAATCGCAAAAGTTTCGACCTCCGCTTTGAGTCATCTTCACGTTTCGTGGCCTCAGGAAACTGAAAAAAAAAGTTTTTAACATTCCGCTGTGATTGTCGTTGTCGTCTGTACAAGCGCGATAGCGGCCACAAAAATTAAGACAAGAACATGAAATTTGGTATAGAGGACTATAATATACTCATGTAGAACTTTTTTGAAATTAGGAGAAAATCATTTAAAATGGCGGCAATTTCTATTCTTAAACTCATAACAATACTAAATTAGTTAAAAATATGTATATTTAAATTACAAGACTTGTAAAGTTGATATTTTATAGTTACGATATGTGGCAGGACCGAGTCACCTTCACGATCGTAGCGAGTGGTTGGAAGTCCTTCAAGGTCGAGACACTGACACGAGCGAAGCAAGTTGAGACTTTGTAATATATACCAAGTGTCCTAAAAGTCCCACCCCCCCTATTATTTTTTTATTAACGGAAATAGACAGATTTTCTTTGGGGAAAGTTAAGATAACCAAAGGAGTTTTTGAAGTATCAACATTTTCAACCCTTACCCCCAAAATGGGGTAGTTTGAGGGTAAGTCAAGAATTGTAAATAGCCACCCCTATTGAGTGATACCTCATTTTAAAGGCCTTTTAAAAATAAGAATAATTTTTAAACTAGAGGTCTCTATGTTCATCCTACCCAACATAGCGACCAATCGAATTGTGAATTTTACGTTAATAATTATTACACCGGAAATGTTACGAAATGTACAACATACTTTTGAGTCCATAATCTATTTCTGCCAAGAAGTAAATGGTAGCCATTTCGAGAACTTAATCTGAGCTAAAAAAACAAGGTAAGGCTCTTACATTATTTTACCAACATATAGCAGTTTGTAATGTAATAAAAACAACCGGAGTTTGTAGGTTAACATTAACCTATTATTGTCTATTTCCATTATTAAAAAAATAATAGGGGGTGGGACTTTAGGACACTTGGTATACACGACAATGGTAATTACGAGGTTCAGAAAATTTATGTAACAACTGTTTTAAACAAAACTTAGCCTACTGGAAATGACCTCTTAATCCACTTTTGCTGATTACATTTAAAGGATCTGCTCGTAATAAATGATGCTTATATGATGGGACTGGGTATGTACCATGGTGAACCCAATAACTAGTATCTAATTGTGTATTCTATAGCCAGTTTTAATAGGTGAGGAACCAGCTGGGTAGCCTATCGTGTTTTAAACCCTGTTGAACTCAAGTTTATTAGTTTTGTGTTCTCACCTACGGGAAGTATGTACAATCCAATTCCAAATTCGAAATCAGTGAACTAAAATACATAAATGTTACGAGGTACGACAAAATTAACGGATATTAAATCATGTTAATAATTTTATACCAATCCTAGCACAGTATTCAGATAGTATAATAAAAAATGTGTTCTGGTCAGGAAATATAATTGAGGCGCAGGTTAGGCAATTTGACTACAGTACTGAAATTATTACTTAATAATTAGTCCGGGTAGTATCTTCGTCCCCGTTCGGAAAAATATTCTGATTCAGTTTCTTTTTGCAGAATGTTACTCGAAATGGGTTCTCTTTTAACGAATCTGCATGTTGCCAGGTCCAAAAGTGGGTCAAAAATTTTTGTATTTAAATTTTTAATTATTATATATTATCTTGTATTTATCAAATAAAACCTATCATATTAAAATATATATAAATCACTGTTTTTAATCCTACAGCTTTTTTTAGCAATCAATTAATTATGATAGTGTACAATATGCTTAAAATGTTTTTCTCCTTATATTATATCTAAAAAAATATTAACATAAACAAAGTCTGATGTTACGCATAAATATTTGATTTATTGTTTATTTGTTTAACTAATAATATGGTTCACGTTCGCAATAATACAATTTTAAATAATTTTGATCTTCACAAAATCCATTGCAAAACCTACTAAAAAGACATATTTACTTAACACGCTGCAACATGTTCGCGTGACTAAGCGCTAGTAGCGCACGCTATAATTATATATGTGTGTATAATAGTGCGCCGGACGTCCGCCAAAATATGATTAATTAACAATTAAAAAAGACAGATTCAAAATAAAATAATCTCGTAGTACTCTTCAGGATTTTGTTAAGGGGTGTTCAAAGATTAGTTGAGAGCTTTGGTAATATCAAAAATAATAATTTTTACCGTAGTTTTCAAGTGTCAAAGTTACCCATTTTTGCGATTTTCGGAACCTTATATAATTTTTTCCTCGAAAAATATTAGTTTTAATTAAAATTCACAAGATACGTTTTTTCTTTAGAATGGTCCAATTTATCTAAAACAATTTGGAATTTTTTCAATTGTTTAAAATATTTTTGACCCCCTTTTAGACCTGGCAACATGCAGATTCATTAAAAGGGAACCATTTCGAGTAAGATTCTGCAAAAAGAAACTGAATCAGAATGTTTCTCCGAACGGGGACGAAGATACTACCCGGACTAAATGGTGAAACAGCTAAGCAGAATTTCACTTATGAAAAAACCAAACGTCGTGAAACGACGAGTTAGCTCTTGTCCCTTTTTTGAGTCTCAAACCGTCATGTGGGCAATCCTTATGAAAAACCTTCATTTTTAGCAAATCTTGTCAAATAAAAAGTAAATTGAACAAATTTCGTCAAAAAGAAAAAGTCAAAATTACAACGTCGATAAAGGCAGAGGCGCCGATTGATTGAACCAAAAATCCCCATAGTAAGTATTATTTTTGAAAATATTTTGTTTTAAACAAAATCAGTTAACTAAAAACTAAATTATATTGAAGTTTATGTATATTAAGAAAAAGCAATGCTGAAAATGATGCGAAAACATAACTACTAACAAATCACGAAACCACAAACAAACTAAACCGTTCCTCACAAAAAGATGAAAAGTCAGTTCGGTAGTTGTCAGTCAAAAAGTACAAATAAACTTTGGAACCTGTCTTAAACTGGCTACAAAGTAGAGCGATAGATATCTTAAGGTCGTAATCGATACGCCGTATCAGATCATGTTGTAGCTAAACAAGTGAACACCAGTGCGACAATGCCAGCTATTGTAAGATAAGGCGTTGTCGTATAAACAATAAAGCTATTATGTAGCGTATAAGGCGACACGCTCGGCCTATTTCTTCGCTTAGTATCGTAAGATAACTGAAAGCGATACAATGTGTCTAGAAGTACAAGATTTAAGATTCTTAATTTATTTCATCAACAGTATTGGAAAACACCCCTGTTTGAAGAATATGAAAGACTACCATAGAACTGATGTGGTAGGTATTTCGGGTGAGTTAGAAGACACAAGGGAATAATCACGCTTTTCAAGAAAAATAGTCAAGAGTAGAAAATAGTAATAGAGTAAAAATAAGAGGTAGAAACTTTAGGAGCCCATATTATATAAATCTTAAAAATTTTTATCTTGTAGAGATAGTTCGCTTGGAACTTTTGTGGAACTGTGTTACTAATTCATTAAATTATATGACTGTCCGCTACCTTTCTCTCTTCTTTCTCCCGTTTTTAAAAACTGATACAAAATTAAAACTTCATCTTCACTGAGAGATTACAACTTTTGAACTGACTTGAAAGATATCACCAGATCGTATTTCTTTTTTGGACTGAGAAATTACCTTAAGATAAAAGTCGCTCATCGTAATGATCGAGTGATAAATATCGTAATGCTCTAGTGTGCAGCCGGCCTTAGATTTTTTCTTCTTAATTAAAGTGATCAAGGGTCATTTTCGCCCCCAAATATACTTGAACCATAATTTATGTTTTCTTGAGCAATATTTTGATTCTTTAATAATCGCATTTGTTCAAAATCGGTAAAGTATTGATTGTGAAATTACGTTTTAAATTACGTCTTAATGGATGATTTAGTTGGACGATAGTGATTAATATGTTTTGGGAGATTCGTAACACTTTGAAAGTCACCAATTTTCGGCTCCCTGCTGTTTTTTTATCGTAGAAAGCTTATTTTCAATCAATTTCAATGTAATGTGTCCGTAATGATAGAAAATTAATTGTAGTTTAGATCAAAACTGTGACAGCTGATATTCGTTATTTCAGGTGGACTCAGTTTGCCGCTTTCTACAATAGCGGAAGATTGTTTTGAGATTATTCAAAAACATATAATAACTCTAAAGACCAAACAACTCTATTACGCACCATGACTCCAAAAATTTCTGTAAGGGATTATCGAAAAATAAAATATAAAACAATAAAAAATCATTCATAATAATAAACGTCATAATTTCTCACAATCGACTGTACTGATTTTTAACAAATATTAAAATTATCCTTTTTAAAGTCCAGACAAAAAATTAGATAACTATGTGTTTTATTATCACAAACAAAATAAGAGTAAGTTTTAAATATTATTTTGATGTTATTAGGTTAATATTGTAGAAAAATGTCTATTTGCTCAACTGTTCGTTTTTAATTAAAATTCGCCTAATAATCTTATTCAGCACCACATCTTCATAAAATTTTCAGTAATTATACAAAATAGTATGAAGTATACAGCGAAAATCATAAAAATAGTGAAAAAAATATTTATTAATATGGGTTCTGTAACTCAAAATGCAATTTTTTGATCCCCAATTTTTTCCGTGATTTTTCATCTAAAAATTATCAGACTAAAATATTCATATTACATCAACACTATTTTAAAAATTCGTTAATATATATTAAAAACTATTTAATTAAATATTCACCATTTTGGTTAAATTATACATATTTTCAACACTGTCAACATTGACTTTGTACGTTCCCACACGCCACTACTATTTTTTCCATGACTTTTTTCAAACCTATATATAGTATTTTGTCTGGCCTTCGAAGGGTTAAATTATTAATTTTAACACAGTTTGATAAACTGAGAAAAACTGATTTTTCGTTTAAGTTTGTAGTTAAAAATTTTTTTAAATAATAATACAAATAAAAAAAAAAAAAAAAAACACTCCAGATTTGACAAAAATATGCCTACATACCAAATTTTATTTAAAACCGTTCTACTCATGGGACAGATATCATTACATGCAGAATTGAAATATGCAAATTTGTATATAATTGAGTGTGTTATAACTTGAGTAGCATACAAAACATCGAAAACCCCGTTGAAAATGACAGACATTTTGATATTTTCGATTCAGTTGTTTGAATTTCAGTAGACGACGACGACATCATTGAATAAAAGAAATTCGACGACAACATCAACGACAGCAACGATTGCAATGACAAGGATAACGACAATGACGACAACAACAACGACAACAACGATTGCAATGACAAGGACAACGACAATGACGACAACATCAACGACAGCAACGATTGCAATGACAAGGATAACGACAATGACGACAACAACGATTGCAATAACAAGGACAACGACAACAACGACAACAACGACAACAACGATTGCAATGACAAGGACAACGACAACGACGACAGACAGTATGTCTAACATAACTTAACCTAACTTTTCTTGTTTCCTAAGGTTATAAAATATGAAGATTAGAAAATAAATCTAAATTTTTGTGTTCACCGAACTTACATTATACCTACATGAAATTTCCTCTTGTTTACTACTTAATGGTTTGTGTTCGTGTAACAACTGAAGACGATGACTTTCGTCTTGTTACAGATAAAGTGATAACTGTAGAAAACTATATTTTTTTTCTTTTCATTTAGTAAATATATCATTACAATTCGAAATTTTAATAACAATAAAAAAAAAAATATGAAATTTCATCGATAAAAGAATAAGAACTTTTAATGATTTCTCTAAAATAATAATTTTAAAGTTCTAAGACTCTTGAACATCGTTTTCCTCTTTGTAAATATTAAGTAGTTAAATATAAATAAGTCGCCACAAATAACTGAGAAGCAATACCAGTGAAATTATTATGACAATTGTCTGAAAACTACGCGATATCTCTAATACTTATGATTTTTAGTTGTTAACAGTTTTCCAGCAGATGTTTCGATGTTTTCATTAAAATTTTTAAATTAATCTAAATGTTTTTTAAACCTCCACAATTTTTTTCATATTTATAAAACCTACGAGACACGAAACAAAATAAAATCCGGAACATAAAAACACCATAACTTTTTCTTTAAGAGAAAAAAAGTAAAATGAAAATGTTTTATTCATATCTTGAAATCTGTTACCCGACGATTACTGCTCTACAATAAACCTAAAGCCCGGCCGTGACGAGCTGTGTTATAGCATCGTCACGATACTTTATCAGGTTTTTTATTCGTTGTTTTTAAAAGACCATTAATTGGCACAGTGCTTCGCTGAAACAGCGTTGTATTGGTCTGATCGACAGGGTTGCTGGAGAAACATTGATAACATCCCTCGTTATTCAGGAGTTGGGGGTGGGGGTGAGTTTGTCCACTCTATTCATTGATCTGCCATAAATGACTTTCAAACTGACAGCATAATTAAAATTGTGAAGTGTTTTATTTTTTCAAACGCAACTTTTTTTTCCATTGACACAGTCCAGAACAAAGACATAGATATTTTGTTTTGTTATAATCTGTTACTAAAACAGAGTCTTTTTTTGAATAGGTACTTATCGAAATATTCGCCAGTATTTTCACATCATTGTAGTATAGAGAAAGATATATGATATCCGCTTTGAAATCAGTGAGATTTTTAGTCAAAAAGAGTAGATAGATTATTACCAAATTTGGTGTTTTGGCGATATTGCGAGACCTTTTTTCATTTTTTCGATAACTTATATTTTGGGGATACTCTAAGACACAAACTCAAAAATCAAATTTCCTAAATAACGGGTTCAAGAATTTTGCGAACTGTTACTAAAATCCATTGTGACGGAAACAAAATATATTGGCCACCTCTTTCCAAAAAACGTCAGTTCGTTTATAGGTAAAAAAAAAAATTAAATAAAAAAAAAAAATAATAAAAAAAACGAGCAGTGGAAAACTAATTTCTCAAAATCTTTTCTTTTTTTTTTATTTCATTCAAATTTTGGAGAAGTGGGAATATAAACCAAACTAGTTTAAAATAATTTATAATTATTAAGTTATAATTTATAACCAGTTTGCAAATTAGTAAGTAATAGAAAATTACCGTTTTGAAACAAATAGTAGATCTTGAACTATGTCTCCTGCAGAACTCCTTAAGGTATCTGCTTTTTCAATACTTTGTCTGCTCGAGATCCCTTAGTGGATCTAGGTTTATGCTGCAGAACCCGTCGTTGATTTTGGCCTCCTCAATGACTCTGTCGCTGTAAAAACCCTTAGTGGATCTGGGCCTCCTCAATAACGCTGTCTGCTACAGAACCTTTAGTGGGTCTTGGACCTCTCGATGACTCTGTCTGCCACAGAACCTTTATGGGATCTTGGCCTCCTCGACGATTCTGTGTGGTGAAACACTCTTCGTGAATCTTGGTTTACTTAATTTCTCTGCCTGTTGTAGAACCCGTAATGGACTTTGGTATCCTAAATGACTCTGCCTGATACAGAACCTGTAGTGGATCTTCCCCTCCACTATGACTCTATCAGCTACAGCACCCATGGTGGATATTGGCCTCCTCAATGACACTTTTCGATGAGTTCCCTTAATGGATATTGGCCTACTAAATGACTCTGTGTGCTGCAGAACCCTAAGTGGATCTTGGCTTCCTTAATGTATCTGTGTGTTTCATAATGCGTAATGGATCTTGGTCTCCTCAATGACTGTCTGCTGCAGAACCTATAGTGGATCAATAGAGAACAGTGGTCTTTTGAATGACTCTGGCTGCTGCTGAACTCTTAATGGACCTTGGCCTCCTCAATAACGCTGTCTGCTGCGTAACCCTTAGTAGATCTTGCCCTATTCTACAAGCGACACTGTTTGTTGCAGCTGCTTGCCAATACCTAACGTTGAGTAAAGCCTCGCGTCTATAGTCACACTATCAATCTACCTCAACCACGGTTTTGATTTGCTGATTATTCTGTTCAAATCTCCATCAAAGAGACTTCTAAGAAATTTCCCAAGGTTGACTTTGAACAAGTGTCCTACCCAACTAAGTCTCCTCAGTTGTGTGTAGAGGATGACATGAGGTTTCTTAAATAGTTCATATAAATCATGGTTTGTCTTCTTCTTCTCCAATGTGTATCCATTTTAATTGGGTCAAAAATATCCGTCGTCATGTTTTCTTTTCAAAAATCATAAATCATAGACTTGGATACCGTTCGAGTTTTGAAAGTGTAAGTCATCTGATATGATGAGCATTTTGTAAAGTATCGCTGGATATGGTTATGCTGTTAAAATGTTTACGCAGTCCGAAGTAACATATATTTACTTTCGTAATCCACTAATTTACTTCAAATGAAAATTTATTGCACAAGGTTAGTAATTATCCTAGATATTTAAAATGTTTTACTTTTTTAAATATACAAGAATCAATTTTTACAAATTTCTCTGCGAACTTTCACAGGTTGATTCTTGAAAATCTTTACCATTTTAAAATAACATTAAACAATAACTAACCACTCAAATTGTCTATCAAATTCTCGTCCCAAGTCTTATAGGGGATGGAAAGGAAGCTTATCTATGTCTGTAAAAAATTCACTTCATGCAACAATTGATGAAGATATGAAGAAAAAAGTTTGGTACTGTTAATGCTTCCAGGTTTGTCAATGGTACAGGTCGGATATTCTTTCAATCAGATGGTTTATTGCAGCTCCAGGTACTGTGCGCTGAAAATCCATTACATTCAGACAAGATTCGTGTTTGATTCATGTTATCTGCCACGAGGATTGTTAGATTAATTTTAGTTTATGGACTTATTGAATTTGTGAAACAACTTGATGACATTGAGGTGACGCAAAGCTACTTTCAGCATGAACTTGCCAAGTATTCGATACTGCAATGGCTCTTATAACCAGTTTAATTCGAGACCACATTATTTCAAAGGCTCTGTGGCCACCCAGGTCGTACTATCTCACTTTTATCTTTCAGTTTTTTTAAAGATCAGAGTGTATTTTGCTTATCTTCGAGATAACATTACTAGTGTAATCAGCAATATTGATTTCAATATACTTTTTAGAATATCTAAAAATATGAAGAAACATTCAGTGTTATGTTTGAATATAATGGGAGGAAACTTCCAACATCTTACTTGCTTTAAATGAGTTATTTTCATTTTACCAGGGTATCTCTGTAGGTTTATTTAAATTTTATGTAAATTATCCTCCAAATAAACGTTTAGTATCCAACGAAAATGGTAAAGATTTTTGTACCAATACCGCCAGTAAAAAAGTAAGTGAATAAACAAATAACATATATCACTATAGCGAGGCAACAATAACGTCTATTGTCAGCTGTTTTGAATCTACCAGATTTTTTTTATAGACTTGTGTAATTTTTGTGCTGAATAAATCTTTAAAGTTACATTGAAATGTAGACTGGTTTTCCTGGCTCATTATCTGTGGTTAAAAGTCCTATCGGTTGAACGAGACTACAATATCTATCTAATCATTATAATCTCGTAATTTAACTAATTTATTGTATGTCATTCAAACAGCCAGATATACAGGATGTTCCAAAAATATGTGAACTAACTTAGAGAAGTGATTGAGGGCTTCAAAATAGAGAAAACATTTCTTGTAAACATATGTCCAAAAACGATTAGTTATCAGTCATTTTTTTTTGAAAAAATAATGATTCCTTTAGTACTGACTAAGATTTAGAATCCGAATTTCATATACAGATTTTTTTATGCTCCGTTTTAACTGTTAGTAAACATAAAATGATTACACAATACTAAGTAAGCAGCAATTTTTTTAAAAGTAATTAATTAATTTTTAATGTCATTAAACAATTGTAATAGATTTTGTCAATCATTTTAAGTTATGTCCTGAAAATAATATGAAACC
Source organism: Aphrophora alni (assembly GCA_963513935.1). Lineage (NCBI taxonomy): Eukaryota > Metazoa > Arthropoda > Insecta > Hemiptera > Aphrophoridae > Aphrophora > Aphrophora alni. Next base: position 145,624,720 of record OY740765.1, read on the forward strand.
AATACATTGATTTAAAGAAATATTTACATGGTTGACTGTAAACTTGTAGCTAATTGCTTTTTACTATAACACACAAAAGTTTATAAATTAGTTATTCCTTATTATCAATATTAGGTGAACTGTGTGGGTGTTACGTGAGTGAAGATTCACAGATAAAAATTATCAGATTTACTCTTGGGTGTTGTGGACAATTAACAAGAAATTATGTTTAAGTTTTTTGTCTATAATTTGGTTATCCTTTGAGCTAGAGACAAAACAAAAGAGAAAAATATTCATCGATAAAAGAGAAAAATATTTTGTCTTGAACATTTTTTTGTAAAGTTTCCTTTTCGATATATTTAATATTAAAAGTTTCAATCGCCCGTCATTTAGAAAATGTATAATAAAAAAAAAAGTGTATATTAAATTTTGACATGAAATACTAATAACTTATAAATTTATAATTATTTTTGTAAAAAAACACAAAAACTCAAAACAAACGGATAATAAAGCGTTATGTTTCAAGGAATGTTTTTCTTTATTTTGATGCATTGAATCACTTATTTTTGAAACACTCTTTATATAATTCGATTGAATCTACTCGTATGGACTTTCAGCACTTCACAAACCGCTTTGTTGCACTAAGAACACCTCTAGAAATTGATTTTTCAACCCATCACATAACTTTCTCTGTAGATGGGAATATTGAAGTAACAATATTGTAACTGTATCTGGGAGAGAATATTATAATATTTTAGAAACGCTGCAGGATACTTTATTTTTACAAAACTAAGGCTACTTAATGACTTATCAAAATTCAAATTGAATCAAAATTTATTTCAAAATAATGGTCACCTACTGTATATTACGTCTCAAAAGTTATTATTCAAAGTTATTGACAGTGTTATTACTGCAATAAACTCGTTATTTCCTTTTAAAATGAATAAATAACCGGAGAAGATTGTCAATAAAAAATAAAATATTCAGTCTTGGACTATACATAAAAACAAAGTGCCCATCTCACCGGGGCGGGGACATTTTGCATGGCAAAGTTACCAGGCTGGATTTACTTTTATAGCACAGTGTCGCCACATGCGGATATATCTACAACTTAATGCAAATATAAACTATGCATTATACAAGTTCTTTATAAAACGGGTCTTATTTTCGTAGTCTTTAGGCGTCCGGTGTTGCCTTGAATAATTTTATGTTCTTTTCCACTTATACCTATTTAGTTAACATAAATAACACATGGGAAGGTTGTTTATAGCTAAGAGGGGACAATATGGAGGAGCGGTGCAAATGATATCAAATAGTTAAGAATTTTGAATGAAATCAGTTCCTATGGTATAGTTCAGTAAAAGAGGTTTTTCACTTCTGATTACATACAAACTGCTCATATTTTGTTATTAACATCTCATAAGGTACCTTTGTGGATTTTTGTCTTTCTTTAGGCAGTTAAAATGACTTCCTTTGAGATATCTATATACAGGGTGGGTGGGAACTATGAGAACGGCTTAATATCTCGTATATAAGGGAAATGTAAAGGTAGATGTGATAGAGGAACCTACTCCATTTAAAAATACAATTTCATTATGATTTCAAAAAAATTCGTTCGCCATCTTGGATCCGCCATTTTGAATTAAAGTTTATGTTTTTTAATGGGAAGGTGGTCATGTGACACATCATTAAATGTAGAGTTTTAAGACAAAATCAATGATGAAAACCTTACGTTCATATCTCAAACAGTTTATGTACGTTTAAACATTTCATTTAATGTAAAAATAAAATATTAAGCTTCTTACCTATCAAATTTTAATGATCACTAAAAATAATAATTATCAAACAATCAAAATAATTAATATCTTATGGGTTGAGAAAAGTTATTTTCTTTCTAACTAGGCTTTTCACCTCGGTATACGTGGTACATGTAGGATTTTGATGAAACAGAGCTCATTCGAGTTGTATCAAGATTATTAACTTACAAAAAAGTATTCTATTTACTTAACAAAATTATAAACAACGTTTTCTACTTTTTGAAAATGAAAATTTAATTGCGAATTTATTTATAGAGGGTTTTCGGAGGTCACTGATTTTTAATTTGAGGTCAAAAATACTAAATGACGTATTCATTATAGCTAATAAAAATGACTGACAGGTTTTTCACTTAGGAACGCGTAAATGTTAGATGAATTTTGAAATGATTACTGTCTATAAAAGAATATATTCAATTAATTTATAATAAGGGGGATAGTAGACACTTTAGGTTTTAGGGTGGAAAAAATAAACTTATACGGATTTTGTATGAATTTATTAACAATAATTGTTTTCAATTATAATGTAGGAATATATACAAATATAAAACTTATTCCACCCTAAGGGCCTCACTTTAGTGAGTACGGACTACGAAATCCCAAGACACCTTAGCTGGTTCAACACATATGACATGTAGTCTTGGGTTAGGTCCCTCTCGTTGATTTTTCAAAGTTCTGCCCTCTATCGACCCCGATGCTATTGTAGTTTTGAAGAGGTAAGGGTCACTATTTTAGAAACTCCCCCCCCTCTTTTAATATAAGGCATTGTTGACAGAAATGTAATTTCTTTTAAACAACAAAACAAAACAAAAATTTCTCAGTTTCTGCTACATTTGAAGTATGTGAAACATTTAGGTAAGTATTGTCATGGCATAATTTATGATTGATTTATGACCTTGAATTAAAAATCAACTACCTCGTAAACCGCCTAGAACACAACTTTGAGGCTAAATTTATATTTTCAAGGATTAATGTAATTATTTCATTACAACAATATAGATTCACAACAATCAAAAGAACGAATCCGAGCTCTCCCAATATTTTTTTCTCGTTACCATACTTCTCCAACTTTTCAAACAGCTTCGCTTGTCAAGTGTGGTGGAGGGCTTCCGTCTCCATTCCCCATATTCTATTGATTGTTGTATATCTAAAGCACGATTTATTACTGGTTTAACTTTAATCTAGATTCAATAATGAATCGAACGAGCCTTGTTTCACATTATAGGTGGTTTAGTTTTTTCCGAGTTTTTGCGGCAATTTCCGCCTTTTTTTAGTGGATTCGTTCACAGGATGAAATTAGAACAAAATTTATTCATATTTTCCTCGTAATATACACGTCACCATACGCCTGTAAGTGTGATTCTGATAATAATAATAATACTTTAGCCTAGGGCTACTGGACGCTAATGTACTTGTGAAATGAATGGCCAACGCATCAAGTTACTGTCGCTTTAATTCTAGTTTCCGTAAGTACAATTCGGTATTAATAGTGGTTATAAAATAACTTATGTTAACACCGTAACGTTTAAACACAAATGGGGTTTTAACAGGTAAGAGCTTTAGTCACGTGATCAATCAGTGGTTAAGTGTGGTTAAATTAATATATTGTAGAGGTTATTTGGTATGTAGTGGCGCTTGACCTTCATTGGGCAAACAGGTTCCCGTCACTTTTTAGTGGTGGGGGAAGCGAGTGAGTTAGTGTTCCGAGGTCCTTTTGTCAGTGCGTTTCTAGACAGTGTATTACGAACAATCTTCCCCCCTACTCCAAGCCAGACCGCCCTCCCTCCAAGCGCCACCTCATAACAAATGAGCTATATGACCTAAAACACTCTTGTTCTGACTTATAGTGAGTGTGAGTATGACAAGCCCAATTTTTACATCCAGTTTAGAATCAAGTTTAGATACCTTTATATCTAAAAAAAAACCACCTGTTTTTCTTTTATCTTTCTTAAATAGTATATTTCATCACTAGGGCCAAAGTGAAGCTTTTCGATACAAGCTCGATACAAACTTAGACCGGAACACGAGCGAGGATTGAAAAGCTTCTTTTGGTCCTAGTGATGAGCTATATTTTTCGTTATACTGCAAACAATATAAGAAAACTATTTCACAAAAATATTTACCTTCAAAAGTTTGGACAAGTTACACAAGTTTGCAGCTATTACAGCTGTTTAGTTTGTGTTAGTTGTACTTATTTATAAAATCGATGGTAACAGCTGTTTTATTTTTTATTTACAATCGAGATAATCGGTTGTTTTTATAGATGCTTTACAATAGTTAATTAATTCGTATAAGCGAAGTAACAGCTGATGACCTCGACCTCAGCTGATGATTTTAGGTCCTAGGACTAAAAAGAACAAGTCTAGCATCTCAATGTATGTATTGAAAACAGCTGTTTTTGAAGCAGTGTGACGAAAAAGTTTTTTGACCAATTCTTAATCTCTTCCGACACTGACGCTATTGGAGTATTTGAGGTCTCTAATTTTATTGTTTTGTTTTTTGTCGAGATTTTACACTTAAAAATCTCAAGAAACAAGTTAAAGTTTAAGATCTTAAAAACTATAGGATTTTAAAAGCTCTAAGTGAAAAAAACCTTGAAAACAAATGAAAAATTGTTCTAGCTTTCTGTTCAAAATAATTTGTGGTAATTTTTATAACATTACTACTTACAATCTAGTTTCACTTCAAAAATTTGGCATAGAATATATACAAAATTAAAGTAGTACAACCGATATTAGACGACGAAAAAAATGGAAAGTAATTTCATTTGTTTTATCACGTTGATTTTTGTTATAAATTTCATGAAATTTTGAAATAGCTTGCGACGATTTTGATATATTACAAAGACGAGTATTGTTCATTTGTTTAATTGCTATTCCTGAACAGATTTTTTTTTTGAGATGGTTACGAATAGGTTTATTTGGATCCTTAGACCCAACATTTAATTAAAAATTACTCTAATCTTTAAAACCAATTTTGAAAGAAGTTGACGGGCTTTCACCATGGCACCCAGCCCCATCAAACAATTTTTTACAAGCTGATCTTGTTTATGTAATGAACAAAAGTTGGTTCCTTTGGCCTTGTAGGAAATGTTAAATTGAATTGGTAGATCAAGAGGTCTTATGCAGTAGGGTAAGTTTGTTTAAAAGAGTTGTTACACAGGTTTTTTGAGCCTCGTAATTGTGTATATCATTCCTTTCTTGACATTGTCTAGCCCCTAGTGGGTCTCGTAGATGTGTATAATATATTAAAGAGTTTCCACTCGCATTGTTCGTGTCAGCGGGCCTCGAAGCTGTAAATATGTGAAGGAACAACCACTCGTTACGCTCGTGTCGGTGACTCGGGATTACATTTTTATGCGAGTTCAGGGTTCAAATTGTATTTTTTACAATAAATTTGCTATTTTCCTAATATTATGTTAGTGAAACGAGTAATTCTTTTAAGTGTGTAAATTAATTTTCGAAAACGGTTCGAAGTTTTTAATGAATACAGACGAATTTTCATTCTGCCATCATAGAGATGCGGTGCCATTACATACAGAATCAAAATATTCAAATTTGTATCTAATTTAGTGAGTTAGTAAATGAATAACACATGAGATGTGAACAAAAAACTGTTTTAAGTGGTAGTCATTTTGATCTTTCAAATCGATTTTTCTGAATTTCTCTCCACGGAATAGTGACTTGGTATTTTCTTGGGAAGTCTGTGTTCGAATTATATTCTTGCAATAACTTTGCTATTTGTCATCGTAGGGTTAGTGTGCAAATTGAAATATGCAAATTTGTATTTAATTTAGTGTGTTATATGATGAATAACACAATATATAAAGAAAACAAACTGTTTAACATTGTGGGCACACTATAGTCCTCAATTCCAAATTTAAAGTTACAATTTTAATATAAGTGACAGGTAGCGTGTTTATGTACAGACTTCAACAATGGCGGATGGAAGTATACCGAAAATTACATTTGTCTACAGTTGTTGAAAAAGTGGCATTTTGTTCATTTAAATTAGTTTGCAAAACAGCTGATTTCTCAACAGTTTCACTTTGGCTACTAATTTGCCCACTACTTTACACACTACTTTGCTCACTCCGAATGGCAACCGAACAAAACGAAATTTAGGTTAAGTTTATTTGAATTGATTTATAATATACAGGAAATGTCCCGTATGTAGGTTAGATTAATTCTTACATGTAAAATAACATAAATAAACAACAAAACACCTTTTTTAAGTTGAAAATGGAAGAAATTATTAATGAAGATGATTGACACGGAGAGTATGTACGAAGTATGTACATGTACATGTGTAAACGAAGTATGTACACGTAGAGTATTTTTCGTTTGCCGAGGTTTGAAGTTGGCAATCCCGTTTCCTCAACAATACACCTAAATTATTTGTAATATTCATAAATAACCTCAGTTTTGACGTGAGAACTTCTACTCAGTGTTTTTTTATTTGTCACAAAATAACAACTGTAGACAAAGTATAATGTGCAATTCGTGAGCAAAGTGTCTTTTTTAAACTCGATAATTTTTCTCTCGTTTAAAAAAGTGCCACTTTGCTCACTAGTTGCACAAATAACTATATCGGTTTTCTTAGACTTTAAAACAAAGATTAGTAAAAGTGATGAATTTTTGCGATTATCAAACTTACCCAAGACATCTTATACTGACTGGGTAAGAAAAATCAGACTTTCATACCTTGGTTTAACAACACCCTTCTTTTAAATGATCAACTGGATTTTACTTTGGTTTTGTAAGGGTAAATGAGAAAGTCTACTTTTTTCACAACTCTGGACCAACTGCAAGCTGTGTGGTCCATGTTATAACAGTTATGAATTTTTTTTTTTTATATTCAGCACGCTGTCACCAGTCAGCATGGTGTCCAGGTAGAAACTGTCGACCCTATACTAGTCGTACATCACGACTTGCTACAATTATTTGCATTCAATACCGAGTATTATCATACGCAAATATTTAAAACCCTAACTATTGTTAACAAACGATTCTTTTACCCTGTCAAGGCTAGTGTCTTTCCTGCGTGCGTACATAGGAATATATGACCTTACTGTGTGACCTATCGAAGTAAAAGTAAAAAATACTGACAAGACAAATATAAATTTTAATGATAATCAATGGGCAAGTTGATGTTGATTCCGACTGGAAGATAATAAGAACAGTGAAGAAATAAGACAAATATTAGTTGTTATAAAGACCTAAGAAAATGGAATTGGGAACATTTCACGTTTTAAAAAAGAACATAAAGAGGTTGTTGGGGATAAAAAATTAGATTTAAGTTAGAATTATTCTAAGTCATAATGTAGGCAGCAGAGCATCGACAATAGTTGGGAAATAATGTAAAAAGTTAGGAAACTGCTGAGCTCGCAGTCACTAGATGTAATGTAGAATACTAGGTGAATAGGTGAATACTAGGATATACAAGGTTAATTAGACCACCCGTCCGCAATATATAGCGACTGAACCAAATGAGCTACAGCTTTCGTTTTAACTTAAACCCTGGAGAACTCAGTAAAGATGTTTTCCAATCTCAAAAAATCCCTAAAATTGCTCTTTTTGGGGGTGGGGGTCGTTTTTGGAAAAATTTCAAATGTAAAGGTAGTTCGAGTGATACGTGTTTTTAAAGGTCTCTGTTCACTGATCATTTTGGAAAAAAGTTTTAACTTATCTTATTGCGTATGTACAGGGTGTTCTAAAACGTTGAAAAATAGTGTTTTTACAGTTAGTTTTATTATTAGGTACCACATAAAATAGCCTACATAAACCAAATTTTTATCCTAGATTCATGAGGTGATACCCTTTATACAAATGTGCTTAAGTTGCCCCTTAGTAAAACAAATTAAAAATTTTAATATTTTAACATTTCAAATTTGAAAATTTTTATTTTCCCTTATGAGTGTATGAAACTATCAGCTGATTTATTGTTACAGATTGGTAATGATATTGTCTCTTGGTAAAGTTAACATGACTTGGCCTCATTTAGTTTAGTGCTTCGTATACAAACAACCTCCGTCCAGTTGTCGTCCAGGTCTAAGGAAGCTCTCCTGTGGGTACCCAGCAGAAATATTCAGAAGTACGTCTTGCTGAATTTTATTTGTCGTACAAATCGGTTGTATATGACCTCCGGATTTGGATCATTTGCTGAGGTTAATATTTATCCAGCTTTCCTGATCAATCTTACATTTAGTTGGTTATTTTTGGTCACCTAGCCTTTTAGTGACATCAATTGACAGGTTAGGCTAATAAGGAACAAATGTCGGATTTCCATATTGAGCTTATAATTTCATTACAACCTGCATTCCATAACTCTGCTGTTATTCAATATAAACCATATGAAGTAAACATTCAATTTGCTATTAAAGGAACAATTAGTGATAGAATTTATATAATTACAGAAGCAGCTTAAACTAATAAACCTATTATAAAATACGATGATACAACTATCGATAATATGTTTTTCAGGTCACTACAACGAACAGAACCATTAAATTTTGATGACGGTTTAGGCGTAGGTTTGTTTTTAAAAAGAACAACGGATATTAAATTAATAGATTCTATTTTATATTTATATATAATCACAGAAATATATATAAGAGCTGAATGTTGTGGGAAACGTTTTCTATGGGGTAACTCAAATAAAATTAATTTATTCCCAAGAATAAGACATCCATGTGATTCTGATGAAATCTCAAGACTTTTATCGTTAGTCAAAATTAATGCAATTGATAACAGTGTAAAAAATTATGTTTTCTCCCCAGTATACGAAGTATAAGGTAAGTTTAACATACGTGTAATTGTTGTAGTTGTCATCGTTGTAGTTGTCATATTTGTCGTTGTCGTCGTTGTAGTTGCTATCGTTGTAGTTGTTATCGTCATCGTTGTAATTGTTGTCGTTGTCATGTTGTAGTTCTCGTCGTTGTTATGGTTGTAGTTGTCGTTGTCGTAGTATTAGTTGTTGTTGTCATCGTTATTGTTGTCGTCGTTATAATTGTCATCGTTGTAGTTATTGTTGTCATCGTTGTAGTTATTGTTTTCATGTTCTAGTCGTGTCGTTGTCGTTATTATCGTTATAGTTGTCGTCGTTAAAGTGTTGTCATCGTTGTAGTTGTCGTCTTTATAGTGTTGTCATCGTTGTAGGTGTAGTTGTTTTTATCTGTACGAAACCACAATAGCGGTCACAAAAATTAAGATAGGAATTTAAAATTTGATACTGGGGAATATAGTGTGGTCATATATAACCCTATTGTAATTCAGAAAAATTGAATTGTAAATAACGAAATAGATTTTTAAATGTTTTTATTTGTATCTTGTTGTAACACACTTAATTAGTTACAAATTTGCAGATTAAAAATTAGTATCAACCCGACGTCTCTGCGATGGAAAATAGGGAAAGCTACGGTCAAAAATGTAATCTCGAAACCTGACCTCATAAAAAAATGTGATATTCGTATAGTTATGAGACCTCGCAGGACCGAGTCACTGACATAAGTGTAGAGAGTGATGGCTCTTTCACATATGTACAGTATCGAGGTTTGCAAGGGCCAAGACTTTGACACGAGCGAAGTGACCATGTATGTACCTATATAATTTAATATTTCCAAAAATTCCCAAAAAAACTATTTTTGGGAATTACATTTTTACATTTACTAATCTGCTTCTATTACGATAAGTAATGGTATTTTATAACACGAAATTTATCTTAATCATACGCGAATGGTGCGCTTGTGCGCGCGCGCGTGTGTTTGTGTGTATGTGTGTGAAAGACGAGAGGAGAGAGGGTGTGTTTGTGTTCGTTTTCCATACTTGTATTTTTAGTTTGTGAAATTCAGTCTTGTAAAATTTCATTCCAGTAAACAATTGATGTATTTACTTTTTAGTATACTATGTCAAAATATAATATGTAGTTTGGGGGAAAAATTTGACACATTTTTAACGGTATTGGAGAGTTCACATATTAAACCAGATATCATTGTTTTCTGTGAAACGTGGATTTAAGATGGTGAGGTTAATTTTTATATAATAAATGGTTACAATATGTTTAGTAATTGCAATAATAATTATCGTGCTGGTGGGGTAATAGTGTATGTTAGACACGAGTTGTCTTATAGAGGCCTTGTTTTATCAACTGTTTACTCTGCAGACTGTGTGTTGTTATCTCTCTCTATACTTCAGACTGAAATAACAATATTGGCCATTAATAGATTACTTCATCAGCCTGTTGATACTTTCCTTTGTGATATCAAAGATGTATTGCAAGTTAATCAGGGCAAAAACTTTATCGTTATTGGTGATGTAAATATTAATATTTTGATAAAAGTTGCGACAACAGATAAATATTTAGATTTGATGGCGAGTTTTAGCTTTCAATCCTTGATGAATGAAGTAACTAGGGGCATCAGCGGTTCATGTATAGATCATGTGTTTTTGAGACTTTGTCAGCGTAAACAAATTATAAATTTTTGAATCAGATGTTTTAAATTGGGCAATAACTGATCATGCCTTGGTTTCTCTATCACTATTGATGGTTGAGGGTAAACAGGTTATTTAAACGAAACAACTTTGTAAAATTAATTTCGAAGCCTTGGATCATAAACTTGATTCTTGTGACTGGAGTATAGTTTACAATTGTAACTGTGTCAATACTGCTTTTGAAACATTTTTGAAAATATTCAATAAAATAATTAGAGGATTCTAAAGTAATAACAGATTGTAAGGTAAGTTTCGTCAAATTGAAGCCCTGTATCACTGATATGTTGTGTGTTCGGGTAAAAAACCGTCATCATCTTTGTAAAAAACTAAAAGCTCAACCTTACAATGATAAACTAAAACGATAGTATAAGTCATATGATTGTAGACTAAAAGCTGATATTAGATTAACAAAGGAGAAATATAATGCAAATAGTTTCAAATCTTTAAGTGGTAATATTAAGAAATAATGACAACTAATTGATGAAATTATCAGTGAACAAAAAATCTAATTTTAAAATTGACAAAATAGTCCATAATAATGTTGAAATAAGTAATTCAAAAGAGGTAGTATCTTCATTTAATAATTTTTTCTTAAGTGTAGCACAAGATCTGAGATCTAATATAAACAATATTAGCATAGTAGTGGTTTTGAGAAATTATTTCCCACTAATAGTCTATTAAATTCAATCTTTATTTTACCAATAACAAGAGGAGAGATTAAAAAAATCATCACAACACCAAACCATTTATTACCTATCATAAAGTATCTTTGCAATTTAAGTTTTTCCAAAGGCATTTTTCCTGATTGTTTAAAAACGGCACTTGTCATACCGTTATTTATTTTAAAAGGCCACAAAAGCTCTATGAGTAATTTAGGCCCATTTCTCTACTATCTGTGTTTTCAAAGATATTTGAAAAATTAATGAAAGTAAGGCTTATGAAATTCTTTTCAACATTTAAATATTGGTGTAGTGTCCAGTTTGGTTTTAGGGGAAAGTTATCAACAGAGCATGTAGTAACTTCATTTTTGGAATCTGTCTATAACGGCATGAACGAGAATAATAAATGTTCTGCTTTATTTATTGATAAAACAAAAGCATTTGACACATTTGATCATTTGATATTGCTTGATAAGTTGTGGGTAGCGGGGATAAGAGGAGTGGCTTATAAATAGTTTAAAAGGCTTACAAATTGGTTCTTTCCGTTCCATCCATAATTTCATTACTGTTACGATAGTTAAACCCTAGTCACATTTTCATACCATATGATTTTTCTGTTAAAAAAAAAACGATAAAATTAACTAGATTTTATCAGTTTCACAAATTATTTATTTTACGTTTAGTCCTGTGTTGGTGTTTACACTTCCTATACTATGCTTAATTAAATTTTAACTTTATTCAACAATGGGAAGTACGAAAAATCACCTAGTGAAAATATATCACACGTCAATATTAAAAGCTTATAACTCCTAAACAACCGGATTTATAAAAAAATCATAAAAAACGAAAAAAAGTTCTGAAACCCCATCCGTCTGGAAATATTAAACCAGCTAAAATTCAACGTCAAAGTTATGATGTTTAGGGGAAAGATGTACTGATTTATTCTCTGGTACTGAAATGGGTGGGAATGTTTCATGATGGATGAAAATCTGCACAATGAACTAAATGTGAGACGGTTTTTGCTAAAAGAAGATTTAAATGTGCGTCCGGTTAAAAATATTAGAGTGAACAGGCTACACAGCACTCCATCAGTTTCTCTGCATTTTCTATAAATTTCACATCACTTTTTCGCAAAATTATATCCGTGAAACTGTAGTGTCAAAATTGTTTCCATGTGCTTTGCCGGTTGACAACACAACTCACGAGGGTTTCAATCATTTCAATTATTAGGGGCTGTTGTTATACATGAGAAGGAAAAGTTTAAAATAACATAAAGAGTAAAATATTTTAATCATTAGAGTTTTGGTTGTGAAAATATAGAAATCATTGAGTTGTTTTATATGTAAAGTTAATTAGTTGAATCCCTCATTATTAATGTTAAGGGGGTCCGGCCAGTCCTATCTCCGCCATGTTAAATAAGACATATTCATGTACCTTTTTCTCAGAAACCATAATAGATAATGGTCTGAAATTTTTACCACATATTTAGCAATATATTCTACACCTTTAGACATGGCAGTTTCGTATTATTTTATTCGACTTATGAAAAATTAATTTTTTCCTAAACGGTCATTTGTTTATTATGTTTTTGACGTTAATTATTTTTTTATTTTTGAAACTAAGCAAGATATTTAAAAAACCCCACGTCTATTGTTGTGATACATATTGAAAAACATGTGGTAAAAATTTGAGGTCTCTAACTATTATGGTTCCTGAGAAAAAGGAACATAAAGTTGAAAAAACATAACTATCGGAAAACGCAAGATTAGTAGCCTACTTTGAAGTTTTAGTAAGCTCCAGCTGCATAGGATGGCCCAGCCTCTGCATCAGCTTCTTCCTCCTCCAACTCCAGCCTTCTTTTAGCCAAGGTTGCCTTCTTCTTGGTGTTGATATTTTTCAACAGCTCTTCACGCTCCTTTTTAGCTCTACGGATCCGTTCGTTGTCAATCCTCGACATAGCTTTTACACAGTATTTTCCTGGTTTCAAGCCTAACGCTTCTAGTGTATGGCATTTGTATAATGCACCATCATTAAACTTGACACAGCATCTGCTACTCCTAACTTTAGAGTTTTCATTCCCACAAAGACTATCTTTGGTAGTCTGGACCATATCACTCCATTCACAAACTCGTTCGGGTTTGAGTTTTCCCGTGAAGGCACTTTCTCAAGAGGTGTGGCTCTGATAAGTTAATAAAAATCGGTTTGATCACTTCCATTACCACTAAAGGAATATGAAAATGTTCTCCATGATGGTAAGGTTCTTTGTTAGCCTCAGCACTCCTAAACTTACACCAACTTTCTTTACCGGCAGGGCATAGACCGTGAATAGGCTGCTCGTCACTCTATGCAAGATGGTACCATTCAGCCCAAACATCCCGTCTGATACTCTTTAATGTTGCATTAGGACCTGCATTTCTTTTTATTGCTAAGTGGTAATAATTAGTGATTTGCTTCATTATAACAAATACACAGCACAACTCTCAAATTTATAACTTATAAAAACTTACTTGGCACTACTTCACAATCACAAATATAAATTACCTAGGTTACATGTTTGTTTACATAAAACATAAACATACAATCCAACAATAATTCCATCTGCTGAAAAAAAACAGCTGCATTCATGATGTTACACTAACTACTTCTACTAACCCAACAGAAACAAATATGATTCTAACAGAGGTTTTTGCTGTACTATAAGACATGTTGCTTGCTTGAACGCCACAAAGTTTCCTTGAGTGAAGCGAAACATACATTTTAAAAATATTTTTTACGTATGCTTCCTCTTATATGTACCCCACTTATTATATATCAAATTAAACAGAAAAGAACATAGAATAATAAAATAAAATAAAAAAAAAAAATTAAAAAATAAAAAATTTTCTGGCCCGACCCCCTTAAAAAAAAAAAAATAATTGTAATATTGGTAAGAGGGTACGGTGTTTATGTTTCTGAATGTATTACATTCATATGTTTCATGAATAGTGTGTAAATAATGATTGTGTGTAGGCAATAATAAAAAAGAGAGATCTAACCCAAGACTAGATGAATAAAAATGTAGGATACATCCGAATTGCAAAAATAACCTAAATTTTGTTTTACTCTCTTGCATTATAAAATCATCTGTATACTCCAATAAAAATTAACAATTTGTATTAACAAATGTTTATTTTTGCTTTCAGAAATTTTGGAATGGCATCGTACTGTCTTTTTAAAAGGCCTACTGTTGGACGTAGCTACAGGTTCTCTTCCTACCAGCAGAGTTAGCTTTGCTTCTCCAATGTAGCAGAAGTCGAGACAATGGAAATGTAAGTATTAAATTAATTTTTTACATTGTTAGAGATAGTTTCCATGAATTTTACTGAGACAAACTTTAAAATTAGGGTGGCTACATTTTTGGGAACGGTGTTGTGTGGAAAATTATTGTATTCGTGAAATAATGTTCCACGACTAATACATGTACTCTTATTCTCGGTTCATAAAATTAATTTGGCTAATACACACTGGATCTAACTTCAATACAAAAATCTTAAAACGACTCCATCATAGTTTAATGTCCACATCTCGGAAGTACAAATAAGCATTGGAAATATCAATGTATTAGAGTTTTACATTTCAAGAAATAATTTTACTTTTTATCAAATTAAGCTGTGATCAGGATTCTTAATTCTGAAAATAATTTTTCTATTTCATTTCTTGACAATTTTAAATTGTCTCAAATATATAATCATTCTAGAATGCAGAAGATTCTATTTTATGGTTGTAAGTAACGCGATACAATCAAATATTTTGTTCTATTTTTGTTTATGAGGAATATGAGGATCTTCGGATACCAATATCCGTTTTTGTCTAGAACGAGAAGTAATAGGGGTAGCAGCACCACTCCTGTGGTAGTGTGTTCAGTAGCTCAGTGCGCGCCCAGCTGTGCTAGTGGTAAGGTTATGTTGCTGGTTGTTTGCCTCTAATAATAGTCATTCAAAATAAGTACTGTAACAGAAAACTTTACGAAGTGCATAGTGCATGCTGTATTAAGATTTCTGATGGCAAAAATTTGTCAGCGGCAAGCACACATCGTGAACGGTCAAACAATAACGAGTGAAGATATTTTAATCAATAGGTTTGTTTATTTTAGAAGAACAAACATTTAAGATGAGGGTAGAAGCGGTAGGTCATTTGGAGTGAGTAATGAATTCATTCAGGAAATTGTCCTGAAAAATCAGCCTTTCACAATATGCGAACTTTCTAAACAATTCCACCGACTGTATTGTTACCAGAAGTTCGATGTTCAGTGGCTACCGAAAATTCTTTCCGAGAACTAAAATACTGGGCTTTGTTTTAGATTTCGTTAGAATTTTGTTGAAATACTTTTTTATTTTAAACTACGATCCTAAATAAAAAATTGCTCAATCATTTTAAAACATCTCAAATCTCTGCCAATCTTTAATTTTTCTACTCTGAATGAAAAGGAAATTAATGACCCTTAGTTATGTCAACAATTATGATGAAATAATTATAATTTTACATAACAAATTCATATGAGATATTATTTTTATTTAATTTAACAACAAATTTTAGAAATCACCATCTTTCATAGGCTTACTTATAAGTAACTCGATTTTCTGTAACCACAGTTATGTACAGTTTGTAAAGTTAAGATGTTTGTTGATAAGTATTTAAGGTTTTCATAGCTAGAAATTTCTAACTTTGAAAACCTTAAATCGAGTAAAAAAAGTAAGCCTTATCCTCGTAACTCTGTTCAAATTCATCCAAATATCTCGGAACGGTTTAAGATACCATGCCACATCCTTCGCCTACAATCCTTTACTGTTACAAGGAAGTAAAACTTTGGGTCTGTATCTTCCAATCTGGCATGTTAGCGAAAAGCCTATGAAAATTATTTGTTTGTTTATTTAGTTTAATGCATGAGGTAATGTAGTTTAATGTTTTTAACTTGTTTGTTTTAAAGTATTTGCAGATTTTCTTATAGTTCTCTATTTTTTGTTTCAGAAGATACGATGTGATACACATATGAAAACAAGAGTTCAGTGTTGTGTTTGGTTTAATGATAGTGGCGAAACAAAAATTATATGATTTTATGTCAATTGTTTAATGTAACTACAAGTGGTTATGTAGTGAGATGTATTATATAAGCAATTATTATTTACTAATCATTGCATGTACTAGGAAAAAAATATTTGCAAATTTGTAATCATAAAAATTGTTTAATGAATAAATGTAAAATAACAGAAAAATGCCTTTTTAAATTTATTGATTAATTCCTAACGCATTTCCTGTTTCCTACAGAAAAAAAGTTGTCTTGCAGGTAGCAATATTTTGCAGGAAATGTATGGTAGAGTGCTGTACTTCCCAGCCATATAAACTGAGAAAATGATCGCTTGCTTTGTTGTCTGGTAAAAGTCAGCACTTTCCACAACATTAAAACTGTGAAAGTTATTGCTTCGATTAATTTAAGATAGAATGCAGAAATTTCCATAACAAAAAAATAAATCCAGACCTCTTAAAAAAATTATATTCTCCTGATCCTTACAAAAGTTACAAAAACCTGTTACCCAGAGAATAGAAGTTGGGTAAAAACGACAAAATACTGTTATCAGGTGAATATGATTTGATAGGAAGTCTATCTAAATTGAAAACTGAATTGCAGATGACATCTACCTCCTTTAACATTATATTCTCCTGATGTTACTTTAAAAAAAACAAAATCTGTTTTCAAGTGAATATGATTTGATAGGAGGTCTATCTGAATTGAAAACTAAATCACAGTTAAATCCACCTCCTTTAAGATTATATTCCCCAATTACTTTGGTAAAACGACAAAATCCTGTTATCAGGTGAATATGATTTGATAGGAGGTCTATATGAATTGAAAACTAAATAACAGTAACATACACCTCCTTTAATATTATATTATCCTGAAACTTCGGTAAAACGACAAATTCCTGTTATTAGGTGAATATGATTTGATAGGAGGTCTATCCGAATTGAAAACTGTATCGCAGTTGACATCTAAGTTACCTTCTTCAACATTATATTCTCCTGATTTAGCTTTTAAACCACAAAATCTTGTTATCAAGGAGGAGGGGCAAAGGCGGGGCAAGAGGGGATAGGAGGGGTAAGGGGCGGGGCGGGTCAATATAGGAGGGGGATGGGAAAGGCCCGGGCAAGAGAGGAAGGGAGGGGCAAGAGCCGGGGCCAGAGAGGTGGGGGAGGCGCAAGGGTTGGGTCTTATGTCACGTGATCACCCTCACCACTCTTGTTCTCAAGTATCCCCCTCTCTACCTCAAGTGAATATGATTTGATAGGAGGTCTATCTGAATTGAAAACACAATCACAGTTGACATCTACCTCCTTTAACATTATATTCTCCTGATATTGTTTTTAAACAACAAAATAAAATTACTAAGTGAATATGATTTGATAGGAGGTCCATCTGAATTGAAAACTAAATCACAGTAACATATACCTCCTTTAAGATTATATTCTCCTGATACTGCGCTAAAATGACAAAATCTTGTTATCAGGCTAATATGATTTTATAGGATGTCTATCTGAATTGAAAACTAAATCGCAGTTAACATCCACCTCCTTTAACATTATATTATCTTGATACTGCGGTAAAACGACGAAATCATGTTATCAAGTTAATATGATTTGATAGGAGGTCTATTTGAAGTTACTATCTGAGTTAACATCCACCTCCTTTAGTTATGGAGCGGAGTTGGTTCTCCCGTAAACCTATACAAAATGGCGGATGGGGAGGAGCAGACAACAACCAAAAATGGCGGCAGGGATTGGATGTAGGAAGGGGAGGGGCAATTGAGTAGGGGACAAGATAGCACACAAAATGGGGTTACCAAATGACATCACAAAATGGCGGATAATTAAAGTTATCGGGAGAAAAAAGAGGCGGGGTAAGGGGCGGGGCAAGAGAGGAGAGGAGGGGCCAGGTGCCGGACAAGAGAGGAAAAGAGGGCCAAGGGGCGGGGCAAGAGAGGTGGGGAAGGGGCAAGGGGTGGGTCTTATGTCACGTGATCACCCTCACCACTCTTGTTCTCAAGTATCCCCCTCTCTACTTCAAGTGAATATGATTTGATAGGAGTTCTATCTGAAATGAAAACCAAGTCACAGTAACATACACCTCCTTTAAGATTATATTCACCTGATACTGCGGTAAAACGACAAAATCTTGTTATCAGGTGAATATATGATTTGATAGTAGCTCTATATGATTTGAAAACTAAATCATAGTTAACATCCACCTACTTTAACATTATAATCTCCGGATACTGCGGTAAAACGAGAAAATCCTGTTATCAGGTGAAAATGATTTGATAGGAGATATGTCTGAATTGAAAACTGAATCGCAGTTGACATCTACCTCCTTTAACATTATATTTTCCTGATATCGCTTTTAAACTACAAAATCCTGTTATCGAATGAATATGATTTGATAGGAGATCTATTTGAATTGAAAACTAAATCACAGTTAACATCCACATTTAACATTATACTTTTTAAAAGACACAAGAATTTGATACCCAGTGATTAGAAGTTGTTAGGAGGTCTATTGATATTGAAATATTCACGGCATCTCTAATGATTGAATCACAGCTGCATTGACTTCTTTTAATATAATATTCTCCTGATAACTTGAAAAGTTACAAAACACTTGTTATCCAGTGAATAGAAGTTGTTAGGAGGTATATTGGGATTGAACGATTCATGGTTAGAATAAAAATGGAATCACAGCAGCATTGACCTCTTTTAACATTATATTCTCCTGATACTTTTTAAAAGACACAAAACTTGATATCTAGTGAATAGAGGAGGTCTATCGGTATTGAAATACTCATGGCAACTCTGATGTTTGAATCCCAGCTGCATTGACCTCTTTTAACATTATATTCTCCTGACACTTCCTATTTAAATGTAGGAAAGTGCTGTACTCTACCAGACAAACTAAGTAATTGCTATCTACTCAAAATAAAACGCAAGTCAATTTTTTCAATAAAAATATTTATTGATGTACCAAAATTGTAAATACATATACAAATTGTTGTTTTAAAACTAACAATAAAAAAATAAAATATATCCAATTACATTATTTTTAAAATTCACATTTTCACCACTGTTTTAGTCTTTTTTAATACAACACTCAAAAAACACTTGGACTTTTTTCTATTGATGTCGTCGATTTTGAAGAATGTGCTGCCATAATGAATCTGCAACAAAATTAAAATAGCAATTAAAACTATATAATTAATTGTCAAACTTCTTTTAATGTAAACTTCTTTAGGCGCACCAGGTACAGAATGGTAGCATGGGGTAAATGGGAATCAAGCGTCACAAACTTTCTAATACATAAATACTAAAACTAATAATCGGTCAAAAATATTGCACAAACTTTCTCATACGTAAATACTGAAACTAATAATCGGTTATAAATATTGCACAAACGTACTCATACATAAATACTAAAACTGATATTCTGTCAAAATATTTCACAAACTTTCTCATACATAAATAATTAAGCTAATAATCGGTCAAAAATATTGCACAAACTTTCTCACACTAAAAAACTAAAATGAATTAGCTGTCGAAATATTGAACAAACTTTCTTATACATAAATACTAAAACTAATAATCAGTCAAAATATTGCACAAACTTTCTCTCACATAATGACTAAAACTAATATTCTGTCAAAATATTGCAGAAACTTTCTCAAACATAAATACTAAAACTAATAATCGGTTATAAATATTGCAAAAACTTTCTCTTACATAAATACTAAAACTAATATTCTGTGAAAATATTGCACAAAGTTTCTCACATATAAATACTAAAACTAATAATCTGTCAAAATATTGCACAATCCTTCTCACACATAGATAGTAAAACTAATAATCTGTCAAAATATTCTCTCATGTTAGATCTTCACCTCTCCTGACCAGATAATATTTGTATACCAACGTACTGAGAATAATAGGTACCCATGGAAACACGAAATTGTAAAAGTACAGTATCTTCAAGGTAGGAATGTGTCTGGGGTGGAGAGGAAAAGGAGGGGCTCCCACACTTTGTTTGTTGCGTTTGCTTTCACCGGTAAAACCCCAATAAAA
The DNA here is from genome assembly GCA_963513935.1 of Aphrophora alni. Classification (NCBI taxonomy): domain Eukaryota; kingdom Metazoa; phylum Arthropoda; class Insecta; order Hemiptera; family Aphrophoridae; genus Aphrophora; species Aphrophora alni. Next base: position 145,644,802 of record OY740765.1, read on the forward strand.
AAATACAGACCTCAAATGCTTCTGTGTAAACGCGTACCCTACTTTCGTTTCTTTTATCGGTATAAATAAGAATAAAACGTTTACAAAAGTCTGTCACGAAGTTGTAACTTTAGGAATTAAATGTAGCTCTGCAGTAATTTGTGAAGCTAGTTTTCTTGGAATGGGTTGTACCCGTCAAGTCATGTTTGGGAAGCAAGTAGAAGGGAGGACACGCCCCTTACACCAGACACACTCCTAGTCTGTGGCCACTGTACATGGGGTTATCAGCGTTACATGACGTCCGATACGCGTCACAAAAAGAAAGTAACTTACCCCCCCCCCCCACCCTTCTGATTTCTGGATCTAGAGAGACTAATATTGAAAGAATCGATATTGACGGTAAAATTTCTAATAATGTGCTATTCAGTTTGAATTCTAAGTTTTAAGTTAAGATGACTGTTTAATATCTTATTTTAATAAATTTATTTTGTATAGAAGACAAAATTTAAATTGTTGATGATTATTTTGTCTTAGAAGTAGCCTAGCTATATATTACATAACTACAAATACTGTAACATAAAATTTACTTTAATGTATTTAGCTCTTTTCGTATAAAAAAAAGAGCCCAGTTCATTAAAAAAAAACTCAGTTAATTGAAAAAATTCTCAGTTAATATTTAAAAAATTCTCATTTAATTGAAAAAATTCTCACTTAATTGAACGCGCTTACTAAATCATTAAAAATGTTTTTAAAGGGAACGTTTAAAAATATTTTTTTTAAATATTTGTCTAAACACCTAACAGATGGTTAAATCAAATCTACAAATAAAATCAGTATTTCTTTCTAGTATATTTCATTTCATCAGTGAAGACGTCACACCTAGCGAGGATGAACATAATTGTTAAAACCCATTTGGGTAAATGGTTTGGTTAAAATCAGCCCTTATTTTTATCTGAAACAGACAGTGTACCTTCTAGAGAAACTAGTCCCTCCCCTCAAACATCCTAAGTTGCTGTTTTGATTTGAATTATTTTTATAGTTCGACTCCTGAAAAACATTTCATTCAATTCTTTTGATATAAATTTATCTTTTATTACACAGGATTATAGCAGATTTTCCTACTAATTAAACTTTTCTCCGCATTATAAAAAACATTAAAGTTTAAATCAGTGAAAACAAAATATTAAAGTTTACAATTACATTGTATAACAACTTTAATATTTGTACAGACTTTATTTGCACGATTAACTCAGATGTAAACATTATTCTTATCGAAATTTGTAAATAATAACTTTATTCAAATTGTCCACCTTTATTAATATAGGTTGTTGTTTGAAATAAATGGCGTTTTTGCAAAAACTTTCTCTCACGAATGCACATAAACAACAATGGCTCGAGTATTGACATTAGAAGCCATCCGGGCTCACTGTAGTGAGTACAGGCGTAAAAATCCCGATGGTCCTAGCTGGATCTACACATTTGTTCATTTAGTCTTTGGTTATTTCCATCCCTTTCTTCTATCATATCAGGTCTCTTTTAACCAATACTTGTTCTGTTTCGACCCCGATTTTATTACAATATTCAAGTGATAATGTTCTAATTTTTATTATTTTCTTCCTTGTTTTTATATTGACAGTTTTTTTTTATAAAAACTAAATTATGATCGAAAGGTATTTAGCATTTAACCTACGACAAACAAAATTCAAAAATAATAGATAATCATACATCTAACATTAGGTGTAAATTGGGTTCCTTTAAAACCTGTTGCAGGTGAAAAAAAATTGAAAGTGAAGGAATTATAACAAGTGAACAGAACACTCTAAACAACAAAAGTATATTTAGTGCAGATAACGAATTCAGTTAGGAAACAAGGATTATTTTTACAATTAAGTAATCGAAAATAAAGTGAGAAAAATAAAAGGTAAAATAGAGGTACGCCAAACTTATCAAATGTCAATGTTGAACATGGACGATTACAAAACCACTGGGTAAGCTAAGGCGAAGATGATTTGAATCTAAGGGAAATGATATCTTCCGAGTTATAAAAGTTCAGAGATGAAGATGGTTAGATGTTATGTTTTGCATAATATTAATATTTTTGGTGAATTTTTAAAAATAGACCTAACATTTTAGCGATTTTCAACTTTTTACATAAAAAAATATTTTCGTAATAAAAACTATAGACATTTTTTTTTTACCAAGTTCTATTCACAACTATATTACAAAACTTTTGTATATTTTGTAAAAATTCATAAAATATTTGTGTATGATACATATACGTTTTTCTATGGGATTTTCACTTCATGTTTTGTAAATATGTTGATTCCTGACATACATGCTCCAAAACCGTAACATCTAAAAAACTTTTCTTTACCCAGATACATTCTATGCACTTTTCTGAAAAAAAAAATGATGTCTTATAAGTTGTGTTTTGAATCAAATTTTTTATGATTTTTTTAAAGTGGAAAATGGTAATACTTTATAGTAGGCAGTTAAAGGGTTGACTCTTTAACTATCCCTACCCTTCAAGAAGAAAAATTCACCAGGCGTTCTGGGCTTATTGAAACTGTGATATTACAACAAAATCTGAAGTATAAAATTCAAGTCACGCCATTTTCCCACTCCCCACACACTTCCCTGATTTATTTTTAATCTCTCTCATACTGTGATATTTACGAATAATTGTATATTTTAATTTTCTGGACAGTCGATATTAAAAATATCCCTCTTTATATCTACAATATTTTGGAAATGTTAGTAACTGAATTAGATTACACCAATGATATGGGTCTCAAAAGATGCAAAATTGAAAAGAGAGTAAATCTTGAAATAATTACTTTGAAATCTCAAATGATTTATAGAAATTGCAGTTTATACGTGCCAGATTTTAACATTTCACGCCACTTTCAATCCTTTCTTCAAACACCTGTAGCTCCCTAACTATTCATTTTAATGATATGAACTTTTACAAGCGTAAAGAAGAAAATTCAAAATTTACAGTGGTTTTTCCAAATTTAAAATATTTTTTACAGTTTCTGAGTAATTAATTCGAGAAAACAGCCTACTTTCAAACTTTGCAAAATCATCAGGGATACCCCATCTGATTTATTAATACCAAAAAGTGAGTTTTTGATTTTTGAGTGTTTTATAGCCTAAAAGAAGCAGAATTAAATTTGGAGTCGAGGAGTGCTATTACCATCTCAAAATGTTTAATATTATTACATTTTTATAATTTTTTATGAAAATTTCAACATTTAACAATACCAATGGTGTGCAAATCAAAAGATGCAGAATTGAAAATAGAGTAAAACAAACCCTGAAAAAATCACTTTGAAATCTCAAATTATGGTTTACGTGAAATTGCAGTTTATACGTCCCAGATTTTAACGGTTCATATTTTGTTACTTGTAATCCCTTTTGAAAAACGCCTGTAGCTCCCTAACTATTCATCGTAATAATATAAAGTTGTAGAAGATTAATGAAAAAAAGTTCAGATTTCATTGTGATTTTTCCTATTGAAAATATCTCCTATAATTTTTGAGTAATTAATTCGAGATAACAGCCAATTTTCAAACTTTTCAAAATCGTCAGGGATACCCCCATGCAATTTTTAAGGCCGAAAAGTGAGTTTTTGATTTTGTTATGTTCAGCAAGTGTGTATGTAACTAGTTTAGGGAGAAAATTTTAATGACTTTTGAGTTTCCAAAAAATACAATTTGTGAACTGAATCTTTGTTGATCTAAATCTTTGCTAAACATTTAAAACATTAGGTCACTTTATGCCAGTTGGTTATGCTGTTCAGTTTGAGTACTCTATATTACTACCAGACAAAAGTTTTTTCCAATAATGAAAATTTACGTGACCTATTTCTTGAAACTTCTAGCAAATACTTTTTTAATTGTTCATAATATATATGTTCCCTATAATTATGTAGGTTTGTGTGTATGCGTATACGTGTGTGTGTGGGGGGGGGTGTCCACAAAGTACAGTAGCAGTATTTTCCATCACTATTGAGGTTTTACCAAGTAAAACCTTCCAAAAATTAATCATTTGACAATGATTTGGACGTAGAATGTGTATTACGAGGTCGTGACTGACTGCTTTGCTTCACAGTGTGTAGTATATGAGTGTATATGCCAGTGAGAAGTTGTTGAAAATAATATGGTAAAATATAATTATTTCATTAGATACATTATAAATAAGTGTGTGTGTGCGCGCGCGTGTGTGTGTGTGTGTGTGTGTGACTTAGTTTCTTCATTTACTATTGCTATATATAAATGTTTTATTGAACAATTCTTATTTTCAGTAATCCTTTCTTCATCATTATTCTTTATCACTTCCCACAACCAATTTGCTATCTATTATGTGCAGCGTATCCCACAGCATAACGGTAGAATCTAAAGAAGTCACATCCCAGAGTGAATTGAATAAATCCTTGAGGGAGGAGCGGGAGGGGGAGCAGCCACTTGTGAAATGTGATTACATCTGTGGAAGGGGAGGGAGAGGGCCACAATATTGTCACACGAGAGGATTAGCGACGCGTTCGCTCCGTTCAAAACATTGATGCGATTATAAACTAAACTCATTGTTGTCAGGACTTGACCAAAATCAAACGAAAATAAAAATAAAGTAATAAAAACCACGGTATGATTTTTCAATTCGTTATTTTCCCGTAGTTGCGATACGTGGGATATTTTAAACAAACGGGGAATTAAAAGAATGGAATTTGTATTGAAATTTTAAAATAAACAATCGCGCCGATTCATGAAATCACCGAGGTCAAATAATAGAGTTAAATTTACATATTTTAATGTGAAAAAATAGATTAATTTTTAATTTTCATAACATTGAAATATTTCAAATATATTTGCTCTAATGTATCTCTTCTCTGACTCGCTCTCACTATCTCCTATCAGGCTTTCTCTCTCGATGTCTCCTCTCTAACTTCCTCTCACCTCTCGTTGTATTCTCTGTGTCTCATCTCCGACACACACTCACTTTATCGCTGTCTCTTCTCAGACTCTCCCTTGTTGAATTATTTGTGTTTCTCCTCTACGACCTACGACGCATACTCACTTCCAACACACTCCACACTCAGTTTCTCGCTGTATCCTCTCTCTCTCTCTCTCTCTCTCGCTCTCTCTCTCTCTCTCTCTCTCTCTCTCTCTCTCTCTCTCTCTCTCTCTCTCTCTCTCTCTCTCTCTCTCTCTCTCTCTCTCTCTCTCTCTCTCTCTCTCTCTCTCTCTCTCTCTCTCTCTCTCTCTCTCTCTCTCTCTCTCTCTCTCTCTCTCTCTCTCTCTCACTCTCACTCTCTCTCTCTTTCCACCTTGTTTTCTTCTTTCTCCTCCGCTTTCCAATGCCTCAGTCTTGTTGTCTCCTCTCTATCTCTCCCTCGCTTTCTAATGACTAATTCCTTCTTGCTGTTTCTTCTCTCACTCTCTACGGTCAAGCTTTCTCTAAGGCTTTCCTCTCTGACTCTCCCTTGTTGAATTCTTTCGGTGTCTCCTCTTCGACACACACACACACACACACACACACACACACACTTTCTTTCGGTCTCCTCTCTGACTCTCCCTCTCACTCTCTCTACCTCGCTATCTTCTCTCTAACTTTCCCTCACTTTCCAATTACTGACTCCTTCTTGCTGTTTCTTCTCTGACTCACTATCACTATCTCAAATCAGGCTTGTTATCTTGCTTTCTCCTCTTTGACTTCCTCTCGTTAAAACTATCGGTGTCTCCTCTCCGAAACACACCACACTCACTTTCCAATATCTCGCTGACTCCTCTCTAACTCACTCTAAGTGTATTCTTTTTAACTCTTTGTATCGTCTTTTCTTTATCACTTTTTTGTATATTCACTAAAATAAGTTTTGTTGTTTTTTCTTTTACTTTCTCGCTGTTTTCTCTTTAAAGTTATTCTATGAACTACCTCTTCTTAATAAGTTCTGTCTAGTTAAAGAGACCAAAGTTATTTAGTTATAGTCTGATCAGTGTTTTGCTTATACATAAATGACAACATTGATTATGGATTGTGAAATTAGTGTCCAAATTATATGAAAGAAGAGCGCAAATATTGGTTATATGAATAAATCAGCTGTTTTTTCAAAAATCTCTACTCGGTTAATGATTTGTCCCAATATTAGTTTTCTATTTTTATGAAACAAATTTCAAAGTCATATTTACAATATTGCTTGTTAGTTGTTCTGGTAGGATCCCTACTAGAGTATTTTTCTTTTGCTGAAATGACTCATTAACAAGAATTGGTATTCCACAAACTCTTATCGAATCAAACGCCAAACTTAATTTCAACTCCAAGAATCGCTCAATGGGGATGAAATAAATCCAAGATAAATTCTCCCCTTTTCTCCCTGTCTCAAACCTTTCATCATAAAAAGAGCAATATAATATATAAAAGTTTATTAAGGCCGGTTTCAGTCAACCCTTTCCTGAGGGGTAATTAAATTAATGTGTTTGGGGGTTGCTTATTAGAGGGTTGTTTGTTCTTCGGTTGCGTCAAGGGAGTGGATAATAAAGATTCAAGCAAATTAAAGTGATGTATTAACAAGGAACATGAAGACGGAGTAATCTTTCAACGCGAATATTTATTTTGTGGTTTTTTTGCACAAGTCTCCTGAGGTTGTGTTAATTAGATGTCTCGTATTTTGAGTGATGTGAAATAATATAAAAATGTGCCGTCTTGACATAAGTTGTATGCTATTAAGCTCTCTATGTAAGTCTAATGCATAATTTGGGTAAATGTGTTTTTAAAGAACAAGTTAATTGGACCATCATGGTAGTCACCCAGCCCTGTCATTCGATATAATAAGAAAATACCCTCTAAATGTAATGCTCAAAAGTTACTTTCTTGGGGTATATAGGAAATGTTAAATTGTATTGTTAGATCAAGGATCGCATCTTTCGTGTCAGTTTCTCGGCCCTTGCGAACCTTCTACATATTATGTAAAGAAGGTTCTACACGTTACACTCTTGTCGACTATCTTTCGTGTCAGTGTCTCGGCCCTTGCGAACCTTCTACATATGTAAAGAAGGTTCTACACGTTACACTCTTGTCGACTATCTTTCGTGTCAGTGTCTCGGCCCTTGCGAACCTTCTACATATGTAAAGAAGGTTCTACACGTTACACTCTTGTCGACTATCTTTCGTGTCAGTGTCTCGGCCCTTGCGAACCTTCTACATATGTAAAGAAGGTTCTACACGTTACACTCTTGTCGACTATCTTTCGTGTCAGTGTCTCGGCCCTTGCGAACCTTCTACATATGTAAAGAAGGTTCTACACGTTACACTCTTGTCGACTCGGCTCTGGATCTGGTAACTATACCAATATCACATTTTCTTTAGAGGTCATTGTTCGAAATTAGATTTTTGAGAATAACTTTGCATTTGTCATCATAGTTGGTACCATTACATTCAAATTAAAATAATCAAATTTGAATCTAATTTGGTGTGTTGTAAGTTGAGTAATCAAAAGACTGTTTTAAATCGCCGCCATTTTCACATTTTCAATGCGATTTTTATGAATTTCAACCGAGTGCTATACCAAATTTCATGTTCTTATCTTTAGTTTTGTTCAGTTATTGTACTTATGTAGGCCTACAGCATCCTCAAGGTAGGAATGTGTCTGGGGTGGAGAGTAAAAGAGGAGCCCCCACACTTTGTTGCGTTTACTTTCAGCGGTACAACCCAAATAAAAAATATAGACCTCAAATGCTTCTGTGTAAACGCGACCCTACTTTTGTTTTTTTTATCGGTGTAAATAAGAACAAAACGTTTACAAAAGTCTGTCACGAAGTTGTATTATTTTGAGAGTTATTTTATGAAACTTTATATTATTTTGGGAGACGGTTTATTATTTTGAGAGTTATTTTATGAAACTGTGTATTATTTAAGAAGTTATTTTGCGTAACTTTATATTATTTTGCGAGACGGTTTATTATTTTGAGTGTTATTTTATGAAACTGTATATTATTTTGAGAGTTATTTTATGAAACTGTATATTATTTTGAGAGTTATTTTATGAAACTGTATATTATTTTGAGAGTTATTTTGCGTAACTTTATTTTATTTTGGGAGACGGTTTATTATTTTGAGAGTTATTTTATGAAACTGTGTATTATTTTGAGAGTTATTTTGCGTAACTTTATATTACTTTGCGAGACAGTTTATTATTTTGAGTGTTATTTTATGAAACTGTATATTATTTTGAGAGATATTTTGCGTAACTGTATATTATTTTGCGAGACGGTTTATTATTTTGAGAGTTTATTTGTTAAACTGTATATTAATTTTTGACAATGTATATTACTTTATATAACTAAGTATTATTTTGTGAGACCAAATATTATTTTGTGAGAATGTTTATGATTTTATGAAACTATGTATTATTTTTTCAAAACATTATTATTTTGTGAGGCTGTAAGTTATTTTGTGAGATTTTATGTTATCTTGTGAGACTGTGCATTATTCTGTAAGACTGTATATTTTGTTTGAGAGTCTATATTACTTTGTGAGAATTTGTATTTTTTTTTTAACTGTGTAATATGTTATGAGACTATTTTATTTTGAGAGGCTGTATGTTATGTTATAAAACGGTTTATTATTTTGTAATGAGGTATATTATTTTGTTTAAATGTGTATTATGTTATGAGACTGTGTATTATTTTGTGAGACTATATAATTTTTTGGGACTGTATATTATTTAAAAAAAATTATATTATATTGTATGACTGTATGCTATTTTATGAGACTGTATAATATTTTGTGAGACTAGCTTGTCACTTGTAAATGACCGGTACAGGTTGAAATCGGTACTGATATTAAACTAATTTCAATTGTTTGTGTTTTTCTTCTTACATAATATTTATTTCGACATATTTAAAGCCTAAAATTTTAAAATAATTTTCTTTTTTGTTTTGTGAAATTTATTTTACGAGATCTTTTATTTTATGAAAATTTTGTCAAATCTTTGAAGTATTGTGATAGTTTGTTATACAATATCATTATTTATTGTAAGGATGTACACAATTATGGGGAGTTTATTATTTTTTTTAAATATTTGATAAACTTCTTTAATGATATAATTATATTCTGAGTATGTTTTTTGAGGTTGATTAGACAATTCTAATGTTAAAACGTGTCATATTTCATAAAGGTGTTCTATTTTGATAGACAGTTTCGAATGTTATGAGAATGTATGTCATTTTGAGAAAAAGCTGTAGTATTTATTTGTGAATGTTCAGTTTTGTGAGAAATTGTTTATTTTATTTTGAAAGATCAGGTGCAAGAAAGGAACAACCGGACAAGCCCACTACGTTGCACGACGCAAAAAGACACATAAAAAATTACCTGCGAGCAAGATGCATTACGACACAAAAAGTATCGGCTGAAGGCAAAAAATGGGAAAGTCTAACGGAAAAGAGCGGAAGGCCACCAATCAACTTGCCACGCCTACAACAAGTTGCTAATTTCCGACTATTAACGGGTCATGATTATCTACAAAAACACCTCCACCGGATAGGGGTCACCAGCGACCCTTACTGTCCCTTATGTAACAATAGGCAGGAAATGGACTGCGAGCACCTGAAATTATGTCCAGCTCTTGCGGAAAAGAGGGATTCTCCCGACTATGACCTGTACTGGGCTGCGAGGAAACTAATGGCGGAAGCCTAATGTTTGGCGTAATTAAAAAAAAAAAAAATTTTATTTTGAAAAATATTATATTTTATGTCAACTTGTGTTATAAGGTGTACAATAAGGTAGATTGTACTATGTAAGACTTTGTTTTGTTTTTTGTGATAAAAGGTTTAATTTTTTTGATAAATATTTCATAATATGTTGTGTTGTTTTGTGAGAATGAGTTGTTTTTTATTAATAGTGTTTAGTAAACATTAGTAATATATATATATATATATATATATATATATATATATATATTAGAAATATTTTATTTTGGGAAAAGATATGACATTATGTGAGAAACAAATTTTCACATAAAATCTGTGCTTGTGTTTTTGAGAACGTATCTTATTTCCAAAATACGTGATATTTTAGATAAAGAACCAAAAAAGTACTTGTTTTTTTACAGATCACTAAAATTATTATCTGTTTGAGAATTTAACTCAATAAAATGTATACAAGTGGAACGAATAAATTGTGCAGTTTTCATTTTATAATACGACAACCGTATCGATGGTTGACATTTAAATATTAGAGATGGAGTTTTATTTCGTCATAATATTAGAATAAAGGGTAATACTATTCAAAATGAAAAGTAAAAAATGTAGTGTGAGATCTTGATGATTGCAAGATGGCTTGTTCAGAGTGCAATTGTATTGATTATGGGAAGATAATATTTCTCTTTTAAAAATATCGGCATTCATTCTAATTTTTACAAAATATATTACATTAAGTACATCTTTATCCCCCCCCAAAATCGTCTACACAAATTAAAAAATTTAAATTACTTCCATATACAGACTTTTTGAAAATAAATACCTAAACTAAAATGTAAAATAACAGTTGAAAATTATTTTTATACCAAAATAATACAGAAAATAATCTTTTTTTTTACATTTCCTAATAAGTTGCAATAAGTGTAGGGTACCAATAATTGCTAGGCAAACATCTAGGTACCAGTAGCTCTCCACCAAGGTACGTTTGATCAGAGATTCTCTCTCTTAAATGGGCTAGATCCCGAAATGTCTTCAGTGTAAACAATCTTCTTGAAGTACCGTGAAGGAAAGATGAAGGAAAAATCTGTAAGGAAAAATCGGGGCCTAAAAGATGGGAAACGTAACCGTAAGAAGAAAAAGAAATAATTTGCAACCTATTCCATAAGCGAACAAGTTATGAACGTATTTTTTTCTATTTAAATTTTAATTTAATAGTAAAAGACAAACAACATAAAGACATCATAAATAATTATTTAATCAGTTCCATTAATTTCCAGAAAAAAAAACACTAACCTTTAAGTACTCAGTTTACAGGAAACTATAAAATGTACTCACTAGAAACCACCCTAAAAAATTTGCCTTGATACAAAATGTCGGATCACTTGTAAGATAAGGGTAGATTTGTGTGACTATAAAAATTAATAAAGTGCAAGAATAAGGCAAAGACCGAACAAAAGGAGTCGATGTAGGCGTAGGGGTTGGGGGACAGATAAAAAGATGAGCAAAGGGTGGAGAGGGAACTCAGTCATAAGCTACAGCCGGCGGGAGCTTAACTCGCCTAATTGTTTGATGGTCTACTTTTCTTTTCTTAGAGTTTCATCTGATAACAAGAAATTTAATTTAAAATAGAAAATGAAGGTAATTTGGTAGATTTTAATTAATCTGCCGATCCTTAGTCACAGAAATCTGTTCTAAAAGTTAATCAAATATATGTGTTCAGTTTAAGAGGGGTAAATAAAAAATATTTAGTCAAACTTAAAAAAAAAAATTGTTCTTGAAATTTAAAAAAAAAATCGTATCAAAATTTTATTTTCAATCTTCTCTTTATGTTTTTGTAAAAATATTTTAACTTTATGAAAGGATGAAATCTAGAACACTGTGAGTTTATTTAAAAAAATTTAACATAACATTTTATCAGTATACCAAAAAAGTTGTTGTAAGGCCATCATGGTAAACACCCAGACTTATAATACAATGTAATACAAACAAATCCTATAATTGTAATAGCTTAAAATTTGGTTCTTATCCCTTGTAAGAAATGTTAAAATTGTATGGCATCTTATAAAATAGGTTAAGTTTGTTTAAAACGGTCGTTACACCGGTTCCTGAAGCTAGTGATTACGTAGTAATTTCTTAATTGTGGCGTGGTCCTAAAGGCCTAAACAGTGTTCATAAAGTATGAAATGTTTTAGAAAATCTTTAAAACGGCTAAACATATAAGTCAAGTTCGTTTTTTGTACATGTTTATAAGATAATATTTACTTCCAGTTTTATAGTTTTAAATTTTGACAACCATCTTGGATCCGCTAATTTGAAGTTAGGTTTAATTTTTTAAACAGGAAAAGGGTCATATGACACATGTTTTACATTTTTTAATTTTTTTATTCTGGGTTCAAAATTGGAATGCGGTTTTTTATATATCAATTCCTTGAAAAGTTAACAACTTGTATAACCAAAAAAAACATTTAAAATCGTAATTATTTTACAGGTGGACAAATGACTTGGTACTTTTAAACACGTACATTGCTGTAGTTTTGAACTTATGATTTTTGAAGATGCTCAAACTGTTGCCCTAGAGTTATTTGGCACAGATCTAAACAGTTATAAAATTCACCAGCTATTTTAGAAATTGTCTGATCAGTAATAGCGTTAATTTCTGTTCGTATCCTATTTTGTAGTTCATTTATGTTTTCTGGTTGGTTAAGATACATCTTACTTTTTAAATATCCAAAACAAGAGGAACAAAGTCGAGAAAAACTATACGTCATGTAAGTGTTTAAAGATGCCAAACTCATTTGTCCATCTGTAAATTATGATCTTAAATGTTCTGTGGTTTTATTAGTTGATGACTTTTTAAGCTTTAATTAATCAAAAACAACAAATTTTACACACATTTCATAGTTTTTTAAATCTTTTTTTACTGTAAATTTAGTTCTTTAAAGATTTCAATTAGAAAAATAATATTTAATTATTTGTATTATGAGAAAAACATTTAATAAATCGACACTCTCAATGAAGTGTAATACAAGAGATTCTTTACAAGGTCTTTCGCAACGTTTCCCAGATTTGACGCTAGATGCCGTTGTAGAAGGTATCTTTAGTTTTTAAGTTTGAATTAATCAAAAACAATAGATTTTACACAATTTTCACAGTTTTTTAAATCTTATTTTACCGTAAATTTAGTTCTTTAATGATTTCAATTTAAAAAATAATATTTAATTATTTGTATTATGAGAAAAACATTTAATAAATCCACACTCCCACTAAAGTTTCACACAATAGTTTCTTTACAAGTTCTTTACGAACGTTTCACAGATATGACGTTAGATGCCGTTGTAGAACGTATCGTTAGTTTTTAAGTTTGAATTAATCATAAACAATAAATTTTACACACTTTTAACAGTCTTTACTACCTTTTTTTTACCATAAATTTAGTTATAATGAACTCAATTATAAAAATGATTTTTAATTATTTGTGTTGAAAGAAAAACCTTTAATAAATCGCCACTCTCACTAAAGTGTTAGAGGATAATTTCTTTACATGTTCATTGCAAACGTTTCAGAGATTTGACGCTAGATGCCGTTGTAGAAGGTATCTTTAGTTTTCAAGGTAATGAGTTTTAAAAAACGAGATTCTACCATTGAACTCAGAGTTAAAAAACAATGTAACAATGTGTCACATGACCTTATTCCTATTTAAAAATTAAAAATAATTTCAAGATGGCGGATCAAAGATATCCTCCAAAATATAAAACTATCAAAACTGGAAGTAGATGTTTTCTTATGTACCAAAAACGAACTTTTTATATTCAGTCGTTTTAAAGATTTTTTTATTTTTCCATACTCTATGAACACTCGATTTATATATCAAGGAGCTAAAAATACTATCGGTGACTCGGACCTGCCGAATCTGATAACTAACTATATGAATATCACATTTAGAGGGGGGGGGGTCAAAATTACATTTTTTTACAAAAACGTCGATATATTTGTCATTGTCGCGTTGGTACCGTTACACGGATAACTGAAATCGGATCTTACAACTTATGAACAGTTTAAAACTTTCAATTCATTTTTACTAAACATCAATAGGATTCTGTTTGGGCATAATTTAGTGCCTACCGAATTTTATGTTGCTATCTTTATTTTATTGTTGTGGCCCCTGTCTTGCTTCTTATGTAGGCCCTAAAGATGACAAAGGCACGACGACGTACGGACGGCATGTCGAGTATCAATAAATCGGTTTCTTGAGACTATGAAACAGAGGTAGACATTTTAGATGATTACCAAAATTACCACATACTGGGCCAGTAAAAAATAATAAGAGACAAAATTTTGCTCTTTAATGCTCAAATGAATTGTATCTTAATGAATTAGTTATTAATAAAAACATAATTTGAACATTTATCAATATTTAATATATTTTTCTTAACGGCTTTCTTTTATGCTTGTTATTTTTTAAATTAATTACAATACCCAGATAGTAATTATTCCTTATTATTTTTGGGTGAATTACACGTTAAAGCTATGAATAAAATAATTAGTGACTTAGAGTGAAGAGTTGGAGGGAAACATAGTAAATAATTTAAAATTTTAAATCGCAAAGCATCGAAATAATATAATGTTTCAAACTGTTAAGATATAGAGTCCCAATTTGGTATAAGTATTTTGTATTCAACTTTTATTAGTATATTGCCAATCAAGACTGTAATTTAAAATGACTATAATTTAAATAATTTTTAGTACAGGATTTTTTATTTAAAAAATTTAAGACAGACAAATTATTTACTTCTTCAACGAAAATTATGTTGATGCCTTTGTTTGGATCCCTCAGGGGGTTACTACAGTGAGTGTTAGCTTGGCAATTCTGATGGACCTCTAGCTGGATCTACAATTTTTTATGTAGTCTTGGGTTAAATCCCTGTCTTTTAACTTTCTTAACATGTCTCTTTTGATCGACTCTTGTTCTTATCCAACCCTGATGCTATTCGTTTACCATACGTTTACCGTTCAATATTGTGTCTAACTGTGAGCCAAGTTATTGGAAACCGTTCTTTGTTATGAATTTGCAGAGATTTTAAGTAATTTTGGAACAAATATGAGTGAGATTAAATTCATTTAACCTAAAGATATTCATTTTAAAAAAATTAAGAAATTAATTTGATTAAATATTCATATATTATACACTCTAATAAGATTAAATGATTTTAAATGCCAAATTTGGATAAATAAGCAATAAATTTAATTTAAAAGCTATTATGTGTCATAATAAAACTTATAATCAATAATAGTTGAATGCCATAAATTATGGAATATTAAAAAAAAAAATTAGAATTAATAACTAACAATAATAGAATTAACAACTATTTTGAACTCAATAATTTTATATCCTAGAATTTTTATAAATTATATATATCCGGGTGTACACAAAGTCTCGCACCGGTTTAATATTTGTTGTTTGAAAGCTGAAAATCAGAGTAAATGTTTTTTAAAGGTTTTCTTTGTACTCCTTGTGGAACGCCCCCCCCCCTGATCCTACACACACACCCACCCACACACACACAAACACACATAATATATTTAAATATAATTATATAAATGTCTGAGGAAATGTTATGTGTGTGTGTGTGTGTGTGTGTTAACATTTTTTGAAGTGAATTGACGTGTGGCGTTTATATGTTCAACGATCCTAAATTAAAAAAAAATGAAAAGTGCAATAAAGTTTATACCTGAGCTAGTAAATCATAGTAATTAATTCCGTGTGTACTTTATTGTACATTTGTAAAAGTGTATATTATTGGGATTAAAACAAATATTGAGAGCGGTTTTGTTCTTTGTATGGGAAGGATCGACAAGGGCACAGTAGTAAAGAACCCAAGGATTTCTTTTCATTTTTGTAGTGACTTGGCAAATATTGAAATATCAGAAGTAATAAGGTAAAATTTGCTGATTTGGAATGATATTTTACCTTATTGCTATTCATACGTATTACCCTAATAATAGTTATTCAAATGATTTTAGAGTTGATTAAAACTGTTCTTTAAATTTTGAGAGATTAAAAAAAAAAAAATACAAAATCCATTTTGTAATAATAGTTATTATAAACAATGTTCCGTACATTCCACAGTGGGGCCAAATCCCAAAAAACTATGGGCCGGAAGTTAAACTAAAGTTTTTATTTAGGAAATTTTAAGTATGCATTTGGGTAGAAAGATGTCCAAAGTTAGAAAATGTCCGATTTGACCACCTGCATTACTAGTTAAAAGTGACCCTTTAGCGGGACACAACAGACGTAAAATACCCGTTACAGTACTTGTATCGCGTGTAAAAGTGTTAAATTAAAAACATCTTTACACATTCAAAACGGACCAAGATCGTGATGTTTACATATATTACAAAAAATGTCAACATTACTTATTTAATAAATATTTTTCAAAGAAAATAGAATAACAATTTTTATTTCAAAGTATAAGAAAGTTATAAATTCCGCAACGAACGTTATTGAAATTTCATTCGCTTTTATTTATCTATAAAATATTAAAAAACCAGCAGCCGAAGATTACCCATGTGCATTTCGTGCAGGTTAAAAGTTGCGTTTGTAACAGCTTTACAGAACGCCAAGTTTTACTATTTTTGTAAAATATTGTATGAAATTTTGAATTGTTACTATTTATTAAATTATAAGTAAATTATAAATACAATTTTCAGCGATAATGATAACAGTAAGAAAGAAGTAATGATATTAAAAAAATTAAAATAACTAAAAGTCATTGACAATCAAACATAATCAAAATTTCTGATCTTTAAACATAATGTTCGTAATTATCATAATATAATTATAATAAATATATTATAAGTAATAATTATTTTCAGGAAATTACAACTCGCGAAGTAGTAAACTGACAAATATAAAAAAACTGTAAAAACATTTAGTTCAGAATTATATTTGTTTATATTAACTGTATTTGAAAATGCAGTACAATTTAGGTATTGCATATTTATTTTTACCAAAGAGTTTAGTAATTCCTTCAATACATTAGAATTTTACCTTCGCAATACTAAACCTATACAGTCAACTAATTTTTAATTTTTCTCATAGTAATTATTTATTAACAGTAATACATTTTTAGCGTGTATTTTTTAACATGTTATTAATATTTCATTTGCATTTGATAACAATTTTAAACAAACAAAAAATAAAATGTAAATTTTGTATAAATACAAAAGAAGTCATATCAAATTAGACCGACCATCTTAAATAAACATATTCATTACAAATTATTATTGTAATACGAATAATGTACGAAGGCTTATTGCAAGTTTTCTTTTAATGTTGCAGAATCTGCTGGCCTTGCCATGGGGAGCGATGATAATGATGGCTTAACTAGAGAGAAAATTTTTGTTTTGGTGAGAGGCCACTGGAACGATAACGCGAATGTAGCTTACGAAAAAATTAAACACCAAGTCCAGTCAACTTAAATGCCGTGTCACACTATCAGAAAACTGGTAACCCATTATACGAAAATTGACGACCGATTTCAGAAGTAAGTGGCAGGCAGTTCAAAGGACCGAGGACACTTATTTCAATAAGTTTGGTGAATGACTAAGCGTCCACGTTTGAAATCGAAACTTGTGAAGAAACGCAGAAAACAAGATCTGGTAGCCCTCGTGGTGATTTCTTTGCTGCCAGTGAAAGATTTGCAGACGCAATCAAGTATATCAAGTTATCTCCTGATGAATTACAACTTATACTACCACCAGAAGGTACTGAGATGCACACCTCTTCTGAGAAATCCACAGAATACGACACAAATGATTCGGAACTTGATTAGTGAGTTTTGCTTCATTGTAAATAGTTGCACGTACTCATGTTTTATCGATGAATAAAATTGAATTGTTTAATTTGTAATATAGAATATGCTTCATCTATTACTTAGTTCCTAATCTTGTAGCTCGATTACTATCATCTTACTTCCTTTCTTTTTTTATGTGTAGTCCTCTACATTAGATCCGTTATTTTTATCATTTGCATTTGTGAAATATTAATATTAAAATCGTAATCAAAGAGCCAAAAAACTAATTACACAATGTTTTATGAAAATTGAAACGATTTGTAACCATGTTTAATTTTTTAAAATTTGTTTATGTGTAACTTTCACATTGGAATCTTAATTACCGAGCCATAAAACCCTGTATACAAAATTTTACCAAAAATAAAACATTTTTAGAGGTTTTTTATTTTATAATGGATCCGCCATTTTTACTTTAATGATGTAATCGGAATCAGCTAGCTCAAAACCCCTGTATACAAAGTTTTATAAAAATTGAAATATTTTTTAAAGTATTTTAATTTTTAATCAGCGATATTAGATTCGCCATTTTTTGCAATTTTGACGTTGGAATCGTAATTAGCCTGCCTCAAAACCTCATCATAAAAAGTTTAATTAAAATTGGATAACGTTTTCAAATTTCGGGCAAATTTTTAGGATTTGGCCCCACTGTGGATTCCCTGTACTACTGGATACTTGTGTTTCCCTACCACAAAATAAAAAATAAAAAAAACAAAAAATAAATTCGAAATCGACGAAAAATATCGAAAATAATTTTGTAGATAATTTCCATTATTATGATTGATTATTGGCGGAATTTAGTCGGGTACATTGTGACCAGTACACCAAGTTCTCGTCGCCTGAATTCGTCCAGAATTTTATACCGATTATATCTCCCATGTTGCTGCGTTAACACCATAACTTATTTTTTGTCTATAATATCACCCCACAATAGTTCTATTCCAATACGCATGGTCTGAAAGTAAAATCCACATCTTAAGGAAAGGGATTATTTGTTTTTAAACTTTCAACGATAAATTTCCTTTTCAGGACGTAAGAAAACCTCCCCCAGGAAACCTATTTAACATAAGACGACTTCCATTTCCTTTTCTTTGTGAAATATAGAGCAACATTTTGAATGAAGCGGTTTTCTCAAAATAAAACACGACTATAAAAAACATTTCCTTTGACATTTATAAAATATTGTCATTCAATTATGGAATAAAAATTATCAGAAGCTCTTGGTTTTGCCCCATCAAACTCACTCCCCCTAGATATAAAAACAAAATATACGAGCGCATTAAAGGGCTGGTAAGTTAAGGGGGTGATTTAAAGAGAAAATAAAACTGTTTAGAGGGTGGAACCTTC
The DNA here is from genome assembly GCA_963513935.1 of Aphrophora alni. Taxonomy (NCBI): domain Eukaryota; kingdom Metazoa; phylum Arthropoda; class Insecta; order Hemiptera; family Aphrophoridae; genus Aphrophora; species Aphrophora alni. The sequence goes on from OY740765.1 coordinate 145,663,670, forward strand.
TTGTTGTTGCTATAAAACCGCGAGGGTTGTAATCATCAGGATATCATATTTATATACTTGTTAATGTCCCGAGTGAAACGATTATACGATTTAAAAAAATGGAAATCGGTTTTGATGAGTATTCGAGATTAAATTGACTTTATTACCTACGCAGTACGCAAATAGGGTATGTTTGGTAATTACGGGAAAAAATGTATCACAGTTTTTTTGACTGATCGTCACGATGGCCCCAAAACACCAAAAAGTGATTTTGATTTGCCAATCTTCTGTCGTTGTTGCCGTTGTTGCTGTCGTTATCAAAAAAAATTGAAATAGGAAAAAGAAAGTTGGTATACGTGGCTATAGTGTGCTGATCTAGAACCTTATTGAAATTCTAAAAATCGGATTAAAAAAACCCAAACGGCTGTCATTTTAATCAGTCCTTCGTTCATACCTCGCGAGTTATTCTACTTATATACCAATAAATTAGATAAATATTTGCAGAATTCAATTCCGTATGTAATGCTACAAACCATATTACGATGTGAAATAGGAAAATCATTGTCAAAAGAGTAATTTCGCAACCTGACCTCCCAAAAGAATATGATATAGGTATAACTGCGAGTTCCGGGAGAGCGTAGCGAGTGAAGATTGTTTAATATATACACATCTACGAGGGTCGTCAAGTGATATACACAATTAGGAGGTACAGAAAACCCTGTGTAACGACTGTTTTAAACCAACACTAAATGTTTTGTATTTTGGGTATGGACCTCTCGATACAGTTTTCTATTTCCTACAAGGCACAAGAAACAAAGTTTTGGTCAATATATTAGCAGATCTGCTTGTATAATTAGGTTTGTTAATTATTATGATGGCGCTCATCAACGTTTTTACACTTACTCTTATTTTGTTTAAACTGATGGAAGACTAAGTCATCATCTTTGAGTGTTAGATTTACATGAGCGTCTTGACAATGAACTACATAAATATATAAAAACTGACGATGACTTAGTTGTTGAAACGTGTTTAGGACAAAAAAGTGTCTATTGTGTTTTCTTTTATTTTGTGATCCAAGTTTCAGCATTTCAAGTGATTAAGGACTTTTTCGGAGACGCCGAGATTCTAGGGCGTTAAAGGTCCACCGATCCTACTTATAGAAGTAATTTACTACTCAGGTATTACTATACTTATATATATATATATATATATATATATATATATATATATATATATATCAACTATACCCTCAGTGGCTCACTCATAATGAGTGCGTGTGTGGTGGACCCTAGCTGGATAAACACTTTTCTTCATGGAGTCTTGGGTTAGATCCCTCTCTTTCATCTTTTCTATTGGATCTCTCTTAACTAACTGTTGTTCCCTTCGAACCCTGACGCTATTAGTTCTTTATTTTATACTCTTTTCTTCTTTTATTATAAGGCAATGATGACCGAAAGGTTTTTCACCTTTAAGGGAACAAAGGGGAAAATATATAATAGGTGTTATTTTGTACAATTCACGGCGTTGTTTATGCAAAAGTGATACTTAAGGTGTACCATTATTGCATAAACAACGCCGGGTCCACCCAAACTGCTGCTATTTGCAGTTCTTCATAAAATTAAGGGATATTTAGGATTTCTGCAAGCTTATTCTAGAATTAATTTGATGAGCCACGACACTTTTTTGGCCTACAGTCATGTAAATAGATATATACTTTTTTATTTACACTCATCTACAGAAAAAAAAAGAAAAAAATGCTAAATTAAATATAAATGTTTATCAAGACTACATAACAATTTGGTTTTACTTTCAAACAAAGTAAAGCGAAAGTAATGTGATGGAGCAAAATCGATATAGAGATTATTCGTTGTGTCCTTCTATAATCGTAAGAAGTATTCAAACAAGTAGACAAATTTTTGATCAAATTTGGTTTGGTGGCATATTTTGGCCTTATAAGTTTTTTATCACTTTTTTGAAATGAAAATATTGTAATGACTGCTGAAAGAGCAAAACTCAAATTTCTTTTTTCCCCCAAAATCGGGTGCGTAGGGTTTTGATTAAATTTAGTTAAATTGTGGTCTCTAATTCCTATACAAAACTAAATATTCACCAAATCTCCAAATATACAAATTATACAGGTTCAGAGGGTATCGGTGGAAAAAAAAATATATACCGGGTGGTTATATAGTTCCTTCCCCCCTACTTTTTTTCTATAATTTATATTTAAAGTATTTTTCAAATATACCATTCATTGTATAGGTAGAAACTTTAATTTTGAGGTATTCTAAAATATTGGGAGTTACCTGAGGTCTAAGATATAGGAGTCAACTTCCGAATTCTTTATTAGAAGATAGTCATGCGACATGTCGATTAACACTGCCTTTCCCCCCTGAAAACAACGGTGCAATTAAAATTCGTTGAATACAATATTTATATATTTAAATAAGGGAATAACTTGTATTCCTTGTGCCATAAATGCCAACCTCAGTGTAAATATTATTTGAATAAAATCGGGGTTTTAATAACCGAGATCAAGGATTTTTTTCTTTTGACAATTAATCCTGAATAGGAATATATTTTGTTTTGAGTGTTTACACATGTTTTTTGTCAGTAATCATCATATTTAACTAGGAAATAATAATAATAATTTCATTCCTTATTTTGTTTTATAGAAACACGTAGTATTTATTGTTAACTTTTAATTGTTTTCTGTTTTCTCTATTTTTTGTTTTTATTTTATCTCAATATCATTTTTATTTAACTTACAAGGATATTTTAAAGATTGTCATTAAATTTCCTAATTTGATTTCCTGGTATCGTTATTTTAAGTTTAAGTATTTATTATTTTATAAAAGTATTTATTACATTTTTTATAACTAAAAGAAGTTATCGATCTTTTCCTCATGAAATAATTTGTCTTTCTAATTTACAAATCTTGTCCACTAATTTACATTGAACTATTTAAATGTTAAATGAAGTAAATGAGTATTTATTTAATGAATAAATGTTACTATTATTTGTTATTGTTGTTATTTTATAATATTAGTTAATAAATGAAAGTTGTACATGCCAACCAAATAAGTGAGTTTTTGAATTGAAGGTAAGAAGTGGCAGAGTAATTGTATTTTGAATTTTTAATGAATTTAAAAAGCATTAATTCATTAATGTGAAATCAGAGGAAACGATTTTGAAAAAAATACGTCTTTTATTCCTCATCCTTGGGTGATTTTATAATTTTTTACCGATAAGTCACCAATAGCCATTTTTGATGATGACCATTAAGTCTTGTTTGGGTCCTTAGAGGCTGGACTTCAGCAAATTTTGATCAAAATATTATACCTGATTTTGAGTTAGTAGTTTTTCCTTATGACAGATACCTCCAAATTTAGAATTATAAAAAAATTAAGGGGGAAAATATCCCGTGACCATCACGTACCAAATTTGAAGAAAATCTGTCTATGAACACGAGCTGTAGACCACTCCACAGACAACGGATATCATTTCAAAAACCAACGTTTTTGAAACAAGGGACTTCAAAAAGGATACAGGAGCTAAAAACAAATATAAATTTTGGACCAATCACATAACTCTCTCTATACTTCGTAAATGTGAGAAAATAAAAATAAGTAAGTTGTTTATCACAACTATAAATTTATAAAACATGTTATGTATTTACTAAATATATATTTTCTATTTCAAGGGATCGCTGAGAAAGTTCCGTAACTTTAAACATCCCTTTTCATTCCCCAACCCCTACAGACGTCTTGGATCATTCCTTACATAAATCCTATCCTGTCGCTTTTTCAAAATTGAGAACCGTTGTGGAATTTTTATTCGTTTTTGTCCGGTCGATTGGTCTCACCCCCTAGTTGGTTCGAGCGAGTGGTTTGAAGATGTACTACGGGGAGATGGTTTTATTTCAACTGTAGTTGAATTGAAATTGGAAAAGGGAATTGAATTTATGTTTTGTCCGGTTGGAAGAAGAAGAATTGTACTCAAGATTTCTGCAAGTGACTTTGGGATAAGAAATATTGTCCAATGACACCCATACTCTTTAATAGAGTGTACATAAGGTAGTGTTAATAACAAATATTAGGCATAAAATATTAATTTAAATTGTAATTCTCTTATACTGATTATTTGACTATGAAATTACACAAGGATGGTTTTTTTTCACTATAAAATACCCTTTTCATTTACCTGTTTAAAGCTTTGCCTTTTCAATATTTTAACCATTAAGAGTAAAAATTGTAATATTGTGTGTCCTCATATTTATAGTAATAAATAAAATAAAATATTTTGGAAATTAATAACTAATTTTGGATATGAAAAGGATATTAACAGAACATTAAGGAAGGCCAACAAGGAGATTGCAATATCCAAGACTCTCAGGAGCTTACTGGCGTGTGGAATACTGAAGAATCTTATTAGCATCCTACACCTTATGGATTAGCCAGTTTTATCATCTTATTCAACAGGTTTCTTGTAACCAACCTTCGTGACCCTGACGCTATTAGAGTATTCGAGGGCTAGATGTCTTTATTTTATGGTCTTTTCTTTACACTGATGACTAAGATAATTTTTCAATTTAAACTACAAGAACAATTTTTAAAAACCTAATATTTGTCGCTCTCATTAGATTAATGACAAATAAAGGATAAGCTAGCAGAGAGAAAAGGAGAATTTTGAAGGGAGACATATAAATATTATAGGGATATGATTGCAAGGATAAAAAAGAAAGCATTAATTATACTAATCGTAGCCTACAGAAAAGTATTGATAGACGATTTGAAGTTTACGATAAGCTATCTTCTTCTCATTGACATGTTGACGTAGGAAAATACGACCTATACAAGATTTTCCTTGATGTTTATAGGAAAAACCCTCCCAGTCACATCGCTCTATATAAAAAGGAAATAATAGGACATAAAATAAAGTCCCCTAGTACTCGAATGCTCTAATAGCGCCAACTCAGTTGAGTATATGAATTAAGAGATACCAAATAGGGAAGATGAAAAAGAGTTATTAATTCAAGACAACATGAAGAAAGGTGTAGATCCAGCTAGGGTCGCTCGAGATACCCACGTCCGTATTCACTACAAGCCTTTCAAGAACCTATAGAAGAGAGGTACAGTTTAGGTTGAAGGAGAGAGAAAACGTAGGAGACTGGCAACGCAGGTAAGGAAAGTTGGTAAAAGGCTCATCGTGAATAAGATTCCTCAAGTGAAGGACTGAATTTAAAAAGGGACAAGTTACCTTTTACACGGCAGAGTTTCCTACGGGTGGTGGGTGTTTTAATAGCTATTTGGAAAAAATAGAGAACGTTGTGTGGAAGAGGAAGATACCAGAGACTCATATTCTTATTTATGTGAAAGATGGTTTGAAGATTACACGCATACTAGATTAATAATAGGAGAGAATCTAACACATGACAATTTTGTAAAATATATTATTGAGGTCTGACTGGTTAGAAATGGAAAACAAATAGATTGGATAGATTATGGGGAAAATTAAACAAAGAAAGTAAAGTGAAGATTTTAAAATAGAAAGACATCACCCACCATGATGAATGACGAAATACCGTAGCGGAAAATACGATGAAAGAGGAAAAGAAATTTTAGTGTGTAAACGGTTTCTGAGAATCCCACACTCTCCTTGATGGTAAATAACGGGTGGTCAAAGTAGGTGGACAGTATGTGGAATAGGTTTAAGTATCGGTTACATACTTAAATAATTAATCGCAGAAAATAATTAACACTTCAATCGTAACATTAGTACATAAAACAACAATAGCACTTCTATTTATCAAAACTAAATGAAAACTATTAATTAAAAACTTCAAAATAACACACACTATATGAGATCACTCAAAACAAGGTTAGAGTAGACATCAATTAACAGCAAGCAGAAACACTTGTTTTGTCAACAATAGAAATAAAACTATCAGCTGGTCTTTTTCACAGTGATATGAAATGACTATAAACTGGGCCACTTTGTTTTCTTCGCATAATACTGAGTCAAAGGTTTAATCAGTGGAACGAGAAATGATGTGTTATTTAACATAATACAATAGGTATGGTTTTAGGTCTATATATTTAAAAGTTCGTTAAAACGCTTTTGCGATGTCTTTAACGTGTTCAGCGCCCTAAAAAACATTTAAAATGACACCTCACATGCCTATAAACATTGCGTTTATTAATTTTCAAAAAATATCAAAGATGGCGTCCATTTTACAAAATGGCCGCCCTCAAAGACTATCACCCAACTTTTTTTTATCACTACACTACTACCAACAATATCCAACTGAGTGATACTCTGGTAAATGAATGACATACCATTCACAGAAATACCATAGTATTCACAGCAAGTGCACTAGTATATGGTAAATCAAGCCCCTGTTTGAGCTCTACAACACTGCAGATACGATAGAGTATTATTATTAAATTTATTTATTTCCTTTATTTTATTTACATTTAAATCATCCCTACATTGGGATCAAGCCTGTGCTTGGGAATTATTCCACTTTGCATATAGGAAAGTTCGTGCAATATCTATCATCATAAAATTCACCATTAAAAAATGTTAACTACAATTATTCCACAAATCTCAATCGAACTAACATAATGGTTAAATACAGATGCTCAAAGATCTGCAACTCTAAAAACGTTGAACAAGTGAAATTTCTACCTATGTGTAAATTTAATTATCTCAATCTTTCCTCGCATTGGTTGGTACGGTGTCTTCCGCCTAACAGTCAGTGGTTTTAGCGCCACATCGTCAGTTAACAAGGGTCAGAAGAGTTTTGGCAGGTCTAGGTGCTTTCCCCCAAACGGCACATTTTTCTGCTAAAATAGATTTCTAAGATAGCCTATGATAGGTTATGTTAGGTTCGAAATTGATTTGTTTTAGTTACCTTACCTTACCTTAGTATCTAAAATTTATTTTGAAGATTTAAAAAAAAAAAAAACATTAATTCAAAGTTTAAAACAGATTTTGTTTTTACGTTTTTTCCGAAAAAAAATTAATGGACATGTTTTATCGTGTATTAATACTACCATAAATCTAAGAATGTTTGCCTATATACCATTGACAAAAATAATAATTGGCAGAGTGTCAGTTAGCAACAAGTATAAGAGTGCAGGGAGCTAAAGAATGTAGCAGGAAAATGTGCCGTAAGCGGATAACCTCTAGTCCTGTCAAACCATTCTGACCATTGTCAACTGGAGATGCAACGCTCAGAACACTGGCTGTTCGGCGGACACAACCCTTGATACAATCAATCCTTGATAGTTTTTTGTATGCACAAACACAGAAAATGATAAATTATGCAAACTGTTTATGACTCAAGAGACAGACACATCGCTAGAAATTATACATTTTTTATCGATCACATAATATTTCTCTATACCAGCAATGGGAAACTAAAATAAAATGGGTTTAGGATAAAATTACTAATTTTGGTATTTTTAAAAATATAATCCTAAATTTTCCTTTTTTATAAAAATTATTTTTTAAATGTAACTTTTGGAATTTCTAATGTCTAATCTACTGTTTTGATAATTTGATTTTTGCAATTTATAATTTGACTTTTGCGAGAATTACGGTACACGAACAGTAAATTCATATAATTATAAATCTTAGTGAACCCACAATAAGTACACTTTCTGTATCCTATCGCCTAAACAATTATACAAGTTTGCGCAAGAATTGATAAATCCTATTAAATTCGAAATCGCAATTGAAAATAATCCTTTCATAATATTGATGACACATTTGATTGAATTGTAGCCTCGGCTGAAGGTGTTCGGGGATTATCCGTCCGAGGCTATATATCTTTGTCATTAGGAAAGGACGCAAGCCACATGGGGCTCTACAGCCACATAAATAACCGGAGTAATTATGGCAGGATTACTAAACGTTTTGTTTACGTTACAAATCTACAGCTTTACAAGATAAATAATTACTACGCTAGATAATATAGTGCCTCGGATTTATATGCATTGTATTGCAAGGCTTCCCTGAATGTTTTAATAAATATTTGTACAGAATGGACTGTTAGGTAACGTATAGCTTCATATTACATACCAGTGGTTTTGTTTTCAATGGAATAAAGGTCGCGGTGTTTAAAGAAGAGTTTTTGAAATTATTTAAGCGTTCAAGTTGAAACGAGTGGATAGATTTTGATAAAACTTTATGTGGCTTTATTTTGAGTCGTTTTGAAACTCAAAATTTGGAATACTTACTATAAACAACAAAAATAAAGCGGCGACGATTTTCATCGAAAGTTTCTGAAATGTAGACCCTAAAAACAAAAAACAAAGTGACAATATAGCGGTACAAAGATATTTTATAAACTTTTACATACATTGACTCATAAACGAAATTCTAACCAAATGTCAAAAATGGTCAGTGATGGTTTTAGATCTAGATTTTGTAGATTATTTTTATTAATATTTAAATAATGTCTAAAATTCCTTCATAAACATATCTTAAGCATACTTACAAGATTAAATCAAGTTTTAAATGACACCGGTTTAGGTTAATTAAAAAAATATTCCATAAATGTAAAATTTTATTTTTTGCAATTTTTTCACACGGGTTTCACACCAAATTTCAATATTTTTATTATATTACGATTTATTTGTTACAAATATATACATTTCGATTTATTTTAATATATTTCAACTTACTCGTTATATTTTGATGAATTCATATATAGTTTATTATACTATCTAAATATTTTATCTAAAAAAGAAGCATGTTACCTTTAAAAAGCATGTTTACAATTTTATATTAACATATTATATACACAAATATGACAGATGTCCGATTAAACCATATTAAAAACACTTTTTTTTCGGGGTACTTAGAAGCTACAAACCTTGAACATAATTTGTTCATGTTTTGTGTGTTTTAAGTTAAAACAAAGTTTTAATAAAAGAAAAGTTTCGAGTTATGGTCGAAATATACCCACATACCGAATTTGACTATGTGTGTAAACAAATTTGATTAGCGTTTGGGCATTGTAAAAGAGAATATGCTGAAATTAGGAAGGCAAAAGTGTTCCATCCTGCCATGTATTAAAGCACGTTGAAATAGGCCTATATTTTTTTCAATTTGAACTTGTATTCCAATAAGAGAGTTTGTTGGCCAGTTATTATTATTTTTTATAATTACTTAATTTATATTCTGTCTTTCTCCCCCTCCCCCACTTTCATGAAAAAACAAAACATAACTCTCTTAAAAGAAAGCTCCATGGACACTCCACATTTCGTTTCGACAATATTACTAAAACAATCTACTTTATTCTACCACACTTAATGAATATTACGTTTTGGCGCCAATAAATAACCGCCAAAAGACAAGATTGGGCGCGAAGGTCAACACGTGGTCGCCACAGCTGTAGTTTATGTCCCACCTTACATCCCTAGCTCTCCATCTTACACCCCCTACGCTTGGCGAAGCTTTTATCCCCTGAATTTTAATTGCCTAATTTAATAAGTTTGAAATATTATCTAATACTGTTTCGTTATTCTACAGATGTATATTTTCATATTAGTTTACAAACATTGCTTACAGGAACTATACTAAGTGTCCTACCAAGAAATGATCCATACAGCCATCTGTAATTATAACACTTTCTAATCGAAATGTAAATTGATGTAGTAGGAATGGAATTTGTGCATAAACATTCGAACTATAATAGTTGATAAACACAATACTAAAATTGTCAGTTTTACCTAATGTACCGGGTGTCCCACAAAGAGATTTTTAAATTTAAATGCCGGATATATGGAACACTCTACAAACTTGACATTTTACAGTTATGTTACATTGGTATGTAAACAAAGTACCCTCAAGTTTCATTTTCTTATTGTCAATCAAAACAAAATGACCGAATGTCAAAAAGAACATTAATCTCCTGGACAGAACCATTTTTTCCCACAACGTAATGCAATTAAAACATGCATTGCCATTTTTGAATCTCGATCAGCTGTTATTTTGTAAACACACAACAATGAAACAATTTGTTTAGTTATGTTCGATCAGCTTATGTGTGATATCTAACCTCGAAACATTGACTTTTTTAATTGAAGAAAAGGTGAAAACTTGTTCTTGGGCTATTGCTTTTGAAAATGAATACCAAGCGATATAGTGTTATCAAAGAACCTACCCAAATGTGGTTCACTTATCAAGAAAATCAATTCAAGAATGGAAAACTATGCTAATAGAAACTGAATCAGTTTTAAAAAAAAACCATAGATTTTCTAACACAGAAAATAAATAACTTGCTTGTGGTACTTTACAAAAATCTCCCAACAGGCCTAAATTCACTTAGAAAAGTGACGTCTGCTACTGGGTTACCAAAGTCTTCAGTTCAACGGTATTTTAAGAGGAAAAAATACATTTATATCACGAACTGCTGGAAGATGACTCGGACAGACGAGTGGAATTTTGTTCCAAGGTAGTTGAAAAGCTTGACGATGATCCGGAGTGGTATGAAGGAGTATCGTCTTCGTTTTTGGATCAGTCCTTATAGCAAACTATCTATCCTTAACCAGTAAGTTAATGTTAATTTGCTCCACTTACTTTATGTACACAGTACAGTGAGGAAGTCCTTCTAAAAGTTGTACCTTCTGATTATTGAATCTCTTTGAAGTTTCCAGCAGTCTATTACTTCTTTTCTCATCGCTGGTGAACTTCCCAATCAAATTTTAGCCATTTGTTGCTCAAGCATTTTGGCGATAACTGTATTAGTATATCCGTATTTGAACTCTGCTCATAAATTTGTTATATTATATTAAACAAAATGTTAGTATCAGTACTCATGAGATACTTTATAGGAAAAATCAACGATATATCTTACAGTACAGTTAGTACAACAATTTTAAAAGTATCGTAACAATAAATTTTGGGACTTAAAAATCTATATATTATTATTATTTTAACTCTTTTTACCAATTTAAATAATTGAGTTAAAACAAATATAACTCCAAAACAAAACTGTTTAAAATTTCTAAATCATGGAGCTACTAATAATAATCATTACTTTAACTTTAACAATTGAGTTAGAATGAAAAAAATATGTATTATGTGATAAATATTATATTGTTATAGCAAATTGTTTCTATACACTGTAAGTGACAAGACAAATTTTGATTTTAATAAATCTCAAGGTCAGCTTAGTATATTGGCACATATGAATTTTTTTTTTTAACTAGAGGGAATTTAATATTCAAAATTATATATTTTGATTTATTATTATTAACTTTATACTTATGCAATTTTACAAAGAGCTTATGACTTTTCTGTTTTGTTGCTATCAGTGAGTAGCTACTGATGGAAATCAATTGGAATAAATGTCAAACTGGATCATAAATAAGTTATGACTGTTATTTTTCTTTACTTTTTCTCATTATGTTTTACACTTTTTTATGTTGCTACAAATAAACAATTTGTAATGGTTATGCAAATAAACAATTTGGTGAAAACGTACCATTATTTTCTTATTCCGCCATTTTGTTTTGATTGACCATAAAAAGTACAACTCGAGGGTACGTTTTTCACATTTCTATGTAACATAACTGTTAGTGTCAAGTTTGTTGGGTATTCCATATATCCGGCATATTAATTAAAAAAATACCTACCTCTTTTTGAGACACCCCGTATATGGAAGGGCCAAAACGAACAGTACTGAAAATGTGAGTATACAATATGTTAATTAATAAACATTGATATATTATAATATTTACAGGATTGTTTATTTTTTCCCAAAACTATTTTCTATATTCATTCTGTTCAATTTAATACAAAGCTGTGTTCATGAAGATTATAAAACATATCTTTAAAAAGAGGTTGAAGCATTCCACTTTTGTGTCAATCTCTCGTAGTTCGGCGATAATAGTCAATAACTGTTCGAAGAATGGCTTCCTTGAGCATTTACCAATATATGCGTCAGGTGGTATGGGATCTGGTGACTGAGAAGTGTATGGAAAGTCTGTTCCATGTGGAACGAGAAGGTTATACACAAACTACCATTCCAATTCGTCACTTCCGATACTGAACACCATTCGTTCACAAGCATTATGGTTCACAAGTATATAAGTTTATTGCACTAATTCTGCCATATTAGAAATTTACTAATAAAGACAATTCATTATATGAATGTTCTGATGGTGGATTTTTTTTTGTAATCATTCAATTGATAATAATATATTTTTGGTTTTGTTAGGAATTAGGATAGTTTTAGTTAGGAATATAGTCTAAGTTCTTTTTAAGAAGCCAATATGACAACAATTATTGTGACAGACCTGGGAAAATGATGAAATAGCTTACCATGCAAGCAAGGCAGACGTCATTGATGCTAAAATGATATATAAACCCTTGGGTGGGAGGAAACTTGGTCAGTGGAAACTAAGGAAGCTGCTGCAGAAATTCTTGAAGATAGCCAGACTGACTTGGCGTGTACGAACTACTAGTATTGAGACTACAGACGAGCATCCATGAGTGGCAAGCAGGGTGAGCAAACTTCGTGTATAAACCTTGTAATTATTTCAGAGACAAGTAATTATAAAATATAACGTAGAATCAGATCTGAGTGTCCCGACAATTAGAGTCATTCTGGATTCTTAGTAATTAAGAAGATTCAAATATTTGTAATTAGTATAATAAGAGAACTAAGAAAAATAGTCAAGTTGCATTAAATAATAAAGAACCAATAGTTAGATAACTGAACCACTGATTTTATTGTTTAGTTTAAAGTTAAAGACGCAGGTGGGAATCTTGATTCCTAACAGTTTCTCACAACTACATATGGTTGCCCAAATTCAAGAAAAGGGGTTGTCTGTCGATTAATAATTCTATTCAGATAAATGTTACACACTCTGGGTGTTCATACAGCTTTGCTAATTTTGAAGCACAAAACATAACTCTATTTTTCGTCTACGTTATTCAAAAGTTGACGAGTTTGAATTTATTACGCAAAATCACCAATATTCTTAAAAATTCTTCTCATCTATGTCCAAGTGACATTCACCTTAAGAGATGTTCGGTGGAGACTTCTACAGGCCTACAGAAGATTGTAACATTCGTTAAAGAAACCAACAGTGAATTTCATGTATGGACACTGCAATCAAACGACCCTGTTTCTGACGTAAAATGTTGCCCGTTTGATGGAAATGTTCAACGACAGCTAACATTACTGCATTACTAGAGGGTGGTTTTTGAAAGCTTGCTTGAACATCATTTAGAGCGTGAATTAATCTTTGTGCATTGAAACGTCCGATTCCGTATGAACGAAAATAATATTCTACAATAAAAACTCTCTCGTATGTTATCAAAAACATTGTAATGAAAACTAACATCAAACTAGAATGTAAACATAACCCACTTTTCAGCAACAATCAAAAATGTAATCGAGATGACACGAAAAAGAACCATATGTTTAGGAATTTCAACTGTTTATTTTGGTCGTTATACTGTAGTATGAACAGGAGCAAAATCTAGCGGTGTTTACAAAGAGGGATATAAGTCAAGCTTCCTCATACAAAATTTGGAGGGGGTTTTACTGATAATTAATCAAGTATTAATTAGTTTTGTACAGTCGACTCTCGCTAACTCGAAATTCATGGGACTACAATTTTTCTTCGAGTTACGTGTAGTATGACTTAGGCATAGTTCGAGTTTTAGAGGTCAATCTTGACTAAATTCGACTTACAGAGGTAACGAGATATAGAGGTAAACCAAATAAAAATTCGAGTTACAGAGGTAAAGAATAGTGTACTGTACTGTAATTTATTCCCTCTAAAACTAAGCTTTTAACTGTATCAATATTACTCTATCAATAGAAAATAGGTGTATTTAGAGTATACATAATAAAATACGTGTACATACACGATAAACAGTACAGTCCTTATATTAATTTCACTGATTAAAAAAGTCCGTAATCTTCTTCTGAATTAAGACTGTTGGCAGCATGTTTGTCAATCATATTTCCGATTGAAACAATAGATGAAAACACACTGTCTGGTGCTTCACTGTTTTTTTTTCTAAAACATACGTAAAGTACGTACTGCAGCTTTGGCTTCTTTAGGTGTAATGTCTGCTGGCTCCTCTTCCTAGTTTTCTTCGTCAGAAGGAGCATCCTCATCGTTGCTCGAGATATAGAGGTAAACTTTGACTTGTGGAGGTAAAGTGCAAATTGAATTCCACTTATCTACTGAACTTCGAGTTATAGAGCTAATTTTTGTGTCTCTTCAACTTATAGAGGTAAAATATAACTGTAAAATTATTTCGAGTTGTGTATTGTTATTTTTTCGACTTAGACAGGTTTTTCCAAGGGGATTGAAAATAATTCAAGATATCGAAAATTTCGAGTTATCGAGGTTCGAGTTAGCGAGAGTCGACTGTATTAATTTGTAGCGTCAAACATTTCACAGTTAAAAATTATTTATATAAATATTGTAAGTTTTTCGTCCTCTCTGGATAGCACAGACCCTTAGCCACTAGATAATTCGGGGATTCCACATTTTGAGGTTCAGATAATTATTTATTCTACAGCGTATAGGATAAGATTGGTAATCGTTAAAAATTTTGACCTCCATTTCCTGATTGATCGTCTCGTTTCAGGATTCAGGAAACCGAAAAAGTGATTTTTGACTTGCCGTCTGTCCGTCATGATTGTACATTCCTTTCTTGTTACATCTTCCCTATTAGGTCTCTATTTCAGTCCTGATTCTATCCGAGTAATCGAACGTTCGGGGTTTTTCATTTTATGTGTTTCCATTCTTTTACTTTTATAGGGAAGTTTGGAAACAGTAAAAGTTTCGACTTATATTTTTTGACTAATCTTCGCGTATCATGGTTGCAGGAAACTTTTTTATTTGCAGAAAAACAAATTTTTATTTACATCCTTTTGTCCGTTATCGTTGTCGTCTGTACTTAACCACATAGCGGTTACAAGAATTAAGACAGGAACAAGAAATTTGATAAAAGACTATAGGGATCTATGTGTTCAAATAGAACCGTAATATCATTTAAAAAAAATCAAATTGAAAATGTCAAAATAGTGGCAATTTTAAATGGACTTCTGTTCGTAATTAGTGTTTTTCAACAGTAAACTAGATTAAAAGGTACAGATTTCAACTCTGCATTAATCGTATCACCTCTTTTCGATGACAAATAGCGAAATTATTGTTCTAATTTTAAACCCTGGCTCCACCCCCCCCCCGAAGGTGATATTCGTATAGTTTTGAGATCCTGCAGCGCCGATTTACTGACTAACATAAGGAATGGATAAATTAAATTTAATATATACAATATATGAGACCTGTTAGGATCTAGCCGGCGTCAAGAATATAAGAATAGTAAGATTTACGATTACGATGTTGTGAAAATCTGTGTATTATCTATTTTAAACTAATTTATCCTGGATAAAAGGACTTGGTATACCTACACAATTTATTATTTCCAACGAGTGCTAAGAGACGAACGTTGGGAAATTATTACATTGCATGATGGAGCTAGGTAAGTAATATGATAGCGTCAATCAACTTAGTTTTTAAATCAATTGATACTCATTTTGAACAAAATCGGCTTTACAGTTAGTGAAAAATCAATATTCTCGTACAATTTAAAGTCCGAGAAATATTTGTTTGAAAATATTTGATTATTTTCGAATAAAAAAATCACTTAATAATAAAAGTAGTGAACGAACAAGAATCACAACTGTTGGTTTTATTAGTCGTTTACCAATTATTAAATTGTATTTTAAACTCATTTTGAGTGGTACTATCCAAGTCCTTGATTTTAGGATGAGTTTATATATATTTTCTCCGTCTCTGATAACCTTTACGTTGTGTTAGGCGTTTCGGAATCTATGTTCCATCATCAGAAGTTCGCTCGAAAACAGTTGTCAAAAACATTAAGAACACACAAATATAAGCACTGACACTACAAAATATATACAACCCCCCCCCCTAATAACACACGCAACATGTGCGCACCGCGACTTTCAAAGAACAATGTTTTGTGTGTTCTTAATATTTTGACAACTTCTTACTAGCTAACTTTTGATGATGGAACATAGATTCCGAAACATGTAGCGCAACGTTACAAATAAGTTACACGAGACGGAGTAAGTATATTATATAAACTTAATTAATTGTAGTTAATGAACGAATTATTTTGTTTTTCGTATATTTTTTTAAAGTGAACATTTTTTGACATGTTCGGCAATAAAAATTTGAGACAGTCGTAATTTTGAAAATATAAAAAAATAAAGTTATGAAATTTAGTAAAGAGTGTATTATGAAATCTGTAGTCAAAAAATCTCATCAATGCGAAAATAAATTGTTTATAATAACTTTTCAATTATTGTTTATAATTATTTTTCTAGTACAATAAATTCCTGATATTTGGTACTTAGTTTTGAATCACATTGTAATGATGTAACGAAAAAAAGTAGTATAAGTCTAGAATTTTGTACCTGTATATACAGTTTTGATTTCTTGTGTCCAAAACTAAAATATCCGTCTATTTGATTGGACATCTATGAATTTTTAGAAACGGTTACACCTATTTTGTGTAATTAAAAATTATAAAATAAAATAAAAAATATAACCATCGTAACTTTCGGACTGAATTATTACAATTAAATTTTTATAAGTACCTCTTTTTACGACTAAAGTAGTCCTCATTATATATGTTCCGATATGTTTCACCGTTTGCAGTAGGCATCATTAGTTTTTCCCCTCAAAACCAGCTATAACGATTATGACTCAAAATGTAGAATCGATTCAAAACTTTATATGTTGCCGTTTTAAATATACTGGTTCTGGAATTATCGATAAAATTAACTTTTGGTACAGTTCTATAACTCAAAATAAATTCTGTCGAATTCTCAGGGGCTCACTATAGTAAGTACGGGCTTAGCAATCACGAGAGATCCTAGCTGAGTCTACACCTTTTTCATGTAGTCGTAGGTTAGACCCTTAATCTTTCCCATCTCTCTTGACCAACTCTTGTTATTTTCCGACCTTGACGTTATTAAATTATTTTAAGGCTTAGGTTCTTTATTTTATGTTCTTCTCTTATTTTTAAAAAAAAATTTATGGCGATGAAAACAGTAGATTAAAATTAAATTTTTGTGAAATGTGAATAATTATTTTGAATCACCCTGTATATACAATGAGCAAGTTAAAAAGAATTGTAAAAAAAAAAAAAAAATTACGAGTAAAACCACGAGACGAGGGTAGATTGACTGTCGACAATTCAATAGGCATCTGTAGCAATTCATAAAAAAAACTCAGTTTGAAGCACCCGGCTTTGAGCTTCGGATTCAAACTCGAAGCTCTGATGGTGGCTGGAAGTTTACGCTCCACTTGAAAGTCAAAGTTGTGCGTAGAATTGTAAACGCCACTCTGGCTAAGTGAATGTCCCCACCCCATCCACCACCACCCCCCTACCACTACTATGTTTAAATCTTTTTATTTGTCGATGTTAAGAGTGTTGTGGTTTTTTAGGCGTTTGTCACCACCGTCACGTTTGGAACAATCTACTTAACCACGCTGGACACACCCTTACTTTAAGAGGGATGATACCACCCTCGTACACTAAACCACTTTACAGGAATTACTTTTTTAGACGACTGTAATTTTATTGTTGTTGTTTAGGACTTTGGAAGAGGGGTAAGTGATTTAATAAAATGAACAATCTATCACTAAACAGGATCATTGGGAACAAAGCTTCTGGAACTATTTAGTGTGATGGCTAAGTCCTTAGAGATTTACAACATATTATATTTTTTGTGTATAATGTATTTGGATATTTTATAAATGTAATTATAAAAAATAAGTATACCATTTTTTTAAAGTATGAGTTGGTTTATAATAACGAAACCCTTAACCGGCTTTATTTATTCACAGTTTTGACTGATAGCCAACGTTATAACTACCTAACGGAGTGCAGTTACCTAACCTTTTATCAACTCTCTCTCAATAGTTTAGCGCGTGACCTTGTAGCCGCCCCTTGCGGCAAACTAACCGGAAAACTTCAGCCTAATTGTAGGCTAGAGAAATGTTTATTAAAAACTATTTTCAGCTTTTGTTAATAGAAGCCATAAAGGCCCTCTTTCTAAAAGAGCCACAAAGGTAGCTTTATATAAGTTCTTTCAATTATTTTTTGTTTATATAAGTTTTCCCCCGGTGTATTATTTTCACCCCTTTTCCTATTAAATTTATGTTTTAATATGTTAAAACCATACGTCCGCTCTTTTTGATTTATCTACAAAGCTGTTGATATTGATGAAAACAGTCTAACCCTAACCTATTTGGTCAAAAAATTATCAATTTTATTGGGAAGCTACAATTAGTAACGAATTATAATTGAGAAAGAACAAAAGCGACGGCAATTTCCACGTCCTAACCACATATTACCCGACTGAGAAAGCCGTCTAGCAGGTCTTGACTCTTCATAAACCTTCATTGAGTTAATTGAAAGATATTACACCGGTGAAAAAATATGTAGACGAAAAAATTTACAACCTTGTATAAACGGACGTTCTTACCAGCAAAACTAGTGCAGAAACAAGTCTGTAATGGCTTCCATTAATATAAACTGAATTAAAAATAGAAAATAAAAATTCACCTAAATAAAGCTAATCATTTTCCCGCTAATTACACGCAAGGAGTAAAACTTAGGCCACGTCGGAGTTCCGGGAAACGAGCGAGCTGACAACTTAGCCAAGCAAGGCGCTGAATCCACCCAACCTAACAACCCCACAACTCTCAGAGCAGCAAACAACAAAATCAAGACCACCATAAATAGGTTTACCACCAATTACCAGAAGGAGCAAAGTATGGGGAAGACCTGGGAATGTATCGCCTCCGATGGACCAATATCAAGACGACTGGAGAGATACACTGCCGTTGCTCTCTTTAGAACAACGACTGGGCACGACTACCTTCAGGCTCATCTGCACAGAATCGGCCTGGCCTCAAATGACTGCTGTCATCTCTGCCAGTCCTCCCGAATGGACGCCCTTCACCTTATGACATGTACCAACCTCACGAACATGCCCGATGACATCGTAACACGCTACTGGGAGGCTCGTCGTCTAATGGCCGAACTGCCAAAGACGAATGGCGTTGGATAAAGTAAAGTAAAGTAAAGTAGTAAAACTTAGCGCTTGACCTTGTGACCTATGATAAGATCAAGTGCTAAGTTTTTGAGGAAAGAGGCAAAATCCGTTAGTTAACTACATTGTTGTCATACAAACCTTTTGCTCAGTTTGAACCGTGCATGTTCTCGGCTGAACTTGGTGTTTGTTATTCTTTTGCTAGTCTGTAATTGTTGATTTATAGATTTTATGATCACGTTTGTTGTCTTAGTTATTTTGAACTTTCCAGCCTAGTTTTAGTCTTAGCCCTTGCTTTTTATGTTGTAAACTTATCGCTTAATAACAAGAGTTGATTCACTCTCTCAAAACATCATATCGAATGACAACTGTCGGAGTAAACAATATGTAAATTAAAGAATTAATTGTGAATTAATTTTAAACAACTTAGAAATTCGGTAGCTGATACGATTGGGTGATAGATACATAAAAAAAAAAAAGACAATTGTGTATCATTGACGACCTAGAAGTACGAATCACCTACTTCTATTACAAGGAAATATAGGATCTACAGTTAAGGAAAAAAACGTCCAAAATTTAGTTCTAAACGGCTGTTGTTTTAAAATTTAAACACATTTATGTTTTTTTTTTTTTTTTTTGTTAAGACGAAAAACCTTTCAGTTTTCATCGCCTTATGAAAGAGTATAAATAAAACAACCTCAGCTCGCGAATTTAAGAGCGTCAAATTCGGGCGAAAGTAAGAGTTGGCTAAGACATACACAATATGATAGATTAAAGAGAAAATTGAAAAGAAGGTGAACCCAGCTAGAATTCTTCGGTTTACCACACCCGTACTCACTTTGAATGAGCCACTGAAAACCGATGTCGACTTGCATCGAAATAAATTTTGAGTTAAAATAATAAAAATATAACTTTAAAAAAGTTTTCTTTTTTATGTTACGTCCATAGTACAAAATTATTTCATAAAACATGTATGTCTTTTAAACAAGATTATTTATTTAAAATTATTCAATTACAAAAGATGTAGTTTTAAAAGAGATTGTGTTTGTGCTCCTTCTTTTGCCCTGAATTTTGGTGGTAAAATTTGGTTGATTGAAATGAGATTGTACGTAAATGAAAGGTATTTTGTAAATGTATTAGGATTAGGGAAAGTTTTGTGAACAGAGGGAAACAACAAAAGATTAGAACTGAAAACCTAAAATAATTCCCAGATATAGCGAGAGAGGGAAAAAAAAAATCATAAAATGTTTGTTGACAATGTTAATATTTGCTGATCAAACATTTCATTAGATGAGCACTCCTGCTCTGATAGTTTGAACTTTGTATTTGTTGCTGATTGGAATTGTTGACTTTTTATTCCTTTCATATTTTAATTTAATAATCGTGATGACATGTGAATATTCTACAAATTAATATCTTTTATTTGTAATAATTACGATGTTATTGTTGATTTTATCTTTTTTTCTATTGCATTTTACACATACAATTGACAATTTACATCCCTATCAGAGCACTCCAAAATTAAGAGTAATAACAATTGTGGTGTCTGTTCAATGGAAATAAAAGATGATGATAAAGGTGTTAGATGTGTGACCGTGTGAAAAATGTTTTCATGTTAGCTGTGTTCACATGACAAATGAATAATATGATTTCCTAGGCTCCAAAAATAATATAAAATGGTGGTGTCTGAAGAGTTGAAATGACAGCGAGGGATCCAATAATTATTATATGATAGACATATTTTTAGAAGAAAATAATGTAAGGAAGAAAGAGAAAAACAACTTTAAAAACTTAGTTCTGGAGCTAAGCAACTCGACTTGTGAAGTTCATGATCTACAAAGTAGGCTGGTAGATATTCTAAATGACTTTTTGAAAAAGGAAACTAATATGCAATGCCTCAGAGAGAATTTTTTTTTGAAAAACAAGCAGAACACAACGGATGACTTTCAAATTGTACATAATCGTAGGAAAAGTTTACCCATACAAATATTCGGGGCTCCTGCAATCTCCATACAGAATTGATTTCAACTATTGACTACCGATAATCCTGCAACAACAAATCCAGGAATTTCTCGAATCTCCCCTACTTTAAGTATATAAACAAAACTTGTCTAAAAGTACAAAATCTAAGTTGAAAGTTGTGGACAAATCTTTTGAGGAAATTAAAAAAGCAAAACAAAATAGAGGTTAGAGTATAAAAATATTGAAGGAAAGAAAAGTAATAATGGTATTGGACAGTCATTTAGAAACATAGCAAATAAGCTTCAGGGCTTGGTAAGTTGTGACTACAATGTTTTAGGCTATGTTTATCTGGGTGCAACTATATCCTATATTGCTGATAGAATGCAAGAAATTTCAAAAGGTTTCAATAAGAATGATTTTCTAGTCTATTTTGGAGGTGCAAATGATGTAATCCCAGGAAATAATTATGAAAACAATACTGGTAAATCATTGAATAGGATTCTTCCAATATCTTTTCAAACAAATTAATACAATTCCAAGCCCTCCAAACAGTATGTTAAAATAACATTTAGTGAACAGGGCTAACCATATCATTCACAAATATATAAACTCAACTGTTCACAAATATATTTATAATATTAGTGTAAACAATAAATCACTTTTCACAAAAAGTTGACATTTATATGACGGTGGAAAGTCTATCGTATGTGAAATATTGGCTGTACAAATAAAATATAAAATAAAAAGAGCTCGAACAAAAATTGCCCTGGAGAAATGGCTGAAAACGGCTAAGAACCACTAGACAACAAGCTATCACGGCTGTGTGAGTGATTCTACAGTTCAACATAATCAGAAGATGGCAACTCCCCTTAAGAGATGTCTGGTGACTGAAGGATCAACTCAATTCAAAATGACCCTACACTATTAACTTCTATGAAACATTTTTTATAAATTCATCCTCAGAACAAGGGAATATTTCAGGTGATAACAATCCAAAAAATCAAGTTTTAGACACTAAATCTAATTGAGAAGTTTTTATAGTGCATCAAAATACCCAATATGCCACAAATAAAATAAATATTTTAAACTTGTTTTGTTCTTAACTGGGTACTGATGTTTTGGCGATAACCGAGCATGCTTTTAGGGAATACTACATTAATTGATTTAATTTAGGGGTTATAGATTAGGGAAAAGTTTTTTTAAACAACACGAAATGGTGGGGGTGTTGCAAAATTTATCAGGGGCTCTATAACATTTGCTGACTTTGGCACATGTGATCACATTTCTTTGGAATATGACTTTGAATTAGTGGGTACTAAATTAAGATATTAATCACAGAGTCTAGTTACTATGGGTTTGTATCGAACTCCTACAGGAAACATCAATATATTTTTAAATGCCTTGACCGAAGTCCTCAAAGGACTTCTTATAAAAAAGTTTAAATTTGTTATTTGTGGGGATTGGAATATAGACGTTTTGAGGAACCATACTAATGTAAACGGATTAAGGGATGTGCTGGCTACATAATATGGCTTCAAATATTCTTTCTAATAATATTATGGTGGAGATCATTCAATCCGGTATTTCTGATCACTATGTTCAGGGGAAAAGTTATGGATTTTGCCTTTAAATGTTTCCCAAATTAAAATGGTATGGAATCTACATCTGGGTAATATAAAACTTTAAAAATATCTTGTGCATAGTAAAAGTTGGGACAAATTAAATAATATTAATGGTACAGAAGACAATTTTTTTTATGATTCATTCTTGTCCTTTTTAAATATATCATGCCCATTGAAAACAGTAAGACTAATACAAATATCAAGAGTAATAATCAATGGATAATAAAAGGAATTCTCGTTTCCCGGCAAAAACTGAAACTATATTACAAAATCAACATGTCAACAAACAATAAATTATTTATAGATTTGAACCAAAATATAAAAAGATTTATAGAACAGTTATCAATTCTGCTTCATCGTTTGAAATTAATAAAAAAAATCATAACTTCCAAAAATGTTACCAAGGCAACTTGGGAAGTTTTATATATATAAATGATTTTATGTTATTCTGTATGTATCAATAGTAAGCAGATGATATAACGATTACCTTAGGAGCAAGAAATGTTCAAATGCTTGAACAAAAACCTTTTATTGAAATCAACTCTGCAAGTCAGTACTTTACTGAAATTTACTGTCAATCAATACAGAACAAATTATTTATACTTTAATTTAAATAAAAATAGTCCAGATCTCAACCCAACTGTTATAATTTATGATGGGGATAGTATAATAGAATAGATAAGTTCTGCTAAATTCTTGGGGTTGACAGCCAACTATTGACATTGACTATGACTATTGACTATTGACTATTGACATTGACAGCCAACTAACTTGGAAATGTCATATACACAGTATGTGCAAAAAAACACTTTACTCTGGAATTTTCGTATTAAGAAATATAAGAAACTATTGTAATCTTTCCACAATGTTAACGGTTACTATGGCCTTATATTATATCCTTACTTGAACTATGGAATCATAGTATGGGGTGATTGTTCATCTCAACAAGTGAAATGGCTTTTTATATTATAAAAACAAAACAAAAAGCAGTACGGCTTGTAGCACATATAAATAATTTTGGATCATGTATAAATACTTTTCGGTATCTAATAGTATTGACACTTCATAGTATTTATATTTTTGAAGTAATATTGTACATTAATACAAGTGTCAGACCACGCTGAATAAGGATGTACTTGTGCCCGATTCAGATGTTACTTAAGCTAAGGGCAAGACAGGATCAGTAAGTACAAAAATATATCATCACAAGCTGGTGTAGCACTAATAAATAAATTACCAGAAAGCTTGAAAAATATTCAAAATAACAACATATTTAAAACAAAGACTTAGACGATTTTTAAAGTTTAATTAAAATCCATCAATATAGCTAATTGTTTGAAATATGCATCTGAAAATTTTGAAGTTATGTAACAACCCACTGAATAACCAACAAACTGATATAATTTTCCTTGTAATACAATAATAATAATAATATAAAAAAAATTATCATAAAGAAACAGAGATGTTTTAAAAAAACTAAAAAAGGTATAATTTTACTTAAATTGTCAATATATAACTTAATTACGTTCTCCATCAAATAGGGGCAATTTTTGTGTAATTCTAAAATGTCATTAAAAACGGATGTAAGAATTAATAATGTCCCCTCTCCCAGATCAAAATTTATATCGTATTTTAAATTAATAACCTACTACATATTTACATTACAATTATTCACGCAATACAATGGTGTATGCAGTGTTGCGTTGTTAAGAAATGAAGGCGTCCAGTATTATCACCTTTGCTTTTTTAATGTAAATGGTTTAGGAATTCGTTTTTCTTCTTAGTTTATTATGAAGTGAGTGTTGAATAAAAGGAAAGAAATATTACAGAGTGTCCCACGAAGAAACGGAGAAACGTTTAAGACGTATTCAACTGGTGAAAATATAGAAAATAGTCATATAAACATACACCATAAAACTGTTAGTTGTTTATTTAGCAGGCATTTTGTGTTTTGAATAAAAAATTATATCTCTTATAATATGAACAAATATATTACAGAGTTGAAAATTTGAATACTAATTAGTACCACAAAGACTGAATTTGAGAAAAATATCAACCGATTTTCTATAATAATTTCAAAATGGAGGCCATTTAAAATGCTTAACATTGAATATCTCGAAAACTATTAATTTTACAAAAACATTTAGTAGACACGAAAAAATTTCCCCTTTTAACGAGAAATAAAATGTTATATTTTTTCTGTGTAGGTCAAAGGATAATCTAATTCATGAACAAAAACTAAAAACATAATTTCTTGATAGTTGTGTGCAATACCCATGATTAGCCTAGACGACAATTTTCTTTGAGTTCTGCAATTTTTTATTTAATTCATAATAGATTTAAGTAAATAAAGTGTATAGAAATTAAATATAACATTTAAAAAATGGATTTTTTATTTATGTAAAACTGTCGAAAAATAGGAAGAAAATCGGTTTATTTTGTACTTAATAAACATTCTTTGTAATATAGAAAAAAAAATTGGTTAAAAACTCAAATGGCAGCTAGATATGCTTCATTTTATGGCATATGTTGATATGAACCTCTTTATTTTTTGTTTTCACCAATAAATACATTATGAAAGTTTCTCCGTTTCTTAGTTTTGAGAAAAAATATTTTTGTGGATTTTTTAAAATTGTTTTAGATAAAAAATCTGTCCATTTTTGTACCTATTTATTTTTTGTTTGTTTTTAATTATAACTATAAAGTATAATCGTTATAATTCAAAATTTAAAATATAATATATCACTAAATAAAAATATACCAAAAAATCGCTCTAACTATTTTCATTAATAATATGTTTTTTTTCTTGTTTTTTTTTTCACATTATGGTGAAATTTATGAACGGTTTCGATCCATATTTCGATTTATTTTATGGGCTCAAAACATAGGTATTATAAACTCAATAGGGTTTATTTCTCTGTATTTTCTTGATATATATTAAAGCTTTCTCTAGATCAGAATGCTATATTTTCATCTCCGTACAATGACGGATGCAGTATTTTGTAATTTAAAATAATTATGAAATTGGCTGTCTCCAACTGAGCGGTTTATTGATAGAACACTTTTCTACTCAAAAAAATTAACTCACTATAGCGATTTCAGTGAAAATAAATAGATTCCAAGTAAAATTCGTTAACTAAATATGGAAATATTTTGAGAACAATTGAAAATATTATGCAACAACAAAAAGGCATTGAAGTTTTAGAAAATCGAAAACCCTACAAAATTGGCTTACCCAGTTACGAAGCATGGCAAAGATTGGCAATCGTAAAAAAAATTTGATCTCTTTCCTTAGGAAACTGAAGAATATGATTTTTTACATGACCTCCGTCTTTCTTATATGACGTTGTCTGTACGTAAACGCGGATAACGGCTACAAAAATTAAGACTGGAACATGACATTTAATTTAATATATGGTACTTTTGTGTGTTCATATTGACATAGAAAAATTGAAATGTCCATGTCAAAATTTTCAACAATTACAATATAAACAATTGTTTATTCCTATCTCTTGTTATTCAGATATAACACATTAAATTATCTGCTATTATATTGTAATATGCAGCTGGGTAAGTAAATGATGGTACCCATCAAGTAAGTGGTTTCTTGTTGTTTAAAAGCGAAAATCCTTTCAGTCATCATCTTCAGGAAGAAAAGAACAACAACTTCCCTTAACACTACAATTGCCTAATAAATAGCTTCAGGGTCTAAATTGAACATTCAGATTGTTTGGATGGTTTTTCAATAACTAATACTATTAAACAAGATAAAATGTTTATAAATTATATTTTGAAAATGGATTAAGGAATGTTGTTAACTTTGGTCTTTAAAATTAGTTTCCTAGCTTTATAAGGAATGTAAATTGTATTGTTAGATCAATAAATCATGGTACTTACCCAGCCCGATCATGGAATATAATACAAGCAGATCCTCTAAATGTTTTGTTTAAAAATTGGTTTACTAGCTTTATAAGGAATGTAAATTGTATTGTTAGATCAATAAATCATGGTACTTACCCAGCCCGATCATGGAATATAATACAAGCAGATCCTTTAAATGTTTTGTTTAAAAATAGGTTTACTAGCTTTATAAGGAATGTAAATTGTATTGTTAGATCAATAAATCATGGTACTTACCCAGCCCGATCATGGAATATAATACAAGCAAATCCTCTAAATGTTTTGTTTAAAAATAGGTTTACTAGCTTTATAAGGAATGTAAATTGTATTGTTAGATCAATAAATCATGGTACTTACCCAGCCCGATCAAGAAATATAATACAAGCAGATCCTCTAAATGTTTTGTTTAAAAATAAGTTTACTAGCTTTATAAGGAATGTAAATTGTATTGTTAGATCAATAAATCATGGTACTTACCCAGCCCGATCAAGAAATATAATACAAGCAGATCCTCTAAATGTTTTGTTTAAAAATAAGTTTACTAGCTTTATAAGGAATGTAAATTGTATTGTTAGATCAATAAATCATGGTACTTACCCAGCCCGATCATGGAATATAATACAAGCAAATCCTCTAAATGTTTTGTTTAAAAATAGGTTTACTAGCTTTATAAGGAATGTAAATTGTATTGTTAGATCAATAAATCATGGTACACACCCAGCCCGATCATGGAATATAATACAAGCAAATCCTCTAAATGTTTTGTTTAAAAATAGGTTTACTAGCTTTATAAGGAATGTAAATTGTATTGTTAGATCAATAAATCATGGTACTTACCCAGCCCGATCAAGAAATATAATACAAGCAGATCCTCTAAATGTTTTGTTTAAAAATAAGTTTACTAGCTTTATAAGGAATGTAAATTGTATTGTTAGATCAATAAATCATGGTACTTACCCAGCCCGATCAAGAAATATAATACAAGCAGATCCTCTAAATGTTTTGTTTAAAAATAAGTTTACTAGCTTTATAAGGAATGTAAATTGTATTGTTAGATCAATAAATCATGGTACTTACCCAGCCCGATCATGGAATATAATACAAGCAAATCCTCTAAATGTTTTGTTTAAAAATAGGTTTACTAGCTTTATAAGGAATGTAAATTGTATTGTTAGATCAATAAATCATGGTACTTACCCAGCCCGATCATGGAATATAATACAAGCAAATCCTCTAAATGTTTTGTTTAAAAATAGGTTTACTAGCTTTATAAGGAATGTAAATTGTATTGTTAGATCAATAAATCATGGTACTTACCCAGCCCGATCATGGAATATAATACAAGCAAATCCTTTAAATGTTTTGTTTAAAAATAGGTTTACTAGCTTTATAAGGAATGTAAATTGTATTGTTAGATCAATAAATCATGGTACTTACCCAGCCCGATCAAGAAATATAATACAAGCAGATCCTCTAAATGTTTTGTTTAAAAATAGGTTTACTAGCTTTATAAGGAATGTAAATTGTATTGTTAGATCAATAAATCATGGTACTTACCCAGCCCGATCAAGAAATATAATACAAGCAGATCCTCTAAATGTTTTGTTTAAAAATAGGTTTACTAGCTTTATAAGGAATGTAAATTGTATTGTTAGATCAATAAATCATGGTACTTACCCAGCCCGATCATGGAATATAATACAAGCAGATCCTCTAAATGTTTTGTTTAAAAATAGGTTTACTAGCTTTATAAGGAATGTAAATTGTATTGTTAGATCAATAAATCATGGTACTTACCCAGCCCGATCATGGAATATAATACAAGCAAATCCTCTAAATGTTTTGTTTAAAAATAGGTTTACTAGCTTTATAAGGAATGTAAATTGTATTGTTAGATCAATAAATCATGGTACTTACCCAGCCCGATCATGGAAAATAATACAAGCAGATCCTCTAAATGTTTTGTTTAAAATTAGTTTCCTACCTTTATAAATAATGTTACATTGTATTGTTAGATCAATAAATCATGGTACTTACCCAGCCCGATCATGGAATATAATACAAGCAGATCCTCTAAATGTTTTGTTTAAAAATAGGTTTACTAGCTTTATAAGGAATGTAAATTGTATTGTTAGATCAATAAATCATGGTACTTACCCAGCCCGATCATGGAATATAATACAAGCAGATCCTCTAAATGTTTTGTTTAAAAATAGGTTTACTAGCTTTATAAGGAATGTAAATTGTATTGTTAGATCAATAAATCATGGTACTTACCCAGCCCGATCATGGAATATAATACAAGCAAATCCTCTAAATGTTTTGTTTAAAAATAGGTTTACTAGCTTTATAAGGAATGTAAATTGTATTGTTAGATCAATAAATCATGGTACTTACCCAGCCCGATCATGGAAAATAATACAAGCAGATCCTCTAAATGTTTTGTTTAAAATTAGTTTCCTACCTTTATAAATAATGTTACATTGTATTGTTAGATCAATAAATCATGGTACTTACCCAGCCCGATCATGGAATATAATACAAGCAGATCCTCTAAATGTTTTGTTTAAAATTAGTTTCCTAACTTTATGAAAACATATGTGAAGTTTCAAAAGAATCGGTTGAGGAATAAGCAATTGAAAATCAAATTTGTATCTCTTCGTGGGACATACTGTATGTTAATTACATAGGTGAAACAATAAAACAATCAAATTAGCGAATCAGATGTTGCCTAGTATTAGACCGAACCCCGACTTCAATAACCACAAACTAAACCATCCCATCACTCATACCCCTGACATTTTGTCTACAAATGTTCCCCTTTGTTTTTACACAATATCCACCCACCGACATCTCATTCGTTTCTTTGACTTTTTAGGTGATGCTCGATTTAGTTTTAGGTTGTCGTTTCCTTTACAGAGTTTCCTGTAATTTAAAAATACATTAATAATGTTGTTTTTTGAAGGGGGGGAGAGTGAGACTACGAGAATATACTGTTCATGATGTCTGAGAACCGGTGTGCACTTTCTATTTAAAAACCGAATTTGGTAATATTTTTTCCATGTATTTTAGAGAATGTATAATTGGGTCTAAAATGAAAATTTGGGTCTACGTTAGCAA
The DNA here is from genome assembly GCA_963513935.1 of Aphrophora alni. Classification (NCBI taxonomy): domain Eukaryota; kingdom Metazoa; phylum Arthropoda; class Insecta; order Hemiptera; family Aphrophoridae; genus Aphrophora; species Aphrophora alni. The sequence continues at coordinate 145,693,388 of OY740765.1, forward strand.
AATGTGATTAAAATAACAGTAACACCCCCACCTCTCTACGATGACAAATAGGGAAGTTATTGTCAAAAATGTGATGGTTGTGTAATTACGAGATCCGAGAAGGGCCAATTCTCCGAGACGAGTGAGTTAACCTAACCTGACCAGTCACCGATACCAGCCAGTTAACCTAACCTGACCTAACCTAACCCCTCAAGGAATTTGGCAGTAACGCTTCAATACATGAGTAAAACACACCCAAATATCAAATTTGATGAAAACCGGTTGTTTCGTTCAATGAACAGTACAAATAACAAAGAAACATGTATAGTGGAACAGCCCTAAGAAGGTTGTGCCCGGTGCGGGGCGGTAGAGGAAGAGGTGGATTATGTCGGAAAATAACACCGTTCCACAAACATTGACTTTGCCTCCGAATCGCCAGCTACCTGAGACTTGCCCTCCTCGAGAGAACCTAACGTTTACTTCGAGAATAGTACAGCTTTTTCACCCGATCTGCCAAGTGCCTTCTTAGGTCTGTTCCACTATAACGGGTAACGTTACTTATTGGGTCGGAATAGGCCGAAATGCATTCTTTGAATAACTCCATCATAGTGATTAGCTTGAAAACGTGTTGCCAGATAGTAGTCTTAAATCCCTTAACCACGTTTGACCCAACACTACTCTCACATAACGATCTCTTAATGAGTTAACTACTCTAAAATTAATACAACGGGACTAAACCTATAATTACTAAAACTGCACATAACATCTGACCAAGTTATCGCTTGTCGAAATAGGCGTCAACTCCGAAATATATATAAGTTAGAAGTCCGATTTTTTCGTACTCGCAAAACACCACTCGCCACAATTTGAACTGCCATTATAATTTGGAAAAGTAATATAACCGAAAGATATAAATGGTCGGGTGTCGGTAACTAAGATGCCGTTCAGTCTGGTAGACACACTTGACTCCTAGTCATCGATAATGGAGCTTATCTGCCAAAGAAATTACACACCACCAATGCCAAACTTTAGCGTGATCTGAAGAACCAGATTGCATCTGATGTGAGCCCCGGTGGTAATCGAGCTTCCTGTCAAAACCCAGACTGCAACATGAAGTCTGGGAACCACGGTAATCCCAGGTCCCAATCGAGGTGACCGTGCTTCGAGCACGTGACAAACATCGTTGTAAGAACCTCTCTTACCCTCAGGGGTCACTTTAGTGAGTACGGGTTTGGCAATTCCGAGAGAACCTAGCTGGATGTACACTTTTTTCGAGTAGTCTTGGTGTTAGATTCTTTCAAGTCTCGAGCAGTCTTTCCTACAAGGTCTCTACTAACTTTTGTTAATTTTCAAACCTGACGCTATTATGATATTAGAGTGCTAGAGGTTTTTATTGTATGATCTTGCTTTTTTATAAGGCGATGATGACAAATAGGTTGTTAGCTTTTAAACAACGAGGAAAACTACTATTTCGTCTCGGCGGGTTCAAAATATATTTACGAAAAAATCGGCATCAATCTTTTTGACCCATCGTATAACTCTCTCTAAAATACGTGTGGACAAAAATTAAAAAGGGGGAAAATAAATAAAAACAGGGCTTTTCTTAGTTTGCTAAATATAGCTTGTAGTTTTAAAACCAGAACGTGGACAGATTTCAATCGTCAAAGAACGTCGTACTTCCACATTCTCTTGGATTTTAACTTTACGTGAACAAAAATAGACGTCCCCCCCACCTCTCTCGAGTCTTCAGAAAATGAAATTAATTGTTAAACATCAGTGTAGGAGTTAAAAGTGTAAACCACGCCCTTAACTCCGCCCTAACACTTGTCAGATTGTTAGCTTGACACTGCTAATGAGATGTTCACTTTCAACTTGTTAACTGAGATCAATACGTAAACAAGTTCTTTTTTAAACTAGTGTCTCTGTAAACATCAGACTTCGCTCCTTGTCTGTTTTAATATATCCGATCAAGATTCTTGTAAACTCCGTGTGGTTACTGACGTGCGACGTGATACAACATATTCAAAGATAAAACAGTAAATAGCACAGCTACTGTACACTTGAACAAAACACTTTCCAGGAGAAATAACCAAAAGGGAATGCTTTATGAAAGGCGTTTTTATTCAAGGATAAAATAAAGCAAAAGCTTAAAGTTTCAAATATTTTAATAATATAAATGAGCTACAATTGTTTCGCCTTGCGGCATCATCGGACAGTTGAAACTTTAAGCTTTTGCTTTATTTAATCCTTGAATATGGAGTTTCAACAAGAAGTATCTGCTATTACATTAAAGTTGGATTTTTTATTGTGAATTTCATTTACGATTAAGGTGTACGGTAGCAGAAAATATTATACAACACCCAAACGATGTATAGAAACCGTGGAATGTTATTTGACTAAATTGAAAAACAAATTGGCTCCACCGTGGCACATACCCAGCCTCATCATACAATGTAATACAAGCAAATCATCTAAATCTAATGCTCAGAAGTTGATTTCTTGGGCATTGCGGGAAATTTTAAATTAGCAAATTGTAAGGAGTCGTTTCCAGTAGGGCAGATGGTAAGTTTGTTTAAAACATTTGTTACAGGTTTTCTGAACCTCGTAGTCGTGTATACTCTTTTGACGTCGGAAAAGCCCTAACGAGCCTCATAGATGTGTTTATATTAAAACGTCACTACTCACTTTGCTAGTGGGCGTCGAAGCTTAACATATGAAAAGGAGCCTCCACTCGCTTCGCTCATATCGGTGATTAGTCCCTGTCGGATCTCTTAACTTTACGAATATCACATTTTCTTGGGAAGTCAGAGTTTGAAATTGTAATTTTGAAACAAATTTCGTTATTTGTCTTGATAAATATACAGGGTGTTAGAAAAGTATATAGTCTATATGCTTGATATTTCAAGAACTGTTTAGATAGAAAGATGTTCGACCTCTCATTTTAAGGCTCTTAACTTTAGATATGTACAGGATGGTACAAAAGTTTAAGATACTTGAAAGGAATTTCGAATTTATCTTTAATATTTATCCAGTTAAGGCGTTTTAAAATTTGTAATTTTCTAAACAAACTATAACGTTTTTTGTAGGTCTGAGTGAATAATGATTTATTATGGCTGTTGTGATGTAAGTAAGCCAAGATGTTTGGAAATTGCATATCCGGTATAGGGTGTTTTAAAAAGTATTTCTTAATTACAGACATTATTAGAACCAAATGTTAATTTAGTTTCTTTCTTACCCAATGATGTAAGTTTTAACGAATTTCGGTAATCAAACAGCCTTTTAATTGATATGTTACTTTTCTTACCGATATTCTATAAAATTTATATCATTGGATAATAAAAAGTTATCATTCGGTTCTAATAATTTATCCTATTAAGAAATGTGTAAGCTGAATTTTTTAATTTCGTTAAATTTTGTAACATTCTGTATATCCTACTAAAATTTTACACGGCCCTGTAGATAGGTCAGGTTAAGAGCTTTAAAATGAGAGGTCGAACATCTTTCTATCTATAGTAGTTCTTGAAAGATCAAGCGGTTTCTATACTTTTGTAACACTCTGTATTTCCTACCACAGTTTTATACAACCCTGTAGATAGGTCAGGTTAAGAGCTTTAAAATGATAGGTCGAACATCTTTCTATCTATAGTAGTTCTTGAAAGATCAAGCGGTTTCTATACTTTTGTAACACTCTGTATTTCCTACCACAGTTTTATACAACCCTGTAGATAGGTCAGGTTAAGAGCTTTAAAATGATAGGTCGAACATCTTTCTATCTATAGTAGTTCTTGAAAGATCAAGCGGTTTCTATACTTTTGTAACACTCTGTATTTCCTACCACAGTTTTATACAACCTTGTAGATATACAGGTTAAGAGCTTTAAAATGAGAGGTCGAACATCTTTCTATCTATAGCAGTTCTTGAAATATCAAACAGTTTCTATACTTTTGTAACACACTGTATATCCTACCACATTTTATACAACCCTGTATATAGACAGGTAAAGAGCATTAAAATGATAGGTCGAACATCTTTCTATCTATAGCAGTTCTTGAAATATCAAACGGTTTATATACTTTTGTAACACACTGTATATCCTACCACATTTTATACAACCCTGTATATAGACAGGTTAAGAGCATTAAAATGATAGGTCGAACATCTTTCTATCTATAGTAGTTCTTGAAAGATCAAGCGATTTCTATACTTTTGTAACACTCTGTATTCCCTACCACAGTTTTATACAACCTTGTAGATATACAGGTTAAGAGCTTTAAAATGAGAGGTCGAACATCTTTCTATCTATAGCAGTTCTTGAAATATCAAACAGTTTCTATACTTTTGTAACACACTGTATATCCTACCACATTTTACACAACCCTGTATATAGACAGGTTAAGAGCATTAAAATGAGAGGTCGAACATCTTTCTATCTATAGTAGTTCTTGAAAGATCAAGCGATTTCTATACTTTTGTAACACTCTGTATTTCCTACCACAGTTTTATACAACCTTGTAGATATACAGGTTAAGAGCTTTAAAATGATAGGTCGAACATCTTTCTATCTATAGCAGTTCTTGAAATACCAAACGGTTTATATACTTTAACACCCTGTATACAAATTACATGTCATTTATAACACTTTTATAGGAAATAGCAGGGAATGAAATGTGAGCTGATTTGTAAATAATATTTTAGTAACTCTTTGAAACGTGGAAAGGTTGTAATTCATATAAATAAAAAAGTCAAAGAGTTGTGAGTGATGGAATTTTGATCAGGTCAAAACCTCCCGTGGGAAAGTTGCAGAAAATCATTTTAAGATTTTTCTCTTGGTATGAATTCTTGTTTGTACAATAATATTAAATACTTTTTGGAGCCGTGGATAACTGTTTTGAGAAGCAGCCGTTAACTGAAAATTAAATGAAAAAAACTTTGTAGATGTCTATATTTTAATTCTTCCTGCACTTGTTTTGTTAAATTATAGCCTACCAACTATCTCCATTTAGTATATTTATTATTTGTCGTTCCATTAGGACTCTACCCCCAAAATATTCATTCCTAATTTCACCTTAAGTTAAACATTGACCCTAAATTGTGCAATGTTTCCTCCTATCTAGAATTACACCAATTATCTGACATTTTCCTCACTATCTGAGCTAGAGTTGTTAGGGGAACATGGCATTCCTTGCACTTTACTTTATTGTGCAGAACACTTCTTTTATTTTTGACGTTTATGACGTCCTAATGGAAAATGTTATTTACTGTAAATATAATATAATTGAAGCCTATTTACACGATAAAACATGTTTTCTTATTCTCCTCTTCTAATTGCATTAATAAATCATTTAATTTATACTCCCACTGTCCTTCTTTAAACACTTTAAAACTCCTAATTGTACCCGTACTTCTTCACAATTACTACCAAACTTTACTTCTAGAAATTTCCCCCTAATAACTTGTTCCATTAATTTCTTGGACAATCATCATTCCTCTAGAAGTAAAGATTTAACAGTATATTTAAAATTAATTTCTAATATCATCCGTCTCCAATGTATGTCCTTATTTTATATATAATACACAATCTGTATCTGTAATAATCAAATCTATCTAAAATTACATCTTTCATTTTCTATTTTTACCGTACTTCTAAACATCCCTTAAGTCAGAACAAAATTTACCTATGACTAGTTCAAGTTTACTGCCAAATTAACTGTAAATATTATGAAATTGAAATCTCTTTACACAATAAAACTAGATATCCTATCTTAGTGATATTAATAAAGCATTTAATTTTTGCTGGCACTTCTTTATATACTTTAAAATTATCCAGATTTCTTCCGATTTCGATTAAACTTTAAAACCCAAAAAGTTTCTCCCTGATAGCTTGCTCGGCTAATATATTTGACAATCATTTATCTAGTAGACATAAATATTTAACAGTATATTTAAACTTAATTTCTAATATCATCCGTCTCCAATGAATGTCCTTATTTTAAAACATACAATCTGTATCTGTAATAATTTAATGTATCTAAAATTACATCCCCCAGTTTCTATTTTTACCGTACTTCTAAACATTCTCCTTGTCGCAACAAAATTATATATGACTAGTTCATGTTTACTACAAAATTAACTGTAAATATTATGAAACTGAAATCTCTTTACACAATCCAACTAGATCTCCTATCTTAGTCATATTAAAATAATTTAATTTTTGCAGTAACTTCTTTAAATACTTTAAAATTATCCAGATTTCTTCCAATTCTAACTAAACTTTAACGCAAAAACGCCCTAATAACCTGCTTGGCTAATTTCTTTGTCAATCCTCAATTTGGTAAAAGTAAATATTCAACAAAATATATAAAATTAATCTCTAAAAATTGTAAAGCTTCTGCCTCTGAATAAAGTATGAAACTAATTATTACTGTATTACTTGGAAATGAAAACATTTTATTTGAAAGCTTTCTAAACCGTTTCTATAACCTCAAACTTGTACAACATATGTAACAATTGTTTTTCAGGCAGCATCAAAAACTGACTGCTTTACTGAATTTCAAATATTAACTTTGAAAATTAAAATTTAGTTCATATTTTGCCACACACGTTTTTCCTTTAAGCTGCAGATTAAATTATAATTGTAGTGGTAAACATGACCCATAAATATGTATTACTAACTTTATATCCTCATATTTCTATTTTCATTCAGCCACTAAACATCCAAATGTCCTGAATGCCATTAAATTACAACCTGCCTTAAAATTATAAATAATTTTACTTAATTTTGGTAATCGTTAAAAATTTCTATCTCCGTTTTCTTCGCTGATCTTCACATTTCATTACTCAGGAAACAGAAAAAAGCAATTTTCGTCATTTTCGATCATTGTCGTCTGTAAGTAAAAACGATACCGACACAATTAGGATAGGAACATAAAATTTCGTATAGGACAGTAGTTGGACCTTGTATAATCCCGTTGAAACTCAGAAAAATAGAATTGAAAATGTTAAAATGGCGACCATTATAAACAGTTTAATGTTCTAATGTGTGTTCTTCAACTTATAACACACTAAATTAGATACAAATATGCAGATTACTGCAAGTAATGGTACCTACCTAATTTCTCTACGATGACAAACAGTGTAAAAATCCAATTTCGTACCTTAACCTCTCAAGAAATGTGATATTAGTATAGTTTCGAGAACCGACAGGGCCGAATCACGGACACGAGCGTAGCGAGTGGAGTCTCCTTCACATGTGATCAGCTAGAATGCCCTCTAGTCCCCTATACGAAATTTTATGTTCCTATCCTAATTGTGTTGCTATCGTGTTTACGTACAGACGACAATGATGACGGACGGTCGGAATGTTGAAAATTACTTTTTCTGTTTCCTGAGGACACGAAATGTGAAATCAGAAAAAAAGGAGATCGTTAAGGCCAAGCTGACGTCAAAAATGTAGTGATATACACAATTACAGATTCAGAAAACCCTTGTAACAACAATACAAACTTAACCTACTTCATAAAACCCCTTCAACAACCATTACAATTTAACATTTCCTATAATCATCTGCTTGTATTGTAGGCCTACTATATCACGGGCTGGGTAAGTACCACGATTACATCTCTTCGATGACAAATAGCGAAGTCATTGTTAATCTCCAAAGAATGTGATAGTTACAAGAACCGGTAGGACAGTGTGACCAATGCGAGTAGGCTACAACTAAAGAAGGCTCCTTCACATTATTAGCTTGAGATACTGAGACGAGCTAAGCGAGTGAAGTCTTTTAAATCGACCGTTAAGGCCTCGCTGACGTCATAGCGTAGTGATAACAGAATTACGAGGTTCAGAAAACCTTTGTATTAACTGTTTTAAACAAACTCCGGTAGGGTGAGATCCTTGATGTACTAATTCATATCCTACAAAACCAAGAAACCAATTTAGAAGATTGGGGTTGGTTAAGTACATTAATGACCTATCAACGTTTTTGGTATAGTTGTTATAATGTTTCCGATACTAATATTATTGAATTATCCGCATATATAACAGTCATAACAAACGTATAGGTTATGTGAACCAATTTCAACGAAAATAAAGTCTCTGAAAAAAGTCTCGTGTTCTTTACATTGGTGCATAGTCAGTTTTGACTAGTCCAGTAATTGCTATTATTGTTTGATTTCTATAAACAAGACTTATTGTCAGGCACGCGCCCATGTTTGTCTTTAAGTATGCATTGTTTAATCCCTCACATCGTGGTATGTGGTCTTGTACCACACCACCCACGTCACTCTGAGGGTACAGCTATTGTCATCGAGGATGCAGCCATTGTACGCTCAACTCATTTCATTTAATATTCTACTTCAGGCAGATTTGCAACGAATTAAGTTGTTTAGCTTCATTAGATTATGTCCGTTTACTCTCACAGGAGGGCAGTTTTGACGCATTAACTTTCTAAGATACACTCTTATATACAGTGTGGATTTATTATGGGAAGTCAATGTATTTCAGAGCATTAAACTAATGGAAACAGTCCCGAATAAACATGTGTCCACAAAAGCCTCTTTTTCTATCTGTCTGTCCGTTATTATTTTTTCTAATCAACCTTCAGAAATGGATAAGATATTGAGTCAAGCTTTTGGTATGTAAACTTTTAACAAGTTTATGGACGCCTTCATTGTACATACCCAGTCTCATCGCACAGTGTTATAGAAGCATATCCTCTAAATGTAATGCCGAAAATGGTTTCGTGGGCTTTGTAGCAAATGTTAAATTGTATTGGTAGATGAAGTATACCAGTAGGGTAAGTTTAAAACAGTTGTTACACAGGTTTTGGGGAGGTCGGAGTTCGAAATTAAATTTTTGATAATAAATTCGCTAATTGACGTTGTATCATTGCATGCAGAATTGAAATCTGCAAATTCGTATCTAATTTAGTGGGTAATAAGTTGGATATCACACGAGATATGAACAAAAAATCGTTTAAAGGATGCCATTATGATATTTTCAAGTCGATTTTTGCTAATATCAATAGGGTTCTATATGGGCAAACAATAGTCCACTAAACGAACACTTTATGTTGTGGCCGCTATTGTGTCATCGTTGATCCCGTAAACGACTACAATAACTACAAATAAGACGGAAGGGACGGCATGTCGAATAATCATTTCTTCGGTAACTTGAGGCGATAAAACGTAAACATTATTAATAAAGCTTTAGTGACTATCAAACTAAGTAAAAAATCAAATTACTGCAGACAATACTCGTCCTTTACATGGTAAGTTACAGCATATTTTAAATAACCGCCATTTTGAAACAGATTTCTTGGAATAAGTAGATTATTTTTTTTCAAACTAGGTCTTTACATTGATGAGTATCGTACAAAATTTCAACTAAATCGGTTTAGCAGTTCTAGAGATATAAATTATTTACTAAAAACCAAATGGCTGATTTGTGGTAAAAAAAAGCGTTTCCGGACACGTGTTTATAAGAGCTTTTTTCTGAATTATATCCGCGCATTACAGAAACACACTGTACACCCTGTATTATGAGGCCCGTTAAAGCCTAGCCGACGAAGAAAGTAGCGACATACACAGTTACGAGAAAACGTGTAAAAACTGTTTTAAACAAACTTACACTACGATATAAGTTCCCTTTATCTACCAATTCACTTCCTAAAGGAGCCAAGAAACCAAATTTTGGATATTAAATATAAAAGATCTGTTTATGTTACATTAAATGATAGGGCTGGATACTATGATGGACTCATCAACTTTTTTTGTGGTAAATTTGGTTTCAATTCTAAATTCCAGTCAGTTTTCATCATTTAGAAACCTTATAAACTCATTCATTTGAAGCTCATTTTCTTCAAAAAGTCTTAACTGAATTCTGCATCTACCGGGGTTCTAGTGACAAAATGTAAATAGATTCTTCTTTATATCTGTTACACAACGAACATAATTTAACCGTCTCTGTAAAATCATATTTGTTTAAGAGGATTAACTCATTTCTTACTTTGCTTTGTATATATAGGATAACAATATTAACTCCACTTTATGACTTTACATATTCAATATTTGCAAAGTTATAAACTAAATACAATGTAAACGCTCTGAAGCTGAAACTTGAGATTTTCTATCCGAGAAGCGTCCTTTCTGTCTTTGGTTTTTAAAGGCGAAAAACCTCTCAGTAGTCATCGCCTTATAATAAAAAAATGGAAGAATAGAAAAAAAAAAGAATAAAAACCTCCTAGCTTTAATAGCTTAAGAGTCGAAAGAACGGTTCTTAGCCAATAACCTGATGGAAAATATCAAATAGACTACCTACATGAAAAAAATGTAGATCTGGTTAAAATCCTTCGGGACTTCCACGCTTATATGTCAAATGGCGAAAACTATGATGCTACTGAGCTATATACACCCGGCTATTCTGTATAAATTCGGGCGTTTACAAGTAAAATAGACACAGTATGGAAAGGAGCACGCTCGGTGTGAAGAGACAGGATAAGGTCAGCATTAAGAAGATATTAATAATGTTGAGACTAAAAAACATGGCGAGGGAAGCACATTTTTAAAGTAACCTGACCTTGTGATCAAAATGGACGATCAATGCGAGATCAAAATTTGGACAGAATGAATTTCCAGAGACAAGCAGAGGAACAAACTTAAAACTTACTAACAGGCGGAGGGATAAAATGATGTGTGAAATTGTGTTCGCAGGCAAAATAGAGGTTGTGGTCGACTGTTTTGAGAAGAATGTAACAAGGTAATATTGGCTTTGATGGTTTTAAATATGTAAACCATGTAAATATGAGAATGTATATTTCAATAACATTCTATTTAATGTAATTTTGTTTCAACTGGAATTTAACTTTTTTTTTAATTATATTCCTCCGAAAGGAAAGGTATTTCCTTTGGAGAATGTCAGTAAAGTATTATTACTTATTCTACAGATAGTGGCGGATTCTAGGCAAACATTTGAGCACATTTACGACTTTATTTATCAACAACTTTAACAGTGACAGCTTTCGCCATAAAATTCATATAAACCAGACTGTTTGTCATCTCAAGTTGGAGGGATGCGCGACTTCAAAATGAAACTATAAATTCGTTTCCTACTTCCTGAACAGAAACACTGGAAGTGAGGTTATGTGGGTCATACACCATATGCGTGTAACATCCTCCAAGGTGGGTCATACACCACATGGGTGTAACATCCCCTAAGGTGGGTCATACAGCACATGCTTGTATCATCCATCGCGAAAGTTCAAGATTTTGAACTGTCTTCCGGAGGTTCATACTCGAAGCATGTGCAGGAAAGTTGGGGTGGTTCTGTGTGTGTGTGGGGGGGGAGTGAGTTGCCAAATAAATGTAACCTACGTGATGAGCATGTGTGTAAAGGGGAGGTGTACAGATGTTAGTATTATCACGCATTTCTCAAAGTATGTGTCTTCCTTTATGTACTGAATGATTTCAAAAAAATCCCTCTCAGCAAATGCTTCTAAAATTGGATGAAATGTTGCTATAAGTTTTGACAACTTCCGAACGAAAAATTATTACACAAACTTTTTCATAAACCTTACAGTATCACTCAAACCCAACCAAACTCAATATTTAGAAGAGAAGCTATTACAAGACCAAAATTCAAAAGGATTCGTCACAAATATTAAATTGAAGATATGATCAAAGCTGAATGAGAACAAAACTGACCCAAATAAATATTTTTGGACCAAATTGAGTTAACTTGAAACTTTAATGTTGTTTAAGAATATTCTCAGGTAAGATGGTTTATTAAAACAGCCGTAATTTTAATAAAGGTGCTCCAAAAAAATATTTTCTTTGTCTAATAAGGTCTATTTGACTTCTAATAAGATGACCATTTGACGTTTTTGATTTGTTCCTTAACCTCCTGCCCTGAATCGTGTTCATAGAATACAAAGAATATTGCAGCAAAGCTTGTTTCCCTAAATTAATTAAAATCAAAGTTAAAGATGAGGATGCATGTTTCTTTTCAACCATCCTGTATTTTGGTTTTATATGTGCATGCATCAGAAAGCAAATGCATTATTTGCTTGTATTAATACACATATGTTATCATACTCATTTAAACTAAAAGTATTTGGTTCATTTATTTAAAAGCACATTAAATCACAAAACCTACATTAAAAAGGGAATATAGTAAGACCCGAACATAAACCTTAAGGGACACCGACACAAGATTTTCCCAAGGTCATATGTCAAGATGAGTCGTAAGAGTAAAGTTGTGGGAATATTTGCGTAGACTTCCGCTTCCGTAGACAGACAGACAATTTTTGAATCTTTCCTGACATTGCAACTGTCACATCTCGTCAACACAATCTGCATGTTGAAACTTAGAAGCGGGGAGATGCGTGGGAAAAAGTCTTAACAGATTCCATATTTACTTCCGGAAACATTAGGTAGTTTTGGGGAATGTTTTGATTTATAGGTTAGAAACGTTTACAGCAAGTTGAAGTCCACTTCATTTGTTTATTGAATTGTTCATTTCATCAATCATAACATAAAAGATAATATATTAAAGTAAAACATTATTGTAGAAACAAAATAATAAAAGTAATATGCTTAGTAAAATATTTTAAAAAACAGTCGAAAAAATTGAAGACTATTCCTCAAAGCTAAATAAAAGCTAACCAAAACTAAAGGTATGTCAGTTCAATAGTTGTCAATCAAAAAGTGAAAACTAACCATGCACACCGTGTTTGTATATACAGGGTGTTTTAGAACTCTTGTCAGATATTTTTGAAGATTGTTCCTAAGGTTAATGTAAACACAGAACGAAGTTGTATTTGTTTGAAGCAAGCTTAGTCGTCTATTTGTCCGCCATTTTGTGTTTTATAGAAGAAACATTATATTTTTGGAAATAAATTAGATATCAAGTTCAAATAAGTATACATATTTTTTGTGACCTTTTATCAATGTACCAAAGAAAAAGATCTTGTTTTTTTTTTTTCATAATGGTGGCCGCTTAAAATACTTAGTTAAAGTTATAATTGTGTTATTGTAGCTCATGTAATCAATGAGGATGGCGAATTTGTAGTTGAAACGTGTTTGATTAAGTAAACGTAATTTTGGTGAGATCTTGTGTTCGAGTTTAATTTTATCTAATGTTTCTCACAAGTCAAGTTCAATATTTATTTATAATGTGGAATACATAAAAAACCACTAACTTTACAGAAGATTACCAAGAGACCAAAAAGTTCCAACAAAATGAGTATTGCAATATTTCAGTAGTTTAAAGGTTATCACAGTTATTGTAAAAAACTGAAAATATAGTTTCATGATAATTGTCTAAAACACCGAAGATTAGAATAAAACCAAAATATTTATTGAAATATTCATATATTGAATTATGATGTTTTTTAATAGTAATAATATTAAACATATTTGTTTTTGTTTCTAATATATCGGACAAAGAATTATGAATTCGGATTTCGTTGTTTTTCGTTCCGATCTATTTGAAACCAAAACTGTTCAATTTGAATTAATAAAACTAGAAATATGTATTTTTAATACTTTTAGGGATTGTAGCGGTTTTAGTAGCCTACTATTGAATTTAGAAAATGTTTAATAATCGCCTTATTGAAATGGATAAACAGATCAGGTTGGTTAATTAAAAATAATTATACCTTTACGTTATCAACTACTTTATCAAATTAAATTTTATTACAATAAACCGTTTTAAAAATATTAATTTTTCAATAAAATAAAATAAAATGGTGACTAAGCAATTAATTTTATTATTAATATTAAATAATATCATGAAATTATGTTTTCCATTTTTTAACAGTAACTCGGTTTTCCTTGTAATTTTTTTGCAAAGATAATGGGTTTTTTTAATATTCAACATTTAAAATTTTAAGCGGCGGCCATTTTTAAAACATAAAAGTAAAGTCCTGGTTTTAGTTACATTGATAAAAGAACACATACATAATATATATACCAAATTTGGACTCGATTCATGTTAAAAAATTTTTTTGTGTGTTTTTGAACACTAAACAACGGACAGACGGAAAAATAAGTATTTTAGGAACTCTTTTCATCATTTTGACATCAGGATCCTGAAGTTTTGGAGCGTAGTTTGAAAACACCCTGTTTATTTAGGTGAATGGTTTTTGATTAAAATGGAGCTTCTAATTACAATGTTCAAGATTCATTTTTTTTTTCCAATTATTTTTGAACTGTAATATTTTTAATTTTTACTTTTTGCAAAAAATAACTGCCAAAAAGTTAATGAACCGACAGTTGTTAAATTTATGATATTAATGGAAACGTTAGACTTAATATGAGTTTATCGGGTAACGAAGCTAGTATATGGGCTCTGTATAAATATATTAATATCTTTATAAATTTATACAAAATGATAAACTCCTATAACAACGTGTCTCCCTAAAGAAATAAAGGTTGAGGGAGCTGGAGTCAGATACAATTTTGTAGTTTTTCTCCTTGTTATTAACAGATGAAGAAATCTCTCGATCATAATTACAATAAAGAAGATAAAATAAAGACTCCTAGCCCTCGAATACTCTAATATCGTCAGGGTTGGAAAAGAACAAGAGTTGGCTAAGAGAGACTTTATCAGGACGATGACGGAGTGGGATCGAACCCAAGACTACATAAAAAAACTTGTAGATTCAGTTAGAACTCCTCAGGTTCATAGAATCCTTATTAATAATAAATGAGTTCTTGAGAGATTGATTTTGTTATACGTGAGTGAGAATTGTAATGTTTATTTCATCTGTTTATCAAATATATCCTTTAAGAAAGTGTGAAAACCAGTCCTTAACAATAGGATAGGTTTAAACCCGTCTTTAATCAACAATCTATAAATTCAAATGCATTAAACCTACGTAGCCTAGCAGAGAACTGACGTATGCAAATCCAGATACAACTAGTATCAATTGAAATGAAGCTGTGTGAGTCCCTTCTAGAAGGTTTTGTAATTTATTGATAATGCAGAACATACATGAAGTCTGAAGACGATAATTAGGCTTTCATAAAACTACTAATACTATTAGCTTAAAATATAAGCTGATAAATATAATTGCAATAATTTCGGTTTCATAAAAGGGAACCTCCTACTATTAATTGTTATCAATAATATTTGAATATAACTAAAACTCAATTAGTTTAATTCCATTGCAAAAAACAAGATTTCAATTCATCACTTAAAATCAAGTAGAGACTCGTCAAAATTTCTGAGAGTGGTAATTGACCAAAACAAAAAAAAAAGAAATCACTCGTTATCTTTCTTTCAAAAAAAGTTAATTCACCTTGTTTTTTTCACTTCTTGTTATTTAACGTACTTGAAGGCCAGAGACAATTAAAACCGTTAAGTTTGCACATGTGTACTCTCACTTCAGATGTGTTGATGCTCTTTACAGATATTCTATAGAGTCTAGAAAAAGTTGTTACATTGAAAAGGAAATTATAAGAACAATTTGTAATTTAAAATGTCGACTATCTTGTTAAAACTCATTAAAAAATAATTAAATATTTTACAGGGTAATACTGAGCAGAATTCTGAAGGTTTTTGATAAATTTAATATTTTAACAGAGAATCAACTTGAATATCGGAAAGGCCTCTCTACAGAATCTGCCATGTAAAGTATGGTCTCAATAATTTGAAAATGGATGCAGCATCTCTGTCGTGTAACCTCTCAAACGCCATAAAGTTATGCTTCATATACTTGATTATTATGGTATTCATGGAAATGCAAATACTGTAGTTGGTTGCATTCCAAATTAACTTGGTGGAAACAAAAAGTTACTCCTGTGGCTCGTACATATTGTGAAATCAATTTTCGAGGAGTTCCCCAGGGATCAATATTGAGTCCTTTACTGTTTTTGGTCTATATAAATGACCTGCCTTACAATAGGGGGAGGGGCAAAAGTGTTTGCCCATGAAACCTCTTTTAAGAGTTTTTGGGAAGAACTTTGTGGACATAGAAGAATCTGTCACTTCATCATTAAATTATAGTAGAAAATTCGTTCTTAGCAAAGAGTCTAAAATTGAATAAAAGTAAAATTCAATTAATTCAATTTCATTGTAAACAGTTAAAACAAGATTTCAAATCATCACTTAGAATGAAGTACAGACTCGTCAAAATGTTTGGGAGTGGTAATGGACGAAAAAATAAAATGCAATTAACACATTATCTTTCTTTAAAATAAATCGTTACTAGGACTTTCATGGATTATGATAAGTCCCCATCGAGTTCAAACAAGCGTTTTTCACAAAATATTAGCGTCGCACTGTAATTTATCAGAAATGTTTTAACTGAAATTCATTAGGGGTGATTTTGGCTCATCACTGTGCACGTAAAATTCAAGTACCATACATCGATCTGCCGTACTGCGAGTACACTAACAAAGGTTCCAGACGATACGTCGTATGGATAGCCATCTCCTAAACTCTATAACATAGGTAAAACATTATTTACAGAATATCTTTATTCTTTTTTTCTATTTGCATATGTATTTTGAGCTTTTACTATGTATGTGTTTACGTAAAATTTATTGAACTGTACAACTGATCTTATCTTAACACATCCAGACATTTTGTCTTGTAAATGAGATCCTGAAATATCTGAATACCAAAGAAAAAATAACCTCCCCCTCTCGCCGGATATGGTTTCCATTTCTGTGCACAATGTTTTCTCATTGTCTACTTTTAAGAAGTGTTTTTATTTTTAGCAACATACCTTATGGTAAACGACGAAATCAAAGCGTTAAAAGACGAGAAAACCGTTTAGAATAACAAAAGACGAACGCAACAAAGTGTGATTGTTAGGGTATTTCTGAATTGTGAGTGGTTTGTCTGTTTAAAAAGATCAGCTGTTTGAGATACGTGGATAGAAAATAAATACAGGGTGTTCATAAAATGTTTTGCCAAACTTTGGGAGACAAAAAGAAACTAAACGGATTATAATAACTGCTTTCTGTTGTCCAATTTTTGTTTCCTCCGACCATGGCGGTATTAGAGTAGTCGAGAGATAGAAGTCTTTATTTTATGTTCTTTTCTTCCTTTTTTTTTTATATTGGATGATGATGACAGAGAGGTTTTCATCTTTAAACAAGAAGGAAAATATAAAAATATGTCCTATAACGCTTCCTTTTCAGTCTGTCCGACATTTTGTGCTTTATACATGAACTCCAGTATGAGTAGAAGTATCTATACCAATAATTTCTGAACGTTTCATACTGTTAAATTTTATTTGTTTAAAAAAATCTCATAATTTGTACAGTTTCAAAATTGAGTTCTTTTAAATTTTCTTTTGATTCTTTTAATTTGACCAAACAAATTTTAAATGGATACAGTTTTGAAACAGTCAAGAGAAAAATTGTAATCGTATAAAAATTCTACAATTTTTTTTTGATATCTCTTGTCGTTCTGGAGTTATATGCTGTTTTAAAAACACACAAAATGGTGGGCAGATGGAAAAGGAAGCGTTTTAAGATATTTGTTTATATCAACTTGTTTTTTTTTTTTTTTTTTTCCATCTCCCAAAGTGTGGCAAATCAATGTATGAAGACATTGTATATTAAAGTTAGATTTAACTGTATTTTATTTAGCTACTGGAGATGCAAGACAAATTCTAAATTAATAACTATTCCAAATAACGTATTTTAAAAAAATTAGAATTTTTGTCCACTGTGACATATATTGACAAAATGAAGCGCGGTCCTGTTTGAAATTTTATCTCTTATGCTCGTTTGGTTTGTAGTTACACCGAAACTTGTCTTAGTAATCATGTACTTTGCAACTATACTGAACTATATACGTACAAGAGTTTTACTTGCCTAGTACACGAAGTATATGGGAAGGTAATAGCAAACAAATTATTGATCTACATAATTCATGGTGTCAGGAAACCGAAAAAGTGATTTTCAACATGCCAACCATCTGTCTTTATCTGTACGTAAGCACGATAGCAGCCACACAAATAAAAATAGGAACATGAAATTTGGTTTAGGGGACTATAGTTTGTTCTTATAGACCCTATTGATTTTTTTAAATCCAATTAAAAATTTCAAAATGGCGGGCTTTATAAAAGGTTTTTTCTTCGTGTCTCGTGTGTTATTCTACCTATAGCACACTAAATTACATGAAAATTTACGGATTTTAATTCTGGATATAATGGTAACCCTGAATATCTACAACTATTTTATAACAAATAGTGGAGTTATTTTGATAAAATATAATTTTGAACAGGACCTAACATGAAAAAGCGATATTCGTATAGTTACGAGTTTCAGAAGGGCCGAATCACCGACACGAGCAGAGCGAGTGGAGGGTTTTTATATATACACTTGTACGAGGCCCTTCAGGGCCTAGCCGACGTCAAGAAAGCAGTGATGTATAATTTTACGAGATTCAGAAAACCTGTGTAACAACAACTGTTTTAAACAAACTTACTCTACTGGATACTTGATCTACCAATACAATTTAACATTTACTAGAAGGTCCAGGAAACCAACTTTTGAGCATTACATTTAGACGATCTCCTTGTATTATACTGTATGTATGATGGGGCTGAGTAAGTACCATGGTGAATGTCAACTCGTTTTGACGTGAACACGTCTTTAAATTCGGTACAATATGGGGGGAGGGGTAGTTGGTTGTGTACGTGGTGTTAAGAACGGCTCCTCTAAACTGCCTGGGTTCTTTAACTTTCAATCAAATCAGTGGTTCAGCATTTAATTAATCTTTATTAATAACACAAATTTATATCTATCTTTCGTACAATTCAACACAATACAAAAAGAATACACAATAATAATAAAATAGTGGGATCAATAATAAAAGCAAAACACGTTATTATCTCTATGAGAATAAAATATCCACAATTATTTAAACAATATTCGAAACTAAATATTCATCACACAAAACCCAGAATTATTCCAACTATTATTACTTTTTGTTCAATTGAAACTGACTGAGATTACAAGTGCCTTTATATTTTAATGCTTGCTCACATTGTAGAGTCTCAAAAATCTGGCAGTCCCTCCTTCCGTTAGGATCCAAACTCCCTGGACTGTCTTCTTCCACCACGGCTAGCGACACAGCCGGTATCTTCTAACCTCAAAGACCCCTTCTCCTTGGTGCCGGCCGCTTATATATCTTTCATCGCTCGTGGTGTTCTACTTCCGATGCAAGTCAAGCATTTCAACACTTTTTCATTTCTTTCACAATAGTTGGGCCATTCTGTCGTATGTTTATTACATTGTAAGATTACATTATACTGAGATGAAATAATTATAAATTACATTAAATATATTCCTAACAGTGGATAAAACCGTAGTTTTTTTAGAGCGTGAACCAGTCTTCGTATTATTAAATAAGGGTTCGGGTGTTTATAAGAGAAGTATAATTTGATTTATCAATGGCCGATAATAAAAGTAAAATGCATATGGCATCGATGTATAAGGCGTGCGCAACTTTAATTGATGAAGAGTGAAAAGTTAAGAGCAAAGACGAAATACAAGCCATTTTAAAGAATGAAAATATTGTTAACTTCATTAAAGCGAGCAAGTTCAGATGGGCTGGAGATGTTTCGAGAGTGAATGAAGAAAGAGCCAAAAAAGTGTGTTAGAGAGCAGAATTTATGGCAAGAGAATAAAAGGGAGACGTAGCTGCTTGGAAGGACGAGCTGGAAAGAAATACCAGAGTGCTGAGTGTTAGAAATTGAAAACTGGCAGTCAAAGAGAGAAGAATATGGGGAGTTTGGTGCGTCAAGGCAAGGGTCACGCCTATCTGTAACGCTGACAAAATTAAAGAAAGTGGTTTATTTAGAAATTCTTCTTTTAAATAAGCAATAACAACTGACTTCAAATCTATTTTCAATCCAGTTATAGATCAATGTCAGTTCGTAATGGACATCTGCTCAGTGTTAAAATTTTATAATTACATAGAAAAGTTATGTTGTAATTTCTTCTTATTTCATAAGATAATATTTCAAAGTTATCACATTCCAAGTGAATATCCATCGATTCAGTGTGATTTTTAGTGAGACGCAAGTGGGTTTAATAGAACTTCACCTCAGGGCGAATGTTTGTGGATCCTTTGATCCCTCCACCACTCCCCCACATCCCATCACCTCATCTCCGTAAAAATTTACCCCCCCCCCCCCTGCATGAATAATTTTTTAGAAAATATTGATTTTCACCCTTCTACTCCTCACTTCAACACATGGGTAAAGATTTTAAACCCACCTGAAAAACCAATTTTTGAAAAAAAATATTAATTTCCAGGTTTTCAGCAATCCATCTTACCTCCCAGATCCATTTTCACCACCATTTTGATTATTTATATCCTTAAATTTTGACTCTTTTCGAAAAAAGAGTATCTAATATATTTTGAAAAAAATAACCCCACACAACCACCAAAGTTTCACTCTATTAAAAAAAAGATTCAGAACTCACCTAACTCATTTTAAGCAAATTTCCTCCCTACGATTTTGACCCGTTTCTGAACTCAACCAATCTTTTATAAAAACCTCTCCTGTCCAATTTGACCCCATTTAATAAAAAGTTCTGAACTCGCAACCAATTTTTAAGAAAAGAAAATACACCAAGTTGTTAATACTCACAAAAGTTTGACCCAACAGCAAAAAATAAAACTGTTACCACAAAGTAATCCAAACATTTCCCCCAAACGGTTAATTAAACCATACATCAGAAAAGACAACTACAAAAACCCAAGGTAAGATTAGAGTTCTAAACTTCACTTTTCAAAAAAAAATAATGTCTGAAACGGATATTTCAATAAGAAACTGGACATACATTTTTTTGACCCAACACATAATTTTTTCTAACATATGTGAAAATATATGTTATAATTTTATGCCTATATGTGAGAAAATAAAGCAAGTTTAAATGCCAACCTTTCAGAACAAAAACCCACTCCTAAAAATGATCAGTATTAAAACATATAGAGAAGCAATTATATCCCGGATTGGTTTTAAATCTTTACTAGCACAGATATTACAACTCCTTTACATACATAAATTACATGTAACGTGTAATACAGATAAATTTCTAACGTCATTAAAATTGTTTCTATGCATCTATTAGTTATAAAATCTAAAGACATGAAAGTTGTCTAGTAAATTCTTCAGTGGAATGTCATTTAAAAACGATTACCCGTGCTTGTGCCCAGCAACTGTTGCCAATTTAACAGGTTAATACATTCAAGTGGTGCCAACATAACAACTAAACAAGATTTAAAACAAATATTATAACGCGAGAGAAATTTAACGTTTGTTTATATTATAGATTTTATAGTATTTCATTTAAATACATGTTTTATTATAGGTGTATGAAAATATCGTCTTTTTAATTATTTAGAAAGTGAGATATAGCCATATTGTGTAAAAATGTTCTAATCTAGCCAGTTTTGCTCTATATGATTGATAAGGCATATAATGTCCTTCGATACATCATCTGAATTTTCTGAAATAAGAGACGGACTGTAAATTACTAGTCTCTTTACATTTCAAGAGTAACAGTTATAGAGTTTCCGCGTATTTGGCATAAAACCTCTATTCTAAATCAACACACGTTGTGTTTAAATGTTTCATGAATGCTTCTTGTTTAGAGACAAAGCTAAAAACTAAACTCAGATTGCGTCTACTCAGTGAGACTAAGTATCTAGAGATTTTTGGTAGAGGTAGCACAATGAAACTTAGAATTTACCCCTGGGGGATCCCTTCATATATTAATTTCTCTGATTTTACCCGTCTTTTTAATATAGTTTCTTGTTACAGATTTGCACCCCTTCATCTACTAATTTTCTCTGTCTTTACACATTTTCTTAAAGCAGCTCCTGTTACTGATTTGTATCTCTCCATCAGTTAGAGCTGATCTGTCTTTACCCATCTTCTAAAAATAATTTATCCTACTGATTTGAATATCTCTATCTGGTAAACTTCTCTGTTTTTACAATTTTCTAAAGGCAGTTCCTGTTGCACATTTGAATACCTCCATCTGTTAAGATTCTCTGTTTTTACCCATCTTCTTGAGGTAGTTCCTATAATAGATTTGCATCTTTCCATCTGTTTTCTCGCCTTTACCCGTATTCTTAAAGTAGTTCCTGTTACAGATTTGCATCCCTCCATCTGCTAAGTTTCTATGCTTTTACCCATCTTCTTAAAGCAGCTTCTGTTAATGATTTGTATCTCTGCATCAGTTAAAGTTTTTCTGTCTCTCTTTACCCATCTTTTAAAGTAAATCTTCCTACAGATTTGCATCCCTCCAACTGGTAAGCTTCTTTGTCTTTCCAACCTACTTAAAGCAGTTCCTGTTACAGATTTGCATCCCTCCATCAGCTACCCTCTGTCTTTACCCAACTTCTTATGCTAGTTCTTGCTACAGAGTTACATACCTCTGTCTGTTATGCTTCTCTGTCTTCTCTCATATTTTTAGGTCGTTCTTGCTACAAATTTGCATCCCTCCTCTGTTAAGGTTATCTGTCCCTCTCTGTTTGTGTGTTTGTGTATGCGTATGTGTGTATATGTATATATAGCTGTAGTGTTGCTGTTATTACAGTATTCATTTTATTCTATGGTAGGGTATATTGTATAGGTGGTAAAGTTTATAGATGACTTATTAAGATGCTCTTTTTAATTATAATTGTTAATGTACCCTATTGTGTAACATGTAATGGTTTTGTATTGTTAATTATTATAATGTGCGAAATTGTTTATATTATTATTATTATTATTATTGTGTTATTTATTACTTATCAATGCTAATTTGTGTATGTTTTTTATTATTATTGTATGTTCATTGGATTATTTATCAGTTTTGTCTGTTTATTATCTCTAGAGAGCGGTAATGTATTGTTGTTTTGTTTGTTATTTTGATGGGTTCAGTAGAAGGGGCTACTTAGCCTCGACTGCGCATAAATAATGTCGACAGTTTAATTCAGTTGTTTACCCATTTTCATAAGATTGTTCTTGCAAAATTTTCGCTTATGGTGCAGAGAAGGTTCTAAACCATTGAGAGAAGTCCTGGCTTTTTTTTCCTATTTCGTTCGTTACCCTTTATACTACCCACAAATCCTCTATGACCAGACAACCACCGCACCTCATTTTGTTTGAAGATCGAGAGTTTTACCAAGGTCTGGTAACAATCCTACACAATTAAAAATAAGAATTCGTGTGTTCTCATGGCTTAATGGCATCCTGATTGTCTGACTTGACTTTTTGTGCTAGTTGAGATATATTTTTTACCAGACATCTTGTGCGGATTCCAATATCGCAAGCACTTCTTGAAATACTGATGCATGGTTTACCAACGTTTCGCTAAGTTAAAGGTTATTAGAAACAACCCCAGTTCCAGCTCCATTGGTGGTTCGTAACTCCTCAGTATGCAATTTTATTTCTATATGCTATATATTCTTCTACAATATCTTCCTTCTTCGGGAAAAACACTTCAAAGGGAGTAAACCATAAATCCTTTCTACACATGCAGACATGTCTTATAGTTAGTACAGGATCATATGATCCATTAATGACGATGGCTCTGTGTCGTTTAGACTATTGATCATTCTTCCACAACCAAAGCATCGTGTATTTGTATCCAGTCAGACTTACCTCTTCTATAATACTGTCAAGTAAATTATAATCAATCTTGTAAACCTTTTTTTTTCCAAAAACATAATATTTGAACTTTCCCATGTATTTATATTTATGAAACTATAATTTTCTTTAAGAGCAATCAGAATATATTTGAAATCAATCAGCACCACTACGAATACCCAATCCGTCAAAAACTTCAATATCCTGTCCAAAGACTTAATTTTTTTTTAACACGAAATTTACTATTCTGGTATGAAGTTGTTCAACACACTTCCAGAAAATATGAAAAACATAGGTGTTATCCAGAGTTAGAAGACACCGGTGCTACCTTCTTAAAAAACTTTTTGCTCTGTTATAGAATATCTATACAAAAGTACCTAAACTCAGTCTGCAGGTGTCAGGAAGAACTTATTCCTTGTAAATATTTTAATATGCTGTATTGTTTTGTTAAAACTATAGGTATATTTATGTTTTTTCGTACTTGTACATTTCATTTTAGTAATTACTATTATATAGGATATTTATGTAATCCATGACAAGTCACATGTTTCATGTGTAACAAACAAAAGTTATGAAATGAATAAATAAATAAGGGTAGACCTGACAAGGATTCAAGTGCTACTGTAGAGGGTCTTCTAAAGGCCCCTGAGATACATAGACAGGGGAATCTTTCAATGCTAGATACCCTGTTTTAATTACTATTTGAAAGACTTCAATTCACTACATATTGTAGCTGTTGTTTAATCAGAGCCTCATACAACAATAGACACATTTGTGGACGAAGTTCCTAGTTTTTACCTAAAGGATGTTTATACTCCACTAACGATCTTGTATACTTTTGTTCACGTATTTGCTCAATGTAAGCTAAATGTCTGGAATTAGATTACCTCCTAGACATATACTGACAGTGTCTAGTTTAGTGTTCCCTGAAGGGTATGATAACATACAATAAGTTATGATATAAAAATAAAGTACAGTTATCTGCCAAAATAGACATTTTTGAAACAGTATGCATAACTGTTATGCTGCACACTTATGGGATGTATTCAGTTAAAGGTAGTGGAAAGGCTGTATAGGTTTATTACAAAGACGTTGTTTAAGTTGGAAAAAAATTCATAGTAGGCTATACTTATTTTGTGAACAGTATACATAAAAAATCCCTAGAGGCTCACTTATATCCAGTACAGCCACGGCAATCCCAAGGGATCCTAGCTATTTCATCTACACCTTTTTTCATGTAGTCTTGGGTTAGATACCTCTCTTTCATCTTTCCTATCAGGTCTCTCTTGACCAACACTTATTTTTTCTGACCCTGATGTTGTTCGAGCGATAGGAGTATTTATTTTATATTCTTTTTTTTATAAACGGATGATGACTGAGAGATTTTCACATTTAACAACAGGAGGGGGGAGATTAGATATGACTCCTTGGATGTTTTAATAGATTCATAATTTTTTTTTTTTAACAGAATAATATGGTATAACGTGCGATGTAACACCTTGATATTTATAGCCTAAGTAAATAGTTTCACAATTACTGTACACAGGGACACCATTCAAAGGAAAACAATAAAAGTTTTGTGCTTTATGAAAGGCTTGTTCTTCGTCTTGTGATTGTAATGTACCATTCATTAGGATCACAGTGGTATATGCTGTGTAGCATCGCTCTGAATAAAAATGCTGCCCCTTTGTAAAAAACGATCATTACCCCTCATGAATGGTGAGTCTTTATGTCTAGCCAATTCGTTAGATGAGTAAATGTTTGTTTATACTTTACTTTAATTCATGAAGGTTACATGAAAGTTATTTCTAATTGTAAATAACAAAATAGTGTAACTGTTATGTTATTGTAACCTAAACTGTTGACCAGCAATTCACTGCACTTATATATTCTACGATATGTCAGTCACAGTCCACTGTCAGTAGGGTTTGTGTCCATGTAGCAGCTGAGGATGATGACTTAGGTATTGAAATGTCGTCTTGTACTTATACAAGATAAAAGTGATTTTTTGTGTGGAAAATTGTGTTTTAATTCATTTGGTTGGTGAAAGAGAGAGTATTTGAGAGCGAGTATGATGATATAATTAATTAGATTTTTTTTAATGCAAATATTTAAAAATAAGGAAATCTTTAGTTCAGCTTGCTAAACTCTTTATTGAATCTATATGTATTTGTGTGAGTATGAGAATGAGCCTGTCTACATAATTACAGTAATTAAAAAAAAAAAGTTAATTTTGAAATGGAGAGAAATTTTTATTTTTAGCTTGCTAAGGTCTTTACATTATGCTCTATTGGTTTGAAAGATACACATATAAGAGTTAAAACCTATGTACATTTAAATGTTTCCCAACTACGTATGTAAAAGACTTAGTTATTATAATTACAAAAAAGTTTCATTTTTCAATCGAAGTTTCATTTTGAAATACGACTGTTCCTTTTACCTCGTTCATACCTTATCATTTAATTTTTTCTCCGATTCACATAACTAAATATATACAAGTTACAGAGAAATCTAGAAGGGAATAACAGTGTAACTGCATATAAATAATAATTTTTGTAATGCTATGAAACTATAAAAGATTTTAATATATATAAATTAGATAACATTTCATTTGAATTTTTCATTGTACAGGTACTCGTTATGCCTAGATCACATCATTATATTTTTAACAAGTTCACTGTGTTTATAATCGGAACACTCGCGTCATTACCGTAGAGAAAAGATTCCTTAATAAGTTCTACTGATGGGAATGTACTTAACGATGTTTCAGTCAGAAATTACTGCCGTAATGGAGAATGTGTCTGAGAAAACGTAGATACAAGGATATGTATATTGTGTATCTATAACAGACAAACAGGGGGTTTTAAAAAGCATTGAGTTCGAACTAATTCATGGTTGCAGTTAATTTAGGTTTGCTTCAGAATTAGACCAAAGCTTGGAAGAGAGGGCTCAACATTGTTCCTGAACATACTAGGAATGACTATACAGACGTGCTGGCTAACAAAGCATCACCAGTTAAACTTTAGTTGTTTTTGACAATCCAAGAGGCTGTTTAAGGAAGTTATCAAAAAAGAGTATGAGAGGAGGTGGAAGAATATCTAAGAGTAAATAAACTCTCATTTCGAGCTCCTTCTAAGCAAATTGCATCTGAACATTTCTCGTTACATAGGCAATACAAGCAAAACGGTAAGGTTCATAACAAGGCACTTCAACCTTAAAAAAACATATGATTTTGATTGGCATATTCACTAGGAACCCTCTATTAGAAAATATATTGTGCAAAAGGAACTGCTGAACCGATCATAGAATATAAGTTATAAATAAAAGTGACTAAGATATACGGATCTTTAACAAAGGGACAGATAACCCCAGCAATACAACCTTGTCATTAAGATTCTGAGTTCCATGGAGCTTACTGGTCATTATGGGCGTGTATAAGGGAAGCTAACAATTTGGGATAGGAATAAGTGAACCTCCAGCTTGTGTAGTGGTAAGCGTTCCACATTTACGAGCGAGAAGTTCCGGATTCAATCTCCGTGGTGGTTCAAACTCTACAGCTTCTTGAGGAAAATTGGGAAGCTGCAACGATTAGTAGTGAACTCTGGTTGAGAAGGCTAGAACAAAGGTGACGGGAATTTCAATGTGCTAACCACACATTACCCGACTGAAAAGTTGTTCAAACTCTTCACGGGCTGAAACGCTTTGGAGTTTAATTTCAAGATACAATTAACTCTTGTGGTTTACAAGGAAATGAGTAGACTGTTAAATTGAAGACAAAGAAAAAAAAAGACTGTTTTGAATCGCCGCTATTTTAAAATGGAATTTTAAAGACCTGGTAGGTACAATAATTGCTCTGTTGTGAAGAACTTCATTCTTAAATTTCATAACTATTGCAAGACACGTTTCGACGTAACGGCGTAACAAACAAACAAATAAACACACAAAGGAGTAAACGAATTAAAACAAGACATTACTTCGATTAGTAATTTATAAATTTTGAAATGAATACAAATACATTCTTCTAACTACAGTACATTGAATGTTTGTAATAAATAAATATATATATATATATCTTTTTCCGTTACAATCTATCCGATTGTCCACATGACTGATATATTGTCCCCGCCCACTTACATCCCTAACTAGCGCTACCTAGCTCCTAACAAAAGAAGACAAAAGGCGGTGTTTTTGTCCTCCAAAGATTGAATCTTTCCTGAATTGAAACGTCCAATGCTATTACTCCATCTGGTGACTGCAATGAATTGGTCATGCTCGGAATGAATAAGGAACGATCTTAGGGTACGCTAAACTGTCTTTATTGGTGGGTATGGAAATTATTACACTAGGCGCGCAGCTGATACAGTAGGACGAGAATTTCGTCTGTTTTAAATTTGTCACGTGGTATAGAGAAAGGTGACGTGTCGAAATATCGATTTGAAATTTTTCGTGGATATTTCTGTTTTACAGTAAGTACGTTGACCTTAAAAGAGTGAATTTTAATATTATCCTTCTGGGCTGTAGGATTTTTTTTTATCAAATATTGTCCATAAAGAAAAGAATGAAAATGCAACACAAATACAAGAAGACGTTTCAATGACTACGTCATCATCCTCAGCTGCTAGATGCATACAAACCCTACTGACAGTGGACTATGATAGGGTTTGTGTGCATGTAGCAGCTGAAGATGATGACTTAGTCATTGAAACGTCTTCTTGTATTTGTGTTGCACATAAAGTGATTTGTCGTGGAAAATTGTATTTTCGTTTATTTGTTTATTGAAGTTTCTAAAAGTGTAATTACAGTTGATTTTCCATAATGCAAGTCGTTTAAAAATGGATAACATCTGTCTCGAGATGCTGTTTTATAAAAATAATGATTTCTAAACGTAAATTTAAAGATCCACTGAGTAACAAATTTATTAATTTTTTTGGAATGAAGTACAAAGAAGTGAGTTTCATATATTTTTTTTTTAATTTGTTTGATAACTCAAAATTTAAGATTAACTCCCATGAGCCAATGTTTTAACTATTTTAATCAAATTTTGCTCAATTTTTAACCTTGAAAGAACTACAACATTATGATATTTTGGATTTTTCCTTATCTCAGAAAATACGAATTTCTTCGATAAATGACAAAAAATAAAAATTACTTATTTTTGGCAATTCAACTAAAAAGAGCTATTATGGGAAATTTTTCTCAGTCTTTATAATTTAATCAAATGTATTGTTTATATCAATGATAAACTGTTACTTTAAATTTCGGGTTAGTAGAATAGGAGAAATAATAGGAGAAAGAATCACTAGTTACACTTATCACATCCATCTTTTTGTTTTGTTTTGTTTGTCAAGTTTATTTGTTTGTTTTAGTTTTCTTTTTCCTTTTAAAGTATTATTACATTACTGGAGAACACATGATATCTAGCTCCTTAATAACTATCATGATCAATATCATTCCCTATGGATTCATCAATATTTGTTCCCTCTTTTATATTTTATTAATAATAATTGTAGATCCTTTCTTAGTTTATTCTGTGAAGGCTAAAGTCACCCTCAGAGGCTCACTACGGTGAGTACGGGAGTGGATATCCAGAGAGATCTAAACCTTTTTCCATATAGTCTTGGGTTAGATCCCTCTCTTTCATCTTTCCTGTCGATTTTCTCTTGACAAACTGTTATAATTTTAACCTGACCCTGTAGAGAGTTCGAGGGCTTAGGGGTCTTTATTTATTCACTTTTCTTTATTTTTTTATAAGTTGATGATGACCGAGAGGTTTTTATCTTTTAAATAACGAAAAATAAATCTAAGGGGAGACTAATTTCATAATTTATTTGTTATATGTATATATTATTATTTTTTAATAAACAATAACAATAAACACGTTCTGACGAGTAAAATTAATTATTTATATTTTATTTTCACACTTTGAAAATCTCCGAATCATATAAAAATGAAACCGGAGGAATCATTTCGAAATATATTTTAGACAAAACCCAGAATATATTATTATTATTTTTTTTTAATATCAACGTTGTAATGTTTAACAATTAAATTGTTCACAAATTCTGGTTTTAAAAATTATTTGATAAAGATGGATTGTTCATATTATTAATATGATTTAATCGGACATTTTCCATCATTTGTGTATAGAAAATATAATACATGACGTTTCGAGAGTTTAAATCAAATCTAGTTTTCAAGTGCTAAAACACAAACATAGCCTAGGGGCATGTTAGAAACTAAAACTAAATTTACAACCTAAGAAAAGAATTCAAGTCTAAAACTAGGTCTGAAAAGTCAAAGCCAAGACTTAATACAAAAGCGATCAGATAAACACCACTCACAGGTCTACAATACATAAAGTACGGCAAGCAACAGTTTTACTATCCAACATGGATATGTTAGTGTTTTTTCATATAAAATGTTCTATGTTTAACTCTTGAACGACCTGGACTCAATATCTCATCCATTTATAAAGTCAAGTAATTTTGAAGAAAAAAATAGAAGAAACAAAAACAACAACAAAATGAAAATTAACCATTATACGATACATAGTTACTGGAAAATTTGTCTTTACTTTGATACCCTCAACCCATTGTGGAAATAAAACACAAGCATAATGAGACACTCTATATATAGTGATCCAAAAATGGTGCAAAATTCCTCGCATAGGTTAAATTGGTGGACATTTCATAGTCACAAGGTTTGACGTTTCTATGAGTAGAGTGTCATCACAAATAGCAAGTCTATTAAGAACACTCTAAGAAGATAAATTTTTTTATAGAAAGTTAACATGGTCAGATAGGATAAAACTTTCATGCCCTTAAGTCTGAGAAATCTTTGAAACAGAAAACACCTGTCAACAGTGTCTCTGGAAGCCTGGTTCTTGTCGCGGGTGACATTTGGTGTGAAACCGCAACATCGGTGCTGGCAGATGGCACTACCATTTTTAGAAGGGTGGGGGGGATGTTTCATTCAATCCCAATAGTTCAGTCAAATGATCCATTTTTATGGTCAAACTTTGTACATGTCGAGGAGCGAATGAAATAAAAATGTATTAGGAGGTATCGCTTCGTAATAACGTCTAATGTCGATTTCACGTTCAGAATGCAGTGCGGTTCTTATGGGAGTCGTGCTATTGGTCAGACCAAAAACATGAGGCACTGCCGACACTACGTGTGGCGTACTCGTAGGCGATCAGTTGTTGTTTCTCCCTGATATATGAGTTACTTGATTTAAAAATTTATTTTTCTTTGTACAATAGAACGATTAAGGAAGCCTGTGGTTTCATTTAGTATGGTTAAAATGTTATGAGTAAGTAATTTACCCTGTGCGTTAGGCTTATTTAATAACAAGTGTTTACATTTATAATAGAAAAGGAAAAATAATTAGTGCTATTTTTAAAGTAAAGTTATAGTCAAAGTGAAATAATAATTTTTTAAAATAAATATTTTCAATTAAAAAACAAATTAATTAATCTATAAAACTACTCAATTTTACTTAATCAAATTTTCGAATGCGAACATTTTTATTTTTGTCAAAATTGCCAACCGGTAAATTTCCATTTAAATAGATTAGTTTCCAAAGTTGCAATATTGTTAATATGTTGTAGAAATGTCATTTTTTCATCAATTTTGTTGTGATTAGTAATCAAATGAGATTGTTATTTTATACGGATGTTTATATTTTATTCTCCCGCTGTATTTATAATGTCTTAGTTATACAAAAGCATTAGTTTTGTACAAAAAATAGAAAGAATTTGGCAATATAATGTTAAAATTAAAGAATATAATTAATAACAATTTTTCTTTTTTCAAAACATTAAATATGAAATGTCTCCGATTTCGACAAGTTTCATGTTTTGAGTGTGTGATTCCTAAAAGTAATTTAAAAAAATAAATTAAATTTACAAACATAAATGTTTTTTGTATAATCGATGGAAGATTTTGAAGCAGGAGATAAAAATCCTCTTGACAGGACAGTTGATATTTTTACTCGCTGTAGTAGCGCTCAAACTACCATTTCAAATACATTGCTTATGGACTTTCCGCACTGCATTCTGAACGTGAAATCGACTATAGAAAATACCCGAAGAAAAAACCCTCTGTTGTTCTTGTTTATTAAAAAATAATAATAAAATACGTATAACAAATAAAATTATAAAATGATTTCGTTAGATATTTTCGTTGTTTAAAGGCGAAAAACCTTACGTTAATCATCCCCTTAAAAAACGAAAGAAAAAAAACAACATGAAATAAATAATGACTCCTAGCCCTCGAATACTCTAATACGTATTGTACAGTCTCTAAAGACCCTAGTAAAACTTATTGATCTCCATCTCTCTTAAAATGTCGATTCGAGAGTAATTTATATATATAAAAAAAAGAAATCACCACAGCAAAGTTGTTATAAAATACGGAGTTTCTAAAAATCAGCTCTACCGATTTCGCTCAAATTATAGTAAATGTGAAGATTAATCACCCAAACAATACGTAAGCAAAATCACAAGTAAAAAACGATTCAGTTATAATTATTAACAAAAATAAAAATAATAATCCAAAGTTATTAAAACCTCGATTTTAATAAAATACTATTTACGCTGAGGGCGTGTTTATGGTACAAGTGAAGCAAGTTTCGGGCCTTGTTTACACTTATAAATTTCTTTTTTAAAGTCAGAGACCTTTGGATTGACAACACAGAACTGACGGTTCGTTTTATAGAAGGGAGAATGAGGAAGTTTGTCCAATGTTTTCGCACCATTTAGTAAAAAAAGTTCATCATTAAATATATTTCGTATCTTTAACAGCTTCAGAGAAGCATGTAACTAATTTAAAAGTATTTCTTCATATCTACAACAGCTGATCTTTTTAAAACAGACAAACCACTCACAATTCAGAAATAGCCGTACAAACACACTTTGTTGCTTTAGTCTTTTGTTTTTCTAAACGTTTTTCTCGTCTTTTAACGCTTGGATTTCGTCGTTTTCCAGGAGGTATGTCGCTAAAAATAAAAAACATTCTTTTTTAAAGTAGACAATGGAAAAACATTGTGCACAGAAATGGAAACCATATCCGGCGAGAGGGGAGGTTCCCTTACTTCAGTTTACAGATATTTCAAGATCTCATTTGCAAGACAAAATGTCTGGATAGGATAAAATCAGCTGTGCAATTCAATAGATTTTACTTAAACACATACTCATAGTCGAGGCTAAAACCCCACAAAAATTAAATAAAGATTGACATAAATCACTTTAAACACAACAGTTTTAAAATTAAAATTAAACTTTGCTTTGAGCCATTTTGAAATGAGTATAAAAAGTCACATTTAAAACAATTGTTGTAGTTGATATTACCTAAAATGTTTACTTTATACCCGTTGAGCAACTTCATGCCCGAGCATGAATATTTTATTTCCAGACCTAAGTTAGACTGACCTGTATACAGAGGAATACCAGACCTGTTCTTTCATTGATGGAAGGAACTAATTTCGGGATGTGCTCAAACAGCTACTGATTACCAAGAACATGGTTGTACAAGATGCATGTAATGCCACCAACTTGATTGCAGCATTGTGAGGAATCAGCGAAGCTTGGAGCAGCAGAGAAAGAAAGCAGAATAAGGGAGGATATGTGTAAGTCCATGAAGTAATGTCTAGCGGCGATCCCGGAGGAAGATAGTAATTACCGATGAGGAGAGGGAGATGATTTTAGTGGATACAAATCC
Organism: Aphrophora alni; assembly: GCA_963513935.1. Classification (NCBI taxonomy): domain Eukaryota; kingdom Metazoa; phylum Arthropoda; class Insecta; order Hemiptera; family Aphrophoridae; genus Aphrophora; species Aphrophora alni. The sequence continues at coordinate 145,726,694 of OY740765.1, forward strand.
CACTTGATGTGGACCACGTCTGGTTATATAACTTTTTTCAGTGGTCTTGAGTTAGATCCATCACTTTCATCTTTTCTATTAGGTCTCTCTTCGTCAATTCTAGTTATCCTCCGACCCTTAAACTATTAGATTAATGGAGACTAAGGGTCTTTATTTAAAAGTCTTTTTTCATAAGGTGATGAACACTGAGAAATGTTTTGACTTTAAACAACAACAATAAATTATAAAACGAAATGTACCAGTAATAATTATATGATGTACTTCCAATATTAAGATTACTTGATAAACTTTGGAGAATGAAAAACGGAAATGATTTGTTAAGTTAAATACACTTGAATGGAAGAAAATTCCCCAAAACCACAATGAAACACTAAGAACACAAAGCATGTATATGTTATCTTTCTTCACGTTAGGTACATTTTAATAGCACTGCTATCATCTTCAGAGGTACAATACACACTCTCAACAATTTTTCAAATAAATAAAGTTGTTTTATGATATTGTACTATATTAAATCAAGAAGGTGTTACAACTGAATATGTTGACTTAATTATTGAAGCGGCTTCTTGAACAAAGCTCTGAAAAATAGTGTTTTTTCTCATTTGGCAATTGAAGTTTCCACAAATGATGTTTACTTCAAATAGACGTTAAAGCTGTTAAAACTAGTGCCTTTGTATGAGCAAGAGCTCCTAGTGGGTAATAAAATTAATTTATCACTCTAACAATAGTACCCGAGTCAGTTTCGCTTCTTTATTTCAAATCCTGAATGTTGTTAGTTCGATACACATAAACTTTACTTTTTAAATATCACCATACAAGTAATCAAAAGGTTAGGAGATTTGGAAGTACAGTCTATCGCCTCCCGTCTACCTATCCATCGGCCATAAAAGATATGGTCAAAATAGCTGCGAAAAATCATCTGATGGTTGAGGTAAAGCACCTCCATTTAAATTTTTTGATCAACAGAATATTTTGTTTTACGAAAAGGGTAGAGTACGGAAGAAGCTTTTGTTGATTGAACGTCTGACTATTATTACAAAAAATAATGCAATTGAGAAAGTTATACATTTTTTAAAGACCAGGAAATTCTATTAATGAAATTGTAGTTTGCTGATTTTTGTGACATAAACAACAAATACCTGATTTTTGTGAAGGTATATTCAACAAGTTTGTGTGAAGATTTATCTCAGGGAAAGTAAGATATTACAATAGATGTCCCCCAGGGAATTTTCTGTAAGCAACTCTTTTATTCTAATAAATGATTTATTGGAACAAAATTTTACAAATAAAATTAGTGTTTTGCTGATTGTTAATACAACAAAACTAAATGTTTAAATTGTGATTTAAAAAGTCCTGGATTCAATGAAAATTTTATCTACCATGAAATATTATTGTACAAGACATTTGTTTTGTTCTTTTCTATAAAAAAAAAAAAAAAAAAAAAAACAAAGAAAAGAAAATACCTCGGAATTTATCTGTATAACAAAATCCATCTGGAAAAACATATGATAAGTGCATATAAAACTAAAGCGGAACATCAGAAAATTACATGTTTGAGAAACTTTGTGGCATAAAGTTATTCCATACTTTATATTTTGTATTACTATACGGAATTGAACTCTCAAGAGGTGCATATTCAATATCTTTAAACCTATTGGAACCACAGAAATATTTTGTTAAAGTAAAACTGAACACTTTGAACTTTAAGAACTCTTGCCTCTTAAGCATCTCTTAAATTTAAAAGTTTTAAAAATATATTTTATCGGAAAGTGGCAACAATGCAACTGTACTAATTTATCGTAATACCCGGAGTATTATTTCAAAGATACATGTAGGAAGATTGAATGTAAATCGAAAAATTGTTCAAAATTAACTGCTCTTTATGTACACACACGAGTGCCTTTTCTTAAAATTTTTTTTAAAAAATAATAATAATAAAAAATAAAATTCTGCAATACATTAAACACATTTTTACAATAATGCGAAAATTGGTGGTTGGATTATTATAAAAATTGTATTATTAAAATTTTAAACTAAAAAAACTTACAATTTTTTCCTTATGAAGTTATTTTTGATTATTTCTAATTGTTTAAATGTTTATAGCTGTTGATCAGTTAAAAGAGACCCGGGTCTAATAATGTATTAAAATTAACTATACCTCTATGTAGAATGATTTAAATCAATTCACCCATCGTTGTACACTATTTTGTGTTGGCTAACCTGGATCAGCTGATTTTAATTGATTACTTCAGCTTGTTAATGTAATTATTATTATTCAATTTCAGAACATCATTTTGCTCAGTTGTGGTCTCATTAATTGAATTGCGCATTTAAAATTCGACAAGAGTGGGTATTTATTGTAACAGAACAAAAGTTACAAGACATTGAAGTTGCAATCAGTAGATCTCCTGATAAGATAAATCCATAGATACGTGAGTAAAGGCGTGGCAATCACGAGGGGGGACCTAGCTGGATCTATACTTTTTTCATATAGTCTTGGGTTAAATCCCTTTCTTTCATCTTTCCTATCCTAACTCTCTTGACCAACTCTTGTTTTTTTCCGACCCTGACTCTAGTAGAGTATTCGAAGGCTAGAGGTCTTTATTGTATGTTATTTTCATTCTTTCTTTTTTTTATAAGGCGATGGTGACCGAGAGGTTTTTCGTTTTTGAACAACAAGGGGCAGCCTACTCATTCGTTCATTTGTTTTTTTATTGATTCCATCAACTATAACTGATAAGAAAAGCAGTATTATAGAAACGAAATAACACAGTAAATCAAATCTAATAATAAACTTAAAATTAAACAATAATAAAAATAATATTCACAAAAAATTTATAATTAAGGGAATCGAGCCAACATGCCACGAATGAGTACCCAACAATTCCTTGTGCTAACATGAATGAAAATGAAAATGGAATAAACAAATATAAAACAATAAACAAATTGATATATTAAAATGGAATAAATAAAAATGGAATAAAAAACCAGACTGTGCAAGGAATTTTTGAATATACTAGAAGGTTGGTATGTTTGAACTGATATACCGAACATATGAACCTCTCTGCAAACTTGACACTTTACAGTTACGTTACCTTGTACAAAAAACTCCCTCAAGTCTCATTTCTTTATGGTAAATCAAAATAAAATAGCGCAATAACAAAAAGAACATTAATCTTCCGGATAGAACCACTTCCTCCCATAATGCAACCATCTGTTGAATCTCGATCAGCTGTTATTTGTTGAAAACACTTATTAACACACAACAATGAAACACTGTGTTTAGTTGTGTTCAGTCAGTTTATGTTTTCTAACATAGAGACAATTAATTTTTCAATTGAACAAAAAATAAAATGTTGTTCTTGGGCTATTGCTTTCGAAAATGAATAGGAAGTGATAAGGTGTTATCAAAGAACCTATCCTAATGTAATTCCTTCATCAAGAAAATCAATTCGTAATAGAAAACTATGCTACTATAAATTGGATCAATGAAATACCATAGATTTTCTAATACAGAAAATGAAGATCTTGCTCGTCCTGTTTTACTGTAATATCCAAAAAGGCCTAATTCACTTAGAAAATTTGAATTCGCTACTGGGATGCCTAAGTAATCAATGAATTTAAATAAATTTAGGATGTTTGAGTAGGTTTACTTCGTGGTTTTATTTTTATTTTTTTTTTTTTTAAGTGAGTTATTGCTAATCTACCATATGGCTATCAAGCCATGCTAGATTGTATGTTATAAAAAGTTGTAATTCTGAAGAAGTGTAAATACTTATTATTACTGTGATACTAAACTCGTCAGTTCAAAGGTATGCCAAGAAACATAATTTTTTTAATTATTTTAAAATACATTCAGTTCACTGAGTGCTTGAAAATGACCCAAACAGACGAGTGGAATTTCGTTAGAAGATAATCGAAAAGCTTGACAAAGATGCCGAGTGGTATGAAGGAATTGTATTCTTAGATGAAACTACATTTTACCGAACAGGACCTATAGACAGACATAACTCTAATTATTATTGTTTACACAATCCAAATATCTGCGACGACAAAGCTTTAATCAAAGGGTATAACTGTTTGGGCAGCTGTCATCAAGGATGGTGTTTTATCATATGATTTATTGCATCAGACAATGACTGGAGACAGATACGCATCAGATATTTCTTCATCTTACTCAGTTGAGATGAGTAATTTTTTTCAACAGGATGGAGCTATCGTCATTATGCTAATGTTGCCAAAGCAGTTTTATATTGAGATCTTTCCAACCGTTGGATAGGTTGTGGCAAACACTACATGGAATGGCCTCCAATATGCCCTGTTTCATGGTTTGAAAATTTTTCCTACGGTGCTTTTTTTTTTTTTTTTTTTTTTTAAAGAAAAGTTTATTTTCACCCTAAAGCAACAGACGATGAATTAATGAGCATGTTTGAAGAGGAATTACTGTTGATCCGTCGGCACTTTTCCAAATCGCTTGCTTATAATTCTTTTTTGTTTCGTTACTATCAGTGCATAGCTATTCATGAAAATCGATTCGAATAAAGGTAAATTAGGATCACTAATAATTTATGATTGTTATTTTTATTTACTTATCTTTATCAAGTTTTACATATTTTCTTGTTGTTTGCAAATCAACCATTTGTAATGGTTATAAATATAAAATCATTTTGGTAAAAGCGTACCATTATTTTGTTATTCCGTACAATTATTTGATTGACCATAAAAAAAAGAAGAAAATCGAGGGTAATTTTTGTTTACGTATCTGTGTAACATAACTGTAAAGTTTCAGCTTTGTAGAATGTTCCATATGTCCCTTCATATTAATTCAAAAATAGCGATCTTTTCGTGGGTTACCCCGTACTCCTCAATATCAGCAGTTTCAAACAGCCAATAAAAATATTTTATTTTTATAATATAACTAGAACAACTACCGAAGTATCATTTATCATTAATAGCTAAGTGTGTTCGAAAAAAATAATTTAACACAGTGTAACGAGGATTAATAATTGAATATGTTTTATCTAATTTTAACATTCATATTACCATAATCACCTCTACTAAGTGATAAATTTTACATGTAATTAAATGTCTTAAAAAATCACAGTACAATTCTTAGGCAATTTTCTTCATATTATTTAAAGGTTCCTTAGGATGGTTACTATTCCATAATCTCAGATTTACATGTTTCAGGAAACACCCCTTCCTCAAGCCTGTGAGAATATGCTAAAACATCCCCCAACGTAACATCATAATTATGTTTTAGTAAACACAAAGATTTCCGGATTCCGTTCTCACCCTTTCTCACCCCTTGAACTGTCTCAGGCATTTCCTGTATTTAAGAGAATTTCCGCATCCCTTACATTTGCCACAACCTCGTGAGAACCTTCCCCCCACCCTCACAATGTATGACAATTTGTACCACAGAATCCCTGGTCTTTGACCTTTGTATCTCATTATGTCATTCAGAGTGACTAGAGGTGGAAATGATATATTTTTTTAAACCAAGTTCATGGGCACCATCATGGTACTCACCAAATCCCATCAATGTAGAACAAGCACATCCTCTAAATTTAATCCCCAAAAGTTGGGTCTTGTAGGAAATGTTAATTTGTTATTGGTAGATCAAGGGTCTTATCCAATAGGATAAATACGTTTAAAACAGTTGTTACACAAGTTTCTGAACCTCGTAATTGTGTATATTATTACTTTCTTGATGTCAGTTAAGCCCTAACGACCTTAGTGTAGTTGTGTATATATTAAAAAGTTTCCACTCGCTGCGCTCGTGTCAGTGTCTTAGTTCTTGTAGACCTCGAAACTGTACATGTGTAAAGGAGCCTCCACTCGCTGCACTTGTGTTGGTGATGCGGCCTTATTTTATTAGGAGTTTAGGATTCCGAATTATATTTTTCCTTATAACTTATCTATTTGTCATCGTAGAGGTTGGGTTGTTAAAATTATATACAGAATTGAAATCTACAAATTTATATATAATCTGATGCGTTGAATAAAACACGAGACAAGAACAAGCTGTTTAAAATGGGCGCCAATATTTTTTTACTATTACCAAACTTACCCTATACTTCGTGTACAAATTTCTCTTGCTGTTTTGTGTAACCGTTCGCGACCTTGTCATTGATAGCCTATGCATAAAATTAAGTATTACATAAAGGACTTAAAAAATATATTTCGTTTTAAGGTGGGACATCGTTTAAAACGGTCACACAATGTTTCGACCAATTTTTTCCCCGCTAACCCTCATATATTCACATCCATACATAACCGAAAAAAAGTGAATTTAATCAAAATATTGTATGTCGCCTCATGTTGGCCATATGCCGAGACTTAAAATATATTTTTATAACTGAACATCTACTTGTAGCTGCCATAAAACCAATATTTTAAATACGAATTTTCTCAAAATCGGCTCAAAAGATTTTGATAGTATATTGCGAAAACATAGCCTCTAAGGATCTAAATAAAGAGCCTTTGTTACAATATTCCCATAAATTCCGTTTCAGAAATTGTTGCTAAAGAAACAAATATTTACCATGGAGTTTTCTTATAAAATACTGAATTTTTGAAGTAATTTATTCTATCGAAATTGTTTAAATTTTGGTGAAATATAACATTAATATCCCAAACTATTTTGCCAAATCACAAGTAAAAGACAATTATTATTCAGAAATAAGCGGAGTATAAGTTTAATATAGAGAAATTATTTTAGTGATGTCGAAGTATGTAATTTTTAGCATTGTTAAATTTCGATCATATTGGAGAATATTAAGACTTTAATTACCATAGTACATACGAAATATAGGGTAGGTTTGGTAATCGTTTAAAATTTTGACATCATTTTTTCGTAATGTTCACGTTTCATAACTTCAGTAAAGCGAAAAATTGATTTACGACATTGTCGTTGTCGTACGAAAGTACGATAGACGCCGAACCATATCAAATTCACAAAAATGGAATTGAAAACGACTTTGATAATTCTTGTGTTAGTCAACATATAACCACACTAAATTAGATACAAATTAGCAGATTTCAATTCTACATGCAATGGTACCAACTTAATTTCTCCACGATGACAAATAGTATAACAAATGAAATTTCGTTCCCTAACCTCGCAGAAATAGTTATTTTCTGCAACTAGTGAGAAAAGTGGCACTTTTTTAAACGAGAGAAAAATGTTGACGCACGAGACTTGCCGAGTGCATCAATTTTATCGAGTTTAAAAAAGACACTTTGCTCACGAATTGCACATTATACTTTGTCTACAGTTGTTATTTTGTGACAAATAAAAAACATACTTCAACAGTAACACAATTTAATAAAACATTAATTTAATACAATAGTGTTCAAACAAACAATCAATTACAATTCGATCTTTAATATCCATATTTTTCTTATTTTTAAGATTATTTTAAAATCTGAACTATCCATATTTTAAAAATAACTACACAAAATATAGCAGTAGTTCTAAACAACATATCAACACTGAGTAGAAGTTCTCACGTCAAAATTGAGGTTATTTATGAATATTACAAATAACTTAGGTGTATTGTTGAGGATACGGGATTGCCAACTTCAACTCACTATAATACTAAGAGTGAAATTGAATTAAGATCATTGTGAAGTGTTAATAGTTATTTGTGCAACTAGTGAGCAAAGTGGCACTTTTTTAAACGAGAGAAAAATGTTGACGCACGAGGCTTGCCGAGTGCGTCAATTTTATCGAGTTAAAAAAAAAAAACTTTGCTCACGAATTGCACATTATACTTTGTCTACAGTTGTTATTTTGGCAATAAAAACAGTTCATACTGGCGGCCGTACTTTTTCCTTGATTTGACAGGAAGGAGATTTAGTACAACGTTGTTAGATTTTTCCGCTAATTTAGGCAGGGTATTTGACAGGTTTTCATCCTCTGAACTGTCCATATTTTAAAACTAACTACACAAAATATAGCAGTAGTGCTAAACAACATATAAACACTGAGTAGAAGTTCTCACGTCAAAATTGAGGTTATTTATGAATATTACAAATAACTTAGGTGTATTGTTGAGGAAACGGGATTGCCAACTTCAAAACTCGGCAAACGAAAAATACTCTCCGTGTACATACACTGCCAATCATATTCATGAATAATTACTTCCTTTTTCAACTTTAAAACGTGGTTTTGTTGTTTATTTATGTTATTTTACATGTAAGAATTAATCTAACCTACATACGGGACATTTCCTGTATATTATAAATCAATTCAAATAAAATTAACCTAAATTTCGTTTTGTTCGGTTGCCATTCGGAGTGAGCAAAGTAGTGGGCAAAGTGAAACTGTTGAGAAATCAGCTGTTTTGCAAACTAATTTAAATGAACAAAATGCCACTTTGTCAACAACTGTAGACAAATGATATTGGTGTAGTTTCGAGATCCGGCAGGGCTGAGTCACCGATTGGAGCGTAGCGAGTGGAATTACTTTCACATATGATCTGCTTCAAAGCCACGAGAGATACTGACACGAATTATCTATTAGAGACATCTACGAAGCTCGTGTAGGCCTAGCTGGCGTCAAAAATGTAGTGATGTAAGAAAACCTGTGTAACAATACAAACTTAACCTACTGCATAAAACCCCTTTAACTACCAATACAATTTAACACTTCTTATAATGACCTGCTTGTATTGCAATTTATGACGCGGCTGGGTAAGTACAACGATGGCGTCAATCAACATATTAGTGAGTAGCCTATTTACAAAATATAACCAAATAACTGGAATTCAAATTTAAAACAAATTATATCCATTGTGAATGGGTAAAATATGGAGGGGGATATGCATTTAATCTGGAACATGTCTACTAGAAATAATCATATTGTTAGATCAAAATGTTCATCTTACAAAGTTCCTGGAAAGTTTTTAAGACCCTTAATTTTTCTCATTAATGGTACAGTATTACGTAAACGAACGGCATAAAATTTTGTCCTAAAATCTATAAAACTTTTATCATAACATAAAACAGTAAATCTTTGAATGGGGTTGAATTCTCCCTCCCTCTTTCATAACCACCATGACCCCAGATTAGAGGGTCAAACTAATTATACGTCCAGTTCCCACGACAACGCAGTCAGGCTCAAAACAGTTCCGGTATTTGAACAGGTGGTGGACTTTTACAATATTTACTTAAATAATTATACATTGACTCTAAATAATGATTCCTTCCAAAGAAAATAAAAGTTGCACAAATTTTGCACAAACTTTCTAATGAACCAATAGACAAAAAAAAATTACCATTAATAATCGAAGAATATGGGGATGCTTTAAAAAATTCCAAATTATAAGTTAACACTATCTCAAAATTAGTTTTATTTTCATATAATTTAAACTAAAAAGAATAGTCAGTTAATGAGGTTTTTCATCTCGGAATACGTGAAAACTGCAAAGATTTTGATGAAACGAGATTTTGTAATTGGATCTAGATTAAAGTCAAACTAGTCAGGAATAGTGTTATTTGTTTAAACAGATACAACCAATTTACAATTTTTAAAGATAAAGAAGGAACCGGCATTTTTGAAACAATATGTTTTTGGGTCCTTAGAGGCTACCCTTGAACTAAATTTAAAACTTGTTTTTATAAAATCGTAATTATGTGTTTATTATAGCAGCTACCATAAAGTTATGAGTTATTTTGTTAATAATAATATATTAGTAATATCAATTATAAGACATTGTCGACCAAAGCGATTTTTTGGTTGTTTTACTGAGAAAAACGTGATTTAAAATGCTTATTGTAACAGTTAATATAGTTCACAATCCACAAATAAACATATTTATTTTATATTAATTTATTGATTTTAACGCTTATACATTATTTTACTAAGCTAGTATTATTGATTAAATAATTGTTTCAAGTGAAAAATATATGACCTAGTGTGCTAGGAAGCATTGGAACGTAAAACCAAAGGTATATTTTTCGTTTCATATAATTATTTAATCAATAATACTAGCACGGTAAAATAATGTATAAGCGTTAAAATCAATAAATGAGTATACAATAAATATACATATGTAAAGGCTGCAAGCCGAGTATACAGATTAGTTTCAATGTCGTTTGTAACGAGGTAATTTATCTGTCATAACTCAAAAATTGAAGCAAAAATAAATTCAAGTGAGAAGTGTGCCCCCCGTACTGGGAAGGGATGGAGGAATTTCAGTTTGTAGAGTATTGGCGAGTAACGCCAAAGATCCTGGGTTAGATTCCCGCTATAGGTGGTATATTTTTCAGTTGAAATTTTTTTTTAAATATTTACTTTATATTTATATAACAGGCATTTTTGAAACAATATGTTTTTGCGTCCTTAGAGGCTACCCTTGAACTAAATTTAAAACATGTTTTTATAAAATCGTAATTATGTGTTTATTATAGCAGCTACCATAAAGTAAAGTTATGAGTTATTTTGTTAATAATAATATATTAGTAATAACAATTATAAGACATTGTAGACCAAAGTAATTTTTTGTTTACTGAAAAAACCGTGCATTTAAATGCTTATTGTAACAGTTAATATACTTCACAATACACAAATAAGCATGTTTATTTTAATAATATATTAGTAATAACAATTATAAGACATTGTAGACCAAAGTAATTTTTTGTTTACTGAAAAAACCGTGCATTTAAATGCTTATTGTAACAGTTAATATGCTTCACAATACACAAATAAGCATGTTTATTTTAATAATATATTAGTAATAACAATTATAAGACATAATAGACAAAAGTTATTTTTTTGAACAAAATAAAATAATGAATTATGTATTTTTCGACTGAGACAAAATTACAATTTTAAAATGCTAATTGTAATAGTTAATATAGTTAATAATAAACATAATTATTTTAATAATATATTGTAATAACAATTAATTATAAGACATTGTAGGCCAAAGTGATTTTGTCGACCAGTCAAAATATGGTAGAAAAATTTGTGTCTTTTGGTTGAAAAAATTATTTCGTACTACAATGTCTTATAACTGTTTTTATTATACATTATTACTATGAATAATGTTATCTGCTAAACGATACTAACTTTTTTTAATTGCATTTTAATAAATATTCGTCAGTCTAGATACTGTTCTTATCTAAATAACTCATTCTATAGCACACAGTAAATTTACACCCCCTCAATGCTAAGGTCGATATTGTCAAACATATGAGTGCTATTATGTCAGCGTTTCAGCTGGATTTTGAATGGAATATCTTGACCTATAGAAAAACTGTTGTGAAAGTAAAAATGATTTAATTTATGAATGCCGATCCAACGGCAATGGCGGTCATAACCTAAAGGTCATCAATGTAAACTATATTTAACACCTTGTAAAAGCAGAAGGAATCGTGACTATAGAGTGGGAGTGTCCACTGTCCAGGACGTGGCTCGTTTTTCAAAAACCACAATGTAAACTAGACCTATCATTTCACACTTTATTTTCACCTTTTGACGGCCAGCTTTGTCGTTATAAACGTATTACAAACAGTCCCCCTCCCACAGAGCATTGTCGTAAACACCCCCTCCATGACCATCCCCTCTTTATTAGGCCTATACGGTTTATTTTAGCTTTTGTTACGTACGATTGAAAACTAATATGTGACCGATTTTGATTGTTAAGGGTAGTTTTTGTTATTACTTATCCAGTATACTAAGTATAAGGTACACGTTTTCATGACCTCAGCAAACCGAAATAGTATATTTCATCACTAGGACCAGAAGTGAAGCTTTTCGATCAAGCACAAGTTTAACCTATTGATATGGAGATGATCTCATTGGAAAGCTTAATTCATTTACAGGATTTTTAAAATTTTTTTTGGGGACAACCCTATTTATGCCCATTTCTGGAGTTCCATCTATCCGATTTTCATAAATGAAAATATATTAATATACCTCTCTAATTTTTTAACATATTAGTTTTTATTAGTATAGTTATTGGATTGGAATTGTTATTTTGTACTGATTGATGTTTAATTAATTAATTTAGTTTGTTATTACAGTCACTGAAATGATACCATTGTATTTGAAAAGCTAGGATTGTAATAATATGTTAGCAATAAATTTAATATTATATTTTTACTAAAACCTATAAAAAATAATTGATATATTTTTTTAAATAGGAAGGGTCTACGTCTGTTTTCTTATAAAAAAGTTTTTTAACGCTTCCCAAATTGCAGTACTCGGGAGACTTTTTTACCTAGTTGTATTTACTCAACACATTGATGTAAATGTACTAGTTACATTAAAGTACATTAAATTTTATGGAAAATTAAAATGAGGGGGAGCAGTAAATATTATGTAAACGATCATTTATTTGATATTTTGTACTATTAAGAAACTATAAAAGGTTTTCATGCGTTTAAATGAAAATATTAAAAAACTAACAAAATAAAGAAAGTTAAAAAATATAAGACAAAAGTTTTCCTTTTTAATGACAAAAAACTTTTTTCTTCCTTTTTTTGGAGGTCAAAGGATAACCTAGTTATTGACAAAAACAAAAGAAACAATAATTTCTTAGAAATTGTATACAAAACCCAAAATTGATTTAGAACCAAAATGTTTTTGAATTCTAATGCTTATATTATTTTTTCTAAATATCTTGCTAAATATCTTGAAACATGTAATATATAGTAATTAATAAACAAATTGCAAATATACAATAAAGTTTAGAGTTTTAAAATATTACAAAACACACTTTTCACATACTGGATTTCATTTTATCTCATTTTCGTAATATAATTGTATTAAAACATTTTTTACTATATCCTTTATAAGGACACGATATTTAATTTCTTTGTCAAAGAAAGGTAACGCATTTTCTGTTTGTTTATTTATATAAAACATTTAACTAACTGTATAATTTTGGGTTTCAATTAAAAGCATCAGACTGATTAGTTAAAAATTAACAAATAAATGTGAAATAAATAACATTTGTCTACAGTTGTTGACAAAGTGGCATTTTGTTCATTTAAATTAGTTTGCAAAACAGCTGATTTCTCAACAGTTTCACTTTGCACACTCCGAATGGCAACCGAACAAAACGAAATTTAGGTTAAGTTTATTTGAATTGATTTATAATATACAGGAAATGTCCCGTATGTAGGTTAGATTAATTCTTACATGTAAAATAACAAATAAACAACAAAACAACGTTTTAAAGTTGAAAAAGGAAATAATTATTCATGAAGATGATTGACAGTGTAGGTACACGGAGAGTATTTTTCGTTTGCCGAGTTTTGAAGTTGGCAATCCCGTTTCCTCAACAATACACCTACGTTATTTGTAAAATTCATAAATAACCTCAATTTTGACGTGAGAACATCTACTCAGTGTTGATGTGTTGTTTATCACTACTGCTATATTTTGTGTAGTTAGTTTTAAAATATGGACAGTTCAGAGGATGAAAACCTGTCAAATACCCCGCCTAAATTAGCGGAAAAAGCTAACAACTTTGTACTAAATTTCCTTCCTGTCAAATCAAGGAAAAAGTACGGCCGCCAGTATGAACTGTTTTTATTGCCAAAATAACAACTGTAGACAAAGTATAATGTGCAATTCGTGAGCAAAGTTTTTTTTAAACTCGATAAAATTGACGCACTCGGCAAGCCTCGTGCGTCAACATTTTTCTCTCGTTAAAAAAAGTGCCACTTTGCTCACTAGTTGCACAAATAACTATTAACACTTCACAATGATTTTAATTCAATTTCACTCTCAGTATTATAGTGAGTTCGTATTGATAGTCCCGAGAGTCGTAGCTGGATCTACACCTTTTAATGTAAACTTGGGTTATACGTTATCTTTCTTATCAGGTCTCTCTTGACTAACTTTTGTTCTCTCCCAACCTTGATACTATTAGAGTATTCGAGGATTATTAGCCTTTATTTTATGTTCTTTAATTTCTTTTTTTTATAATAAGGCGATAATGACTGGACTGTTTTCGCCTTTAAACAACAAAAGAAAAAAAAATTCTTCGAAATACGTAGTTTAAAAGTAGACATATATACGAATGAAAGAATTATTCCACACTTTCGACTTCATTTAAAGCTAAAGAAGGTAAAGAATTTAAACAATTATTGTCATTACATAATTTATCAATTTTGATCTTGAATTCCAACTTATTGGCCTGAAAACACCCTGGCAAATAGATTCGTGGTAAAAAATTATCATTTTCATAAATGATTTAAATATTTGTTTAAAGTGATTAAACGAATATAACATTTTCACTAGTTTAACTTTAATCAAGATTCGGTTACGAATTAATGACCTCTGTTATAATCAACATCGGTGAAGGTATTTTACTAGAAGACCCTTGAGATTTTCTTCAGGTTACATCGGGTTAGTGAAAAATTATACGATTTTGTTGCTTACTGTAAACTAATAGTATAACATTTTTTGTAAAAATTTGTTAGGAAAATCTCAATTAAATCTGTAATTATATCATGCTTTTTCAATTACTACTACTTTTTAATTCCATATATTGATGTCCTGAATCACTTTACAAAGTTTTGTATACCCACTTACTAGACAGTGTGTAAAATAAATAATAAGACGCTTATTAAGTGTCAGCTATAAACAGTAAATTTAAATAAGTAAATTACTTATTTACTGCATGAATGAATCTGGTTTTACTACTGAATTGTTTGCAATTATGAACAGAGTTTACTGCAACTAACAGTTGTCAAAGATTTTAGAATCGTAATATTAGAAATATCAACCTATATCTCTGAAATTTATATTAATCTAAAGCGAAAATACATATTTGTAACTTCTTACTCCTTCTTTTTATAAAACGTCCACCCACTCTGGCAGTTTTGTTCTTTAAGGATATATAAAAATGTGTTTGTATTGACTTTCGAGTAATATGTTTTGTTCACCACGACTGAAGGATGTGGCGGAAGTATAATCATATTTTCACGATGTGCCGAAGTCTGTAGAGTAGCGTAGTTTGTATTCCACATCTCATATCGACGGAGGCGTCTCGACGCTGGGAAGGTTTATCAAGTTATCCGGAGATGAAAATACAGATGGTGTATTTCGTGAGATGAAATTTACCATTTGGGGGGTGAAAGAAAACGAGATAAATATTATATGGAACGTGATATCAACTTTGAAGTTTTTGCAGTTACGTTCGTTCTGAAGTGTCGTGGTCAAAAAAATATGTCATTACCTCCTCGATCATTCGAACGATTTTGTACATTAAACAATTATTTCCCCCCCCCCCATATATTGTGTTAGCAAAAAAGTTGTCTTTATTTTAGTTCGCATGCCTTGGAAATCGAAAGCGAAGCTAACTTGAACTACACCTCTTTTCATCTAATCTTATAATAGATACCTGTCTTTCAGCTTTCCTAACAAGTTTTTATTTACCTAAAGTTGTCCTTTTCGGACCCCGATACTATTATCATATTCAAGGACTATGGGGTGTTTAATAATGGTATATTTTTCCTTTAATTTATAAGGCGATGATGACCAAGAGGTTTTTCTACCTTTACACGACAATAAAAAATAGATCATTTTTCACATGTCCGTGTGGAGTTTGTGAAGCTCCCTCACGGACTTCTTAAAATGTTATGACCATTTTGCTCGGTAGCTTAGGAGTCATGTTGGTGCGGGTTTGCCATTTGCACAAGGTGTGATTGAATGATTTTATTACTTGAGTTTTTAATGTACATGTGTGTAAATTTATATGTATGAACATATTTGTATATTTTTAAAAACTGCAGAACAATTTAATGTTTCTTATATTAATTTAAGCTTTCTCAATGTTAAATATAATATAGTAATCTTATAATTTTTGTTGTTGTTATTTTCTAGATTTAATTTTAGTTTATAAGTAATTATTACTGAAAACCTGATTATTGTTATTTTCTATATTTTTTTCTTTATTATTTTTGTTTTGTTTATTAATTATTATTATTGTTGTTACTGCATTTTTAGTTGTTTGTATATTTTTATAAAGGGAATTTCTTATATTTTTATATTTATCCTTAGGCTAATGTATGAGAATCATTCAACATTTAACGGAATTTTACCTGTCCCCCAAATGTGTGGTACTTTTGAACACGTTTGAAATATAAAAAAGAACCATGTCATGTGACATCAAATTAAATTGCGTTCTAAGGCAAAACTAAGAGGATTAAAAAAAATTCACTTTTAACATTATTCAAAATGTGGATGACATTTAAAACCTTTTTTTTTTTTTTTACAGTTAGTATGAGATGAAAGTTACATTTCAGTTTTTTTTTTTTTTTTTTTTTTATTTTATTATTATTTTTTTTTTAATTTTATTTTAGATAATTAATTGTTCAAACGAAATGCAACTCTCATACTAACTGTATAAATACAAATATTTAAATATTATTTTTCATAAAGTTAAAAGTGAAATTTTTTGGTGCCATTAGTTTTGACTTAAAATCAATTAAATTTGATGTCACACGACGTGGTTCTTTTTTTGTATTTTGAATATGCCTAAAAGCATCGCACTTTTGCTGGTAAAATTCAGTTCAACGTTGAAACTTGCTTCTCTGAGATTAGTCTAGCGATTTTTTTAAAACTGTTTAGTGTTCTTATTTCACATATTTAGCGAATTTATAATTTAAAAGTCGCAAATACATTATGTTTAGGATCATCCAAAAAAAATTTCGTGAGTGCCATTAATTTTGTCTTTTTATTGCCCTTTAATGTGACATCTCACAAGATGCGTCTTTTCATTTAAAAATATTTAACACCTTAAAATTTCCTTCCTTAGGGGGAGGTGTAAATTCCAAAATATCATAAAAGAAACTTCAGGTGATCTAGTTAACAGTCTAAAAAGTGTTTGGTTCTATTTTTGTTCATACAAAAGTTAAGGTTGGGTGGAGGGACTTTTTTAACCGACTGTATTGATTGTATTTTTGTATGGGCTTAAGTGGTAGAAAGGACGTGATGGTTCTAACTTAATAATAATGTCATAGTCAGAAAAGGTATTTCCTTACCTGATAGGAAAGATGAAAAAGGGATCTAACCCAAGATTATATGAAAAAAGTAGCAGCTATGTGCTTCGGAATTTCCACACCTGTAATAGGCGAGTTCCTGGGAGGTGGGCTCAAGTTTATAGTTTAGATGTAACGAACTTACAGTGTTTTTATTAAAAAAAATTTTAGCTTTCCCTGTAATACACCTAATTCTATATTAAATGTAGAAAGATATGCTAAGCTTACCTTAGAGATTTTAGAAATTAATTTTAAATACGTTATGTTTACCTTAATAAATTAACGCTGTCAAAAATGAGACCGAAACCACGAATTCGGTGATTTGTGAAACGAAAGTTTCTATACACACCCTCTCTGCGAAAGTATAAGAGTGAAGGAACAGTTAAAAAATGTACTAGCCGCTAACCTACGTTGATCCTATAAATAGAACCAGAAAAAAAAAGTGACAAATAAATTAACACATTGTGAATGTAATTATATTTGGAGAGCAAAGAGTAAAAGAGGGTGAGGGAGAGAGCACGTGGATGATATAGGAAGGAGGGGTCACATGTGTTTTGTGGGGGAGGGACGGGTAGACGCGCACGAGAACATTAAAAAAGTAGAAACTTGTAGTGAAAGAATGGGTCTAGTTGTGACAATACTTGGATCATTTACTTTTGTAAATTCGATGGTATCACTTGATACGATACGATGCACTGCGAACAATGTGACACGATACGATCTGTTGGGAGGAGACATTTTTTCAAGTCGGTTCATAATTGGTAATCATAAGTTCTTATAGTTAAGATTACATGTGAACTGGTATTTGGAAAAAAACAATTTAATGAATGGGCTGTAATGTCCCGTAATAGTTGCAAAAAATTATCACAACACGAAGAGAAATTTAAGAAATTCTATGGAACAGACCGGAACAGTTTTTATTTTTATTGAAACTCGTGAAACGTTTATTTTATAATTACAAAGCAGTGGCATTTTTCAACACTTTTGATGAACGTTAAGATACTTAAATATTCAGAATTATTTGCACCTCTAGACATCTTATCTCTTTGATTTATCGTACGGCACTGATAAACCGAGGATATCGCTTAATGCACATATCATAAGATAGATGTTGTTATCGTACTGGTGTACACCTGTTTAGTTACAACAACACACAGTAGCTAGCTATCGTGTAACATAAATTTCGCGTATCGCTACGACCTTACGATATTCATCGTATCGCTTCTAGTGTACAGCCGGCCTATAGGGCACGAATTTATGTTGTTGTTTTTTACTTTTTCACATGCATATACTAGCCTATAGAGAAAGTTATGTTCATTTTGAGGTCCACTAAATCCATAAAAATAGTTTTTAAAATTGCATCTATTTGTCGTCTCTGAAATTCAAACGAGTGGACAGATTTTTATTTATTATTATTTTTTTTTTTTGATATTATTTTTTAACCTTCTGATAACTCAAAATTTTGGAACAACTGACATAGGTAAAATAAAATGACAATTTTATATAAAAATATGCTCCAAAGATTATGATCAAACTTTGTTAAAATGTAGCCTCTAATAACTCAAACTATACATAAAATCTAAAAAAATCTTGAGATGTTATAGTTAATAAGCAAAACATAGTTTAAAATTGCTCTAGGAAAGATTCCTCGAAATCCTTCAGGCGCTCATTTATAAAGATTACGAGCTTGGCAATCCCGAACTCATTAACTGGATCTACACCTTCGTTCATGTAGCCTTGGGTTAGATACCTTTCTTTCATCTTTCCTATTGATTCTTGACCAACTCTTATTCTTTTCCGACCCTGATGCTGAGTATTCGAGGTTTTCATTTTATGTTCTTTTCTTCCTTTTAAACCGATGGCGACCAAGAGGTTTTAAATAATAAGGAAAAATAAATTCTCGGAATCCGCTTTATCGAATTCGTACAAATTTTGGTGGAATGTGAAGATTATTGACGTAGACCAATGTGTTAAACAAGTACAGTCCGTAAGTTGTAGCTTGGACTTTCATAAATCGCGTTAGGGGAAGTTGCAGGCGGGAGGAGAAGTGATGTCATAACTACTACTGCTGATAAAGACATTGACTCAGCTCCATTCCGCTGTCAACGTTACTAATGTTGCCGTTTCGTCTTATTTTCTTTTTGTCGTCTTTGTTTTGTTTACAAACAATTTGACAAACCTTCTAACCAGAAAAATCATATAAATTTCAAAATGACAGTAAATTTTCCAAAAAGATTAGTATTTTTAAATTCTTTAGTAGTAAGTTTGAGTTTTATGTGTTATCAGCCCCTTCCTTTAAAATTTATTGTTTAATTTAAACCATAAGGGCTGTTCACCTTCCGTTACGTGAAATCCGTTCACAGTCCTTCTCACTACAGAGAGATCAAAGTCGTCTATGTTCGTTATTATTCTCTTCCTTCTTTATTTTTTATTAGGTCTATTAAGATCCGTAGACCTACCATCCTGCAAACATTCCTCTTTTCCTTTAAAATTCGTTGTATGGAACTAATAGAAACACTAATCGTGCTTCGGGGATTGGACTTTAGTTAAAATAGCTCCTCTTACAAACAATTGGACTAACATTTAACAAGAAAAATCGTTATATAAATTTCAACATTGCTGCCTATTTTCAAAAAATGAATTATTTTCAAATAATTAGCCTAAATCAAAATATCATGGAATTATGATGATTATTGATTATAATCCAGTGCCCAGAAATGTACAAAAAATAATTCAACAGTTTCAAAATTCCGCTGGTGTTTTAATACTAATTTTGATATTTTATTGGATATTTTTATCTATAACTTGGATATCCTTTAACCTACAGGAAAATAACAATTATATTACAAAATATTTATAAACAAATAAATATTTATATATAATTACAAAATAACAAATACAAATAAACAAAATATAAAAAAAAAATTTTCATTTAACAAAAAAAATCTGAGAGGTGAACGTAGAGAAGACAAGCCCCCCTCCCAAAATTTCTTCTTGAATGTTTATATGAATGTTGTTATAAACAATATTATATTTTAAAAAATTTAACAAATTACACGGAAAATGTTATTTTTTTAGTTATTGCTTTAAATTTTAATGTAACAACAGATATTGCTTGTTGAAATTCCATATTCAAGGATAAAATAAAGCAATAAAGCTTAAAGTTTCAAAATATTGCTTTATTTATTAATTTAATGATATTTTGAAACTTTAAGCTTTATTGATTTATTTTATCCTTAAATTGCTTTAAAATAATAAATGTTTGCAATTTTAATTTTCCAAAAAATCCCAAAGTTTTTGAGATGTTAGGTTAGGTTTAAGGGATAGAAGTAATCAAAAATTGTAATCAAAATCTTTAAAAATTCAAAAAATAAAACATAATATATTATTTCCAAAACGGCGATTTATAAAATTGATAATTTCCGGAAAACCCCTTAAAACTGACTCAAATTTTTAAAACGATTGTATTTGTAATTTAACTTGGATAAATATATTTTCTTGTTTTGTTGAGCAAATATTTTGCAAAATACCTGTTTTCCGACTTACAAGCGGGATTTTCCTGAAATTATAAATCGTACTTTTATGAATGCTAAAAATGTCGAATTAAATTTGATTTAATTTATACATACAAATATTCTTTAAATACAATCAATTATCAAGTCAAATAAAAAATCTTAGAGATTTGTTCATCTTTTTAGCAACCATAAAATCAAGAATATATTTTTTTCAGGGAAAAACCATTAGCAAGTTGAAATATAATCATTTTTCAAAATAAGTTTTAAGTAACAAAAAACGTTAAACTACACATATTTCCAAAGATTAGAGAACTTTTTTTTATGCATTTTCATCCTAAATTTAAACCTGGTTTTAAGTTATTTTTCTATACAAATAAAATATGTAGAATATTACTGTTTGTAACAAGTAAATCAATTGTATTATTATTATTATTATTTTTGAATGTTTTCAAGTTTTCTCTAGACGTTATTAAGAATCGATTCTTAAGGTGAGAATTTTATCATATTCACTCCTGGAGATTGTGACTTGACGTTTGACACTAGAAATGGATAATAAAACTAAAACGATAACAAATATCGGGCCTTTCTTGACCAACCCTTCACCCTCAAGGGCTTAGGAGCCCCGATGAACTAAACTGAATCTACATTTTTCCTTGTAGTCTTGGGTTAGATCCCTCTCTACCGTCTTTCGTACCAAGTCTCTCTTGATCAACTCTTGTTCTCCTCCGAACCTGACGCTAATTACAATATTTGAGAGCTAGATGTCTTCCTTTTTTATAAAGCGATGATGACCGAGAGATTTTTCACCTTTAAACAACCAGAAAATTCTATAATTTGCAATGTATAAATTTAAAAGTAGGCTAACTTTAATAATATACAACTATAAAGTTTACAGTAAGTTTCAAGTTGATTTTTTTTTTAATTGTTGAAACTAAAACTGGTACAAGTACGGATTTTGTAGTGGTCTTATCGTTGAGACCAAAGTACAAACAACATTCCTCAATCCTTTTTTGAAAATAAAATCTACAAACAGGAATATCTTGTTTAACAGTATTATTTATTTGAAAAACCTTCCAAACTATCTGAGTGTTCAATTTCGACCCTGAAGCTATTAGACAATTTTAGTGCTAAGGGAAGTTTGTGTTCTTTTTTTCATTTTTTATTATAAGGCGATGAAGTCCGAAAGGTTTTCGCATTTGAACAACAAGAATCCACTTGATGGGTCCCATCAATGTAGTCTACTTACCCATCATACAATGTAATACAAGTAGATCCTCTAAATGTAATGTACAAAGTTATTTTTGGCGTCTTGTAGGATATATTAAATTGTATTGTAAAATCAAAGGGTCTTGTTCAGTAAGTTAAACTAGTTTAAACAGTTGTTACACAGGTTTTCCGAACCTGGTAATTGTGTATATCACTAATCTCTTAACATCGGCTAGAGCCTAATGGCCTTGTAGATGTGTCTATATTTAAAACTCTTCACACACTACACCCATGTCATTGTCTTGGCTCTCAACTATACACATGTAAAGGAGCCTCCTTGCATTACATCCGTGATGCCGTCTTCATACCACTGTATACGAATATCACATTTCAGGGTTCGAAATTACATTTTTGACAATAACTTGGTTCTAATTTATCTGTTGGTAACTTTATTTGCACAATTTTAATCTGCAAATTTGTATCTAATTTAATGTGTTACAAGTTGAATAACACACAAACATACGAACAAAAACCCGTTTAAAATACCCGACTTTTTCTATTTTCAATAAGGGTCTGTATGAGCTCCCTATACACCATTTCATGTTCCTATTTTAATTCTTATGTCCGATATCATAAGAACAAGACAATTACAATGGCAACGGACGGACGGGACGTCGAAAATAACTTTTTCGGTTTCCAGAGGCCATGAAATCTGTCACAAAACTTGCAATAAAATTCGTATTCTGAGTCTGTATAATAATAAAATTAAAATCATAACACTTGAAAGAATAATCAGTCTTTTGTAAAACCAAGTGACCTATGAGCTGTTGAAGGTGTTGTACATGGTAAGGAAAGAATATGAAATTTGTATCTGAAATGGGTGGGAGTTTGGGAAATAAATACAGGCAGATAAAAAGTAAATAAAGCATTTCTGAGCGACGTTCATAGAAATATGTTTACTTCTTTTACATCCCCTATCATCTGTCTCTTCCCCAGGTATGGATTTCCAAAAACACTGTACAAATAAAAATGAACAAATCCCAGAGACGTTTTGTACAATTACAAAACCGAAAGTAAAATTACGTGATACCGTTTTGTAACTTCTCTTCTGCATTACACAATTGTTAATCACTTCATAATTTATCTCTATCAGTATCTAAATAAAAGCAATAATAAATGTCAATAGATAATTTACAAGCAGTTCTCTAAGGCTGTGCAATTTGCCAGACCAAACAATGCAGTTTGTTATATAATGATATTGTTAATAAATAAACTGGCTGTTCTTTGTTATATTTAATAACAGTATATGTTGCAGGTTGTATATTTAACAGTAAATGTCAGCTTGAATTGGTGAAAGTATTTTGTGTTGTAAACTTATTATAGTAGGTCATTATGGCATTTTTGTTGGTATGATAAATTAGGTTTAATTACAATTGACCCGAGGATACGTGCTGGTAATTTAGTCATTATAACATCGGATATACAAAATATTACGAAAATTATTTTAGGGCGTATTGTGAGAAATGTAATTTGGTAGAAAACTCAGGTTTTCTAGTCAAAGATAATTTTGTTCCGACAAGGGGGATGTTAAAAGTAAGGTAAAAATAGAAAATGGAAGATGTAATTTTAGATAGATTTGATAAGTACATTTTAAATGTACTCTTAAATCTGTACTTCTAGGGGAATGATGTTTGTCCAAGAAATTAGTCGAGCGAACAATTAGGGAGAAATGTTTTTGGGTTTTAAAGTTTAATCGAAATCGGAAGAAATCTGGATAATTTAAAAGTATTTAAAGAAGTGGCAGTAAAAATTAAATGATTTATTAATATGACTGAGAGAGGAGATCTAGCTCTCTCAAAACAAAGTACATAAATTTTGACATAACACATTAATTTTCCATCTGCCGTAAAATATCTCGAAACATCCTGCTGTTTACTCTACTTGCACTCAGATAGAGTAAATAAAAGAAATGCGATATTTTGTTCTGTACGTTGACACGAAGATAAAATGGAAGGTTCAAGTCAACTAGATTAAGAATAAATTAATTATTTTGTGTGTAATCAATAACTTTTGAGAACTATTCATTGAGCTTTGGTTAATTTAAAATTGGAATATGGAACATCGATATTGGAGGTTCTTATTTAAATACAACCAAATCCTTAATTTTATTTCAAAAGAACATTATTAGAATAATGTCTCATAAGACCAGATTTGAGCATTCTGTATCCCTATTTAAAATTCTAAAAAGAAATTGATATATTTATAAAGTATTACAAATAATCCTTGAAAGGTGTTGGAAGTAGGAGGGCCCCAAAACAATATTGCACTTAGAAATTAAATAAATGCTTCAGTCCCCAAACCTAAGTTAACAATATTTAAAAGATTTTGTATCTATTTAGCACCAAAACTTTTTCAATTCCTTGCCTGTCCATTTTAAAACTTGTTCTAATAAAAATGCAAAAACTAAAAAACTGTTTCGAAATATTTGATAATACCAGATAACTTATTTTTTCTTAGACTGTATGATGAGTGCGTATGTGTGTTTACGTTCGTGCTTGCATGGAACAAATTATTTATTCAAACTCTAGGTTTAAGTTATTCAAATAGGATAACGTATAATTTTTGCTTAATGAATATAATATATAGTTTGTATTTAGTGCAAAACTAGACGTTTTATGTTTGTTAAATAGAAGAAAATGTTGTATCTTCTATGTATATGAACATGTTATTAACAATTTGTAAACTGGTCACCAGTTTTCTCCATCTTAAGCGTTATAGGCTGTACAAAAGTATTAATTTAGACTACGTCAAAGAGGCTTTACCTCGAGGTATATTTCATTGTCCTTATTATAATTGTGTATTGTATTATGCATATAATGTAATCATGTTAATATGTCAGTGAAGTATCTCAACTTTCCAACTGTACCTAAAGGATATTAATAATAATACATTTTCAATTCGGGGATGTAATTTTAGATATATTAAATTATTACAGGTAAAGATTGTATATTATATATAAAATAAGGACATACATTGGAGACAGATGATATTAGAAATAAATTTTTAATATACTGTTAAATCTTTACTTCTAGAGGAATGATGATTGTCCAAGAAATTACTCGAACAGGTTATTAGGGGGAAATTTCTAGAAGTAAAGTTTGGTAGTAATTGTGAAGAAGTACGGGTACAATTAGGAGTTTTAAAGTGTTTAAAGAAGGACAGTGGGAGTATAAATTAAATGATTTATTAATGCAATTAGAAGAGGATAATAAGAAAACATGTTTTATCGTGTAAATAGGCTTCAATTATATTATATTTACAGTAAATAACATTTTCCATTAGGACGTCATAAACGTCAAAAATAAAAGAAGTGTTCTGCACAATAAAGTAAAGTGCATGTAATGCCATGTTACTCTTAACTGTAGCTCAGATAATAAAGAAATTGGAAGATAATTTGTGTAATTATAGATGGGAGGAAACATTGCAAAATTTGGGTTCAATATTTAACTTAAGGTGAAATTTGGAAAGGGTATTTTGGGGGTAGAGTCCTAAGAGAACGACAAATAATAAATAAACTAAATCGAAATAATTGGTAGGCAGACGAAACAAGTGCAGGGAGGATTAAAATATAAACATCAACTTCTGAAAGTACAATCTTTTTTCATTTAATTTTCCGTTAATGGCTGCCACTCAAAACAAGACATAGTTGCTGGCATTATAAATATACTCCTTCACATTAGGGACTTCAACTGTAGGATAGAAACGAAGTTTATATATATATAATAACTAATTTATTATTTCACGACAAACAATACCATGTCTAAATGGTGGAACTACTTTCCTCCACAGGAACATATTCTATTGTAGTGGATGATTCACTGAAGAAGGAATATTTAGAGACAAAACATGTAAACGCAGCACAAGTTGAACCTTATCTCATTTGCATTGAATGTAACATGTTAGGTTAGGTTAGTCTTACGGTGAGTTATGTCCGCGTATAATACAATTACATTATTTCACACCTTGGAAGTCGTGATCTAAGCCTTACAATAAAGGTACGTACTATTAGAACCTCATTTAAAATAAATAAAACGTAATGTTATTCCTGCACGACTTTCTGAGAGGGTTAAATGTGAATTGGTTGCTATTGTGCTTTATATTTTTGTTTTGTATAATTTGGAGATCGATGGGGAGGGTGTTAAACTACAAAAAGAAAATAAGGAGCATAGGTTTCGTTCGGGTCCATAGGTGCATTTTGGTCTTCAATTGTAGGTCTATCCTTTTTACACATCAGCCACTAGAACTTATTGCGCTCTCGAATGATGTGATGCCCCTACACATGTCCAAGAAGACGCGAAGTTCAATAATTTCAGAATCCTAATACAATGTTTTTTTAAGAATTATCTACCACTTTGTCAAAGATCCAAGGATCTCAGTTCTTTTGCGAAAGAGGTATTCACATTCGAAGTTCAGGTGTTTTGTAGTTCCCTCTTGCAAGACACATTTTTTACACAAAAGCTTTCTAGAGGTTGTACCCATCCTGTGCATAAGGTTTCCTTAGGTGGCAGTTCCATGTTGTGAACCCTGTTCACGTTTCTTATATTGCCTCTGTCAGATGATATAAGGTCAGATGAGATTTGTTTACAGAGGGCGCGAAGTGAGAGTTTACTTATCCTCTAACCTCAGATTCGTCTTCAACAAGTCTCGTACTTTTTTCTGAGTCCAGGCTCTTAAGTACACCACAAAACGTCTCAGATCCTATGGTTTTTGTTACTTACGCTTTGTTAATTAGCATCTATGTCCATTCATTTTAGGATATCCAGGAACACAGCATAACGTAACACTGTTGAGCCTTCCTAATCATGGCGTGGTTCTGAAACAATCCCAGTCCCGAATTATTTAAAATTTGAGTCTTTCATAGCAGCCTGGCTGTTCTTTTCTTGTTGTTGAAAGCGGAGAACCTCTTTGGTCATCATTAGAAAGAGGAAGAAAAATAACATAAAAAAGACACTGTCCTCGTACACTCCTAACGTCTCAAAATCGGAAGATAACAAGAGTTGGCGAAAATAGTTCTGATACGAAAGATAAATGAAGGGGGTCTTAGTCAAGACTACATAAAGAGAGGTTTAGATACAGTTATGTTCATTTCTCATAGCAGGTATCCTCAAATTTTAAATCATAAGAAAATGTAAACAATGTCTGAAGATACAGCCACAATAATCTTATTAATATACAAAAATCTGTTGAAACGTTTGGTGTATATTCAACTGTAAGACGACAGAGAGACATCATACTTGTTTGAAATCGAAAGATATTTTCATAAATAAACGATGAACGTAATTCTAAAAAACTTCTTTCTCTGCCTATATCAGAAAGAGTTTTTAGAATTTTTTCTGAAGTATAAATACCTTCTGTACACCAGCAGCATTTCCCCACACCACAATACCATACCTCAACACAGATTCAATATATGCATGGTAAACCACCAAACAAGCCTTCAAGGAAACCCCATTTTTTAAAACCGAGAAAACATAAACCATTGATCTCAACCTTTCCTTTATTTTTCTAAATGACATTTCAAAGATAAACTCTCATCTATATATATATACCCAAAAACTTATGACAATTTACAGAATTTTGAATTTTGTTTCCAGTGTTTATTCCATTACTGTTGGTTTTAAAATGTATTATTTCGGTTTTGTCTGGATTCAGAAGAAGCCCATTTTTTGTAAACCAAGAATCTAACTTTTCTAGTGATTCAACTACTACATTGTTCAAAGTTTCAAAACAATTTTGCTTGATAACTGCTGTGGTGTCATCTGCAAATAATATTAATTCTAAATTTGTTGCCGGTGTGAGATATTTTATATAAATTAAGAACATAGAAAAGTGGGGTTAGATGTCATGACTTGCAGAATTGAATTCTTAAAATTTTTATTCGATTTAGTGTATTTATAAGTTGAATAACACACGAGATATGAAAACAAAATATATAAAATTGCCGCCGTTTTCATATTTTTCATTCGATTTTCTAAACTTCAATAGAGTTTTGGGTAAACACATTATTATCCCTTATACACGAAATTCATGTTCTTACTTTAATATTTTAACCCGCTATGGCACTTACGTATAGATGATAATTACGTCGGATGGACAGCATGTTGAAAATTACTTTTTTGGTTTTCTAAGGCCATGAAATGTGAAGATCAGTAAAACGTTTGTATACTGGATAAGTGTTAGTAATATCTTAAATAATAAGATCTCAAGTCAGCATTATCAGGTACGTAGTTACGTCACAACCTGTATATTTTTACAAACAAAGATTAACAGTCTGAAATTTTATTATAGAGTAATTACAATGTAAAATTAATAAATTACACTTGTTATAATTCAATTTTAATTAAAGATTTAAAATATTGGTTTTAAACTTTATATAAAATTTTATGAGGATTACCTAAAACCATTAAAATAATTATATGTTTAGATTTGAAAATTTAAAACAAATTACGTTATTTTGTTTTTTGGAACACCCTATAAAAAAAAGGCCAAAATTTTCTCAAGTACTATGAATAGTTTCAATAAAGAGTTTTTCAACGCCGAGTTAAATGGCTTCCTAGCCTAACTATAAGCTTAAAATAAAAACGTACGCTACACTTTTAGTCCAGCTCTGCATATCAATTATTCTAACCGTGAAAACTGTTTAAAAACGCCTTAGTTTTCTTTCCACGCAACACGGTTCACAGCCCCTCAAGCTACTTTCCGGCCTCCCATATTTCCAGATGTAATTGCATATAAATTTCCACGCAATCTGCATGACCGATGTACTTCCCCCCTTAAACAATTAGCATATTAATTCGCCTGCTCTTCCGAGATAAAGATGCTCTCTCCCTCGTCTCTTCTTTATCTTTTCTCCTTTGTTCAAGAAATTATTAAGAAAGTTAATTACATTATTGAAAGTGTCTTATACAACTTGACTAACAATGTCAATATTAGTTTTATAACAGTTTCTGTTTGTGGGAGATATCAATGAGCGGGTAAGTAAGAAGTTCTAAAATTTGTGTTTCAAGGTAGGAGGAATTTTCAAAGTAAATATTAGTTATTTGTCTTATGTATAAATTATGCGGATTAAACAATTCAGGAATAGAAACAGTTATTAAGATTAGGAAAAGTTTTGTAAATTAATTTTCACTTTCAAAAGTTTGTTTTGTATAAGTAGATTAATATAGAGACTTATGAACACCGTCGGGTTTGTTTTGTTTTTTTCCAAAATTTCTTACGAACTTTTACTGTCAATTTTGGTCGTTAAAACTCTAATATTGGATATAAAAGGCCTGGAGTAATTAGTGAGTACTGGTTTGGCATCATAACTTAGCTGGATCTACATCTTTTTCACGTAGTCTTGAGTTAGGTCTCTCTCTTTCATCTTTTCTATCATGTCTCTCTTGACCTACTCTTCTATTCCGACGTCATTTAGTATTAGGGGTCGTTATTCTATCATTCTTTTCTATAAACGATTTATTTCCCCATTTTAAGACAATTCCTAAATTGAAAAGTCAATTTTCAGTTCTGATTTTATAAAAAATAATCCTCTAAAATGTTAGCTCTTTGGTTTTGTCTATTCTCTCGTAAAAACGTTAGCACAATGTTTATACTTCGTTAACGCAATATTGAAAATTAATATTTCCCCTAATCACAATTACATGACAGTAATTCTAAATATTCATAAATTATTATTTACTTTTATTCCGTTTAATACAATGATTTAGTTGTTGATGGGAGGTATGTAACAGTATACAAAGTATAGGGTGAGTCCTTGTGGCTAGGGAAATTATCAATCAATGTTGTGAACTTCATTGCAGTGTGCTCATTGAAGTACCTGTTTTGAGCTTCTTTAAAAAAAAAAAAAATGAAATAACTATGTCTAATCGGATGGACAGATTTCAATTTAGTATGTGGGAATATTTTGACTAGATGATTTTATTATTGTTGTTAAGACTCTGCTCTACCTCCGATATATTGAATAAGGGCGCTATTAATTCACAGACCTTGGTGCTAGTGACAGTCTCCAAATTTCATTTCACTTCCGCAAAGCATTTATAACTAAATAATTTAGGATACCAGATGTCAGAAAAAACACAAAATTTGAGTAATTCAAACCAGTTCTATATATTTTGACTCTATCGAAATATTTAAACAATACTTTTGTTGTCATGGAGAATTTGAGCGAAATTCCACGAAAATCAAAACAAAATATTTGTAGAAAATCTTATCTTAGTGATTCGATGACACGTTAGCAAATTTTTCGTTAGGAAAAAAAACTATAAAACATAATGTTTAATCACACACTCGTATGTGTGTGAAATGTTTATTTAATTTTATTTATTTATTTAAATTCACTTTTTTTATATAAAAAAATAAGAGTGACATGTCACAATTTAGTTTAAATTTTTGTACAAAATTTTTAAACCTCAACAAATGAAATATTCACAGCATTTTTGCGTTGCGGGAGCGAATCTTGCTCTATTCCTGTTCAATTTATGTACCAAACCCGTGCCCCTATTCGTAAAAATATATCCCATAGACTTACAAAAGAATGATACCAACCTTTCATCAAAGAAGTGTGGACAATGGACGAACACGTGGTTCAGGTCTTCTGATATTCCTTGACAAACAGGATGGTCTGAAATATTATTTAAATTAAATCTAAAAAGAAACTATTTATACCCTATGAGAAACTCTCTCGGTTAGAAATCAACTTCATTATTTGTATTCGTGCGTCCGTGTTTGGTTTACACGGGGGTGCTCAGGCGCGTGTAAGAAAAAGGTTCAATTTTTGTTTCATTCACTTATAAATCCTGTATTTCGTACTCCACTAAGCGTATCCCATAGACTTACAAAAGAATGATACCAACCTAACAAATAACATTTTACACCCGCTCCCGTCAAAACAATTCCACTGCATATACCGTATAGTACAATGCAACAGTACCACCAAGCATAGACTCAGTGGCGTTTATAAATTATCTCGTAAAGATCTCGTTAATCACGTGTCATGATTAATCACAACAAATTGTCTGTCCGTCGCACAATGGCCGCCAAGACTAACTCAAGACGTTTATTAATTATTCCTATGTAATGATATCTGTATGAATCAGAATCAAATGAGGAAATTCTAGTTGTGAATATTGAATGTTGTTTCTTGGAATGTTTTGACTGCTCTTATTAAACACACAATTCCTTCGTCCTTTAATGTTTAGATTAAGGATGCGAAATACCAGGACGAATCTGATCCATATAGCCGAATGAAATATAAAATTCCGTCAGACAAACACGGAATTTCTTATGAAAAGTCGAGATAAATTCATAAACTGTCTCATTATTTCAAAATTTGGCATCAGTGTTGTCCACAGATGTTCCCAAATCTTGAATAAAGGTAAAATTTGTATTTTTATAATGCAAAACTTTCATATAATATTTATGTTTTTATCTTATCAGTATAGGTCAAGTTTGGTAATCGCAACAAATTTCTCCCTGTGTTTTTTTGGGCTGATCTTCGTGTTTCAAGGCCTTTGGAAACCGGAAAAGTAATTTACGATAAGCCGTCTCTCTGTCGTCGTTGTATTCTGTACTTAAGCAAGATAGCTGGCACAATAATCTAGGCGACAATAATGTGCTCGTATTGAAATTCACATAACTCAGATTGAAAATGTCAAAATAGCGGGAATTTTTTCTAATCTTCTGTGTTGTTCAACTTATAACACATTAACCTTGATAAAACTTTCCAGTATTCAATTCTGCACTTAATCTTACCAACTCCCCTCGCTACGATGACAAATAGCGATGTCAAAAATGTAATTTTTAGCCGTGACCTCTAAAGAAAATGTGATATTCATATAGTTATGAGATCCGGTAGGACTGAATCACCGATATGAGGGCAGCAAATGGAGGTTTTCAATATACAGGGTGTTCGAAAAATGTGGGGCAATAATTTATGTAGTGATTCCTTGGGTAAAATAAGCAAAAACGTTTACATAGACATATGTCCCATCTCGTTTCGTAAACGAAATATAATACGTTTATCTATTTAGATAGATTTGATTATTACAGATATATATTTTAGATAGATTTGATATTTGTCTAGAGTATTATTCAAATACTCGTATATTCTAAATCTAAAATATATCGCTAAAGCGTCTGTCTGTCTATGTGTTTTTTTACAAAATATGTCTATGTGTGAAGTAGTAAATATCACTGTACAACCTAATAATAATAACATGTGGTTGTTGATATTGACAACAATGAACAGCTGATCCATCTCAACATTAAAACAACATCTGTTCACAAAATCTATGACACATGATTAATAAATTAACTTGATCTTAACAAAAGTTGCGTTTCTTTAAAAAAGTGTTCATTTTGTACATGTTTGAAAATAAAATAATATTTATCTATTGATAATTTTTGATTTTATGATATTTGTTACAGTTTTAACATTGTTTAAATGGAGAAAACTGTAGGTATAGCAAGGAAGAAATTAATTTATCTGTTATTCTTCGTCCAAAATAAGCTTATAAGATATCGTTGGAATCTCCATAAAACTTACCACATTTTATGTATCTTGCAATTTTTTTGTAAAATTAACGGTTTTCGTGAAATTTGCGTCAAATATTTAAAATAGCCGCTATTTTGAAACGGTTAAAGATTTTTTATTCATATTTTGTACAAAGATAGCGGCCAATAAGGTGAACATTTGTGCAGAATCGCAACGCTGTAACTCAAACCGTTAAGGAGTTATGAATTATTTTGTAAAAAACACATACAGACAGACGCTAAACGAAATGAGATAGGACATATGTCTATATAAACGTTTTTGCTTATTTTGACCCAAGGAATCACTACGTAAATTATTGCCCCACATTTTTCGAACACCCTGTATACACGTAAACGACATCCATCTGGGCTTAACAATAATAATAATAATACTGTCTTTATTAAGGGCGAGGTTAGGGCTATCAAGACCTCTCTTCCACCTAACAAACACAAATACAATTTAAATATACATAAACATTTACCAATACGGGTTAGCCGATGTAAAGAAAGTAGTGATATATTTAACTTACCACCCACTAATCTAGCTATACAATATCCTACCAAGGCCCAAGACACCAACTTTTTGGTTAGTACATTTATAGTGCTTGTATTGCATACGATTTACGCCGAAGAAGCGATTATGACACAAGCGAGGCAAGCTTGATATATTTATTTATATACATATTTTTTTTTAAAGACAGTGTCTATGGTTCATTTTCAAACTGAAATTCTTGATGACGATTAATTTGGGTTGGTTTTTGTAAATGGCTGTTTAATTAAGTTATTTATGTTAAATAACAAAATCGTAAGTTTATTTGTCGATTTTTTTTCTATAAAGACCATAATTTTTGACAGATTTTCACAAAATTAGTTTTTGCCATTAGTTGGTTAAAAAAAACTAAATGCCTGTGTTTTACAAAAATATACAACTTGACTAAGAAATCCCCTCCATTGAAATATTTTTTATTATTTGTTTTAAATATTGAAAGTAGTTTTTGGACATAGTCATTTTAACAATTATTACGTAATAAATGCATGATCTGAAATGTAATTTATTTAGGACTATAAATGTATATAATGTTTTCAAAGGCGGTTTTAATTTAATTTTTTTTTTTTGACTTCAAGGAAAATAAATATATCAGCTAGTTTAGGGACGCATTGCCGTAAAACCGTTTTTTGACTTTTTAAGTTGAATTTAGGAAATTGATAAATTAGAAAAAAAAGTCTAGATCGTGGTAATCTAAACACGAGACTACAAAACGTGCACTGAGTCTGTTTCCAAGAATACGTTTGACAGCCTCGGTTTAATTTTAATTCAAATAAATTAAATATCAAAAAAGTAACTGTTATAGACTATTTTATTTTTTGATCGGATGAAAAGTTATCTAAGAACAGTTTTAAACTCTTTAACTTTCATTTTCCTTACCCAGTATACAAAGTATAGGGTAGGTTTGGTAATATTAACTAATTTAATTTTGGCGTATTTTTTGACTGATTTTCGTATTTCATGGGCTCAGGAAACTTAAAAATTGATTTTTGACATGACCGTCCATCGTCGTTTTAATCTGAACGTAAGCACGATAGCGGCCACAAAAATTAAGATAAGAATATGAAATTAGGTGTAGAGAACTATAAGTGTGCTCATGTAGAACATTGTTGAAATTTTAAAAAATCGAATTAAAAATATCATACAGCGGTCATTTAATAAAATTTTGTGTTCATTGCTCGTGTATTATTCAACTTATATAAGCGAAATTCAACTTTACACTAAATTAAATTTTAAAAAAAATCAGATTTCAATGTAATGGTACAACTTCACATATTTACGTGGATAAATAGCGAAGTTATTGTCAAAAGTGTAATTTTCAAGTCTGACATCGCAAGAAAATTTGATATTCCTATAGTTAGGCATCTTGTAGGGCTGAGCTAATGACATGAGCGAAACGAGTGGACATGTTATGGGCCCCTTTAGGACCTAACCCACGTCAAGAAAGTTGCGATATACAAAACCATTAAGTTCAGGAAACCAGTTTACCAATGGTTTTTAACCTACTTACACAACTCGGTAAGATCCCTTGATCTACCAATACAATTTAACATTTCTTACAAGGCCCAAGAAACTAACTGGCATTACATTTAGAGGATCTGCATTACACTGTACGGTAGGGTTGGGTGTGTACCATAATGGCGCCTATCAACTTGTTATTGCTTATAGTCTTCTTTTGTACAACTGTATCGTTTTACATCTACCAAAACATTTTGTTTAATAATTTGGAGAGTTTTATATATTTTTATTCATTGAAGTCCATGCCGTGCAGTATATATATATATATATATATATATATATATATATATATATATATATATATATATATATATATATATATTGTTTGGAGTTGCAATGATTATAAGTTAAAAAATTTATTATTATTCTAAAAGTTTGTATCTATTGCTACACTTTTGGCTGAAATTGTGTTACAAAAACAAAAACAAAATTTAAAGATGACATGACAAATTGTTCGCTTCGCTCGGTCAAGTAACGATTGAAGACTCAGATTGGAAAACTCACATTACAAATAATAACTCACATTATAAAATGGCGAACTTCAAATAGGTTCGCTTGTGATGAAAAATGAAAAAATGTAAATTGTAAAACATAAATAATGCATTTTTCTCAATACGTTGTGTTGGTAAGGACACGGGTAAACAGAACCTTAGGATTTATAGCCCTCAACGTCAACTGCAGGACTAAAGGAAAGATCTTGCAACAGAGATTTACTGCAAATATATACGCATGGATGTTTTAGAAACACGAAAATACGAGAGTCCAGTTTCTTCAAGTGAATTAAATATAATTTTAGTGGAGACGATATTGTGAGGGGGTCAATTCCAAGGTGAGGAGACTTTGGAGGAGGTAAAGTGAAAAGGAGGTACCTCAGAAAACGTAGAAATCCGAAGCTATGAAATGTCCATCGATCCTACCCCTGGTCCTTTTCTTCTTTTGTTAATAATTTGAATACAAAATCCAAACTTTTGAGTATAAATTTTGTAAATAATAATTTTAGTTTACCCCTTCCTTGGTAAATAGGAAGGAGGAGTTTGTGCGATATAAGACATAATGAGTGGAGGAAAATGACGAAAATATCCGTCGATCTAATTAAAATGAGTTAAAGTTTAAAACGAAGTTTTAAACAGAATTTTTCATTTAATACAGCTCAGTTTGTAACTCTCGCTGTTGTGAATACGGAGTGAAAATCTCAGGGATCATTGATGGATATGCACATTTTTCATGTAGTCTTGAGTTAAATCACTCTCTTTCATCTTTCCTATCAGGTTTCTCTTAACCAACTCTTGTTCTTTTCAGACCTTGGCGATATTCGAGATATAGAGGACCTTTATTTTGTCTTATTTTCATCTTTTTTTTTATAATGCGGTGATGAATGAAAGAATCTTGCTTTTAAATAACAATGAAAAAACCCGCAGTTTGTAACATTGAAATTATTAAAATTAACAAATGTATATTAATACTAATTTATCTTATAATTTGTATATTATGTACAACAGTAAATAAATAATGTACAATAATTAAGTAAATAATAATATAATAAATGTATAAATTAAGTATAGGCTATTAATACTACTTTTGTAAGTTATAATGTACAAAAAATTTGAAGTTCGATCATAACTAGAGGTCATGGTAAAGGAAATGCAAAATTTTCCTTGTAAAATATGAGTTTTATAGATTTTAAAAATTCTAAAATTGCACAAAAAATTAGAGGAGGTGCTTGAGCCTTTATAATCATACTTTACAGGGTGTTCCATGAAGAGGTCTCTATTTTTGAATTGATATGCCGGACATATGGAACACTCTACAGTCTTCACACTTTACAGTTATGTTATTATTATAAAAACAGTTATGTTACATATATATATATATGTGTGTGTGTGTGTAAAAAAGTACCCTTGAGTTTTTTTTTATGGTTAATCAAAACATAATGGTAGAATAAAAAAAAAGAACATTAATCTTCCGGATAGAACCACTTCCTTCCATAATGCAACCACCTGTTGAATATTAATCAAATGTTGTTTTATTAACTCACTACAATAAAACAATTTGGTAGTTGTGTTCAATTAGTTTATGTGTGATTTAAACCACGAAACATGAATTTTTCAATTTAACATAAAGTGAAATGTCGTTCTTGGCTATTGCTTTTGAAAATGGATATGAAACGATAAGATGTTTTCAAAGAACCTACCTAAAAGTGGTTCCTATATCAAAAAAATCAATTTATAAATGGAAAACTATGCTACTAGAAACTGGATCAGTTTCAGGGATACCATAGACACTAATGTATAAGACAGACAATGAAGAGCTTGCATGTGATATTTTACTGAAATCTTCAAACAGGCCTAATTTTTATGGAAATATTCCATTCGCTAATGATATAACAAAGCGATCAGTTCAAAGGTGTGCAAAGAAAAAAATAATAAATTTTTATAAAACACATTTAGTTCAAGGACTGTTGAAAGATGACTCAGACAGACAAGTGGAATTTCGTTGGAAGATAATTGAAAAGTTTGACGAAGATGCCGAGTGGTATGAAGGAATTGTAAACAGATATAAATATAATTATTGTAACACAAAATCCGCATATCTTACACGAAGAGGGCTTTTAATCAAAGGGTATAACTATTTAGGTTGCCATCATCAAGGATGGTGTTTTTATCATATGAAAAACACCATTGGAGACAGATACACCTCAATCTGATCACATAGTTTCTCATCTTTCTCAGCCGGAGACAAGGGACTTTTTTCCAACAGGATGGAGCACCTACTCATTATTGCTAATCTGGGCAAAGCAGTTTTAGATCGAGACCTGACTGTGGGATAAGTAGTGGTAGGATCTGTCCTACAAGATTTGATGGTTTGCGATTTTATCCTATGTGGCTTTTTGAATCCGCTACTGAGTTACCAAAGTCTTCAGTTCAAAGGTATTCCAAGAAAAACGAAATACATTTAGATCACGGACTGCTGGAAGATGACTCAGACAGTGGTAGTTGAAAAACTTCTTGAAGATGGTTTGAAGGAATGTATTCTCAGATGAAATTACATTTTACCGAACAGGATCTGTAAACAGATATAATTATTATAACAAAATCTCCATATATCTTACACAAAGAAGGCTTGATATCAAAGGGTATAACTGTTTGGGCTGCCGTAACCAAGGATGGTGTTTTATCGTATGACGTATCCCATCAGATAATGACTCGCCACCAATTCGGCAGCTTTTTCTTTTTAAAATGTTAGTGGTCTAGGGCTGCCAGATGACTTTTAATCGGTTGATGTGGTCAGTATATCGAGTTCCCGTCGCCGTGATTCTAGTTTTCATAACCAAGATCTACTAATCAGAGCTACCCACTTTTTTCACGATTATAGGTCAACATTTTAGTCCCCTCCCCCTTCCAGGGAATAGAAACCAGAATCTATCCACACAAAGAGGCTTAAGGAGTAGCTACGATGATAATTTTGTAGTATTTGATAATATTTTGTGTTTCTACATTTGATAACTACACTACAGTTTTCTAACTCCTTATGATTAATCCCCTAGTAGTTAAAATTTGAAAATAATTATAATTAAAAAGTCCTATAAAAGTATATTTTTTAAAGTTTTTCATAGTTCCAACAACATACAATAAACTTGAAGCAAAACTCTACGAACAAGACGTCATGTTGTGTCGGGATTCTCACAATCAATTCTGTTTAATGAAAACAAATTGACGACATCAGCCTCGTCGACTAATCGATCTGATTGTAAGATTGGCGCCGAGATCATTGCTTTCAATTGTGATTGGTTTATCAAGACTTCACAGCTGCAAGTTTAAGACTATTCTGGTCGTTTAGAATATCAAGCTTTGTCCGTCTCTATTCGTCAGGCTAGCAAACGATCTTTATACAATTCCAAACACAAGCGGTTTTCCAATCCATTTATAAAACTTATGTTAGGGTTAATGTTCTTTTGGTCATTTGTAACCTAACCTAACATAAGTAAAAACCAATTAGATATGTTTTTTATTGAACTTTAGAGTGATTAAAACACACTGTAGCCCTTTCATTTTCTATTGAAATTCAGAAATATAGAACTGAATATCTCAAAATGGCGATGATTTCAATCGGTTTTTCTTCATATCTATTGTGTTATTCAACTAGTAACACGTTAAATTGATGCAAATTTGCAGATATCAATTCCGCATATATTGGTACCAACTCCAACAAACACGCAATTTCTAAACCTGAACTACTAAGAAAATATATTCGAATAATTACGAAGGCCGTTAAGAGAGACTTTATAATATATACACATCAACAAAGTCTGTTAAAGGCAATCCGACAGAATATAATATTCAGAAACCTTGTGTAACAACTGTTTTAAAAAAAATGATCCTACTGTATAAAACCCCTTGATCTACCAATACAATTTAATATTCCTAAAAAGACACAAAAAACTAATTGGGTATTATATTTAGAGTATCTGCTTGTATTGTATTGTGTCTTGGTGCCGGGTAAGTACCACGATGGCCAATCACCTCGTGTTTTTAACTATTTAAATGAGAAAAACCTCGCCTTATGAAAAGGGAATAAAATAACAACCATTGGAATAATCAAATAGCGTCAGTATAAAAAACAAAAATTGTTCAAGAGCGATCTCGTAAGAAAGATGAGAGAGAGGGTCTAACCCAAGACTGCATGAAGAAAGGTGTAGATGCAGGTATGATCTCTCGGGTTTGTCACTATGAGTGAGCCCTTTTAACCACATCTGGAGTAATTTCAAGACTATCTAAGTGTGAGTTATGGAAAGAATATACTCCCCCCCACCAATATCTGAAATTGATATAGAGTGTCTTGCGGAAATATCCGAGCTGAGGAGTCCAAGAAAGTGTTTTTGGAATTATGTGTTGTTCCCTACAGCTTAAACGTGTGGAGCGATTTTAATACAACATGTAACGTGGGATATGTTTGCCATATCTCTCAACGTTTATTCATTTTTGTTTTATAATTAAAATTTGGGTTGTAGCTCCCATAAAAAAACACAGAGTTACGATATTCCCAAAATCCATTCTAACTATTTTGATCAAATTTTGCTCAAGAATCCAAACTAAAATTCTTGTTTCAACTTGGTGTTTGACAATGCTAGTGTAGCTCTGAGACTTGTAATTTGTCTTGATGCCCTCAGGAGCTCACTTTAGCAAGTACACGATTGGTAATCCCTAGGAAAATTATCTGGATCAACAACTTTTTTCCTGCTTAAGCAAATGAATGATAACACAATTTTCCACAAAAAATCATTTTATTTGTGAAAATAAAAAAACAAGAAGACGTTAGAATGATTAAGTCATCATCCTCAGCTGCTACAAGCACACAAAACCTACTGACAGTGGTCTATGATAGGGTTTGTGTGCATCTAGTAGCTGAGGGTGATGACTTAATCATTGTAACGTCTTCTTGTATTTTTATTGCACAAATAAAATGATTTTTTGTGGAAAATTGTGTTTTCATTCATTTGGTTATTGAAGTTTCGCAAGTATACCTCATTATTGGTGATTTTTACCTGTAATCGTTTTCCCTCTCTTCTTGACCAACTCTTATTATTTTCCTACCTTGATACTATTAGAGAATTCAAGGTTATGTTCTTTTCTTCCTTTTGTTTAAGGCGATTATGACTGAGAGAGTTTTCTGCTTTAAACAAGAAGAAAAAAATATTATGAGCGCTTAGGTCTAGTTTTAGCAGCATTTTTTTCTTTTTCTTTTAATTTTAGTATTCAACATATCCCTAGGGTGTTACACTATATATTGACTTTTATAAAATTTCTCAGATTATAGGTTGATTACTTGATAATAAGAGTTGATTCGTACTCTGGAAACTTTGTTTTTATATACACAAATAACGTGCAAATGTCCGAATATCAATAATATTAACAATGTATCATTTATCTATTAACTTTAAAATCAGAAGTGATAAGAATAACCAGAAATTACATACTGCTAAGTACAAATACCTGAGTTAGCCCTCCCATCCAACTACAAGCTATTTCCGATTTATTTTGATAATAGCTTTAATTTAAAATTAAGAAAATTGTTCATTTTAAAAAAAAGTTAAATAATAATAATGAAAATAGTCGGAAAGTTAGGTAAGTGTATATTGTTTTAATTTTTAAAATTACATTTCACGTATCAGCTCCAATGATTTAATACCATTTCCCTAAAATATAGTCTTAATAAGCACAGAAAAAGTACTGGGCATCAAGCCAAAATTCGGGTTCTGAACTTATGTATCAATAACTATATGAACATAAAAAATTGTAATATTGCAGACGGCTTTATCGATTAGTTTCGTACTGGTTAATAAGACAAACAATTAGAACATTCCAAGAAACAACATTCAATATTCACAACTAGAATTTCCTCATTTGATTCTGATTCATACAGATATCATTACATAGGAATAATTAATAAACGTCTTGAGTTAGTCTTGGCGGCCATTGTGCGACGGACAGACAATTTGTTGTGATTAATCATGTCACGTGATTAACGAGATCTTTACGAGATAATTTATAAACGCCACTGAGTCTATGCTTGGTGGTACTGTTGCATTGTACTATACGGTATATGCAGTGGAATTGTTTTGACGGGAGTGGGTGTAAAATGTAATTTGTTAGGTTGGTATCATTCTTTTGTAAGTCTATGGGATACGCTTAGTGGAGTACGAAATACAGGATTTATAAGTAAATGAAACACAAATTGAACCTTTTTCTTACACGCGCCTGAGCACCCCCGTGTAAACCAAACACGGACGCACGAATGCAAATAATGAAGTTGATTTCTAACCGAGAGAGTTTCTCATAGGGTATAAATAGTTTCTTTTTAGATTTAATTTAAATAATATCTCAGACCATCCTGTTTGTCAAGGAATATCAGAAGACCTGGACCACGGGTTCGTCCATTGTCCACACTTCTTTGATGAAACACACATCCTTTGATGATCGGGCAGGTGCCGGTCCCGAGAACACTATTGATCATGTGCTGCCTTTTCGTGATATATGGAATGCGACCAGTTCGACTGTAACATTGATATGAGAGAGAATGGACACTTGGAGCGGCAGAAGACGATATGAGCTGATGTTACTTCTCTCGAAATAATACCTAGAGGGGGTTTGGGGGTAAAGGGGCCGAGGAAATGGAGGTGCATTTAGTGAGTAACAAATCTCACTTGCAAAGCACGCGTTCTTCAGTGTTTCCATAAGATTTGAACCCACCCTTGTAAAACACAAACACAAAAATGTTACTCATACCAAAAATTGCTAAACTATGCTCTGAATATTATAAAAATAACTTACATCGTACTGTCAAAATCTATGGACTAATTTTGATCATTCTTTTCGGTTATTTTGGTCTCGTCTCCTAGATACTTTAAAAATATTTTTGGTAGCACATTACTTAAGGACACATACACTCAGGTATATAGATTTTCACTTGTTTTAAAATTATTGAACAATAATTACTGTTCATAATATTTATTAAATTTAATAGAACATTTACCAAAACCACGAGTTTAGTTTAAAAAATGTTAATTTAAATTGTATTGCATTGTTTAACCTCTGTTGTTGATTTTCTATCCTCTACCTTTAATGTTTTTCTTCTTCCGATACTATTACTTTTTATCCTTTTAATTATATCAACCGTCAGATCACTTTGCCTCAGCTACTTTCTTCCTGGACCAATTTCTGTCGTCTATTTACATTTCCGTTACATGCACCTGTTATAGACATCCTTGATGCACAAGATCTGTGTCTCCCTTTCCTCCTTGTAAATCAGAAGTTTCTTGGCTATTCTCTTTCTGCCCCACTCTTATTATTTCGAATTGACCGAAGAAAGTTAATCTCAGTTTAGTCATTGTTGTTGTAATTTTTCTAATGTTTCATAGAGTTCCTGATTTGTTCTAAATGACGTATGAAGGTATTTACCGTTATTTTCTTGTGCTAAGTATTTTTCAAAAAATATTACTCTCCTTCTTTTGGTGGCTGTAACTTTCTTCCTTGAAGATTGTTTCTACAGCGTATAAACATTCCAGTTTGATGGCCTTGATGTAATGTCTTAATTTTGCTTTTCTTTATTCTTAACTATTTTATTACTGCACTTTTGACTAATGTATCAGTGACTTTTTTTTACAATGGGTAAAATCCTCCCGAGCTATTTCGGAAAAGTTAAAGAAAAATTGTCCTAAGGCAATGGACGCAGATGTCCGACCTTCCTTCCGAGTGTTACTTCATATTTGCAATTAGCATTAAAAAAAATGTATAAGGTTGTCCCCAAAATGTTTTCAAAAACCCCGCAAAAGTGTCTTTTTAGCCGTGGGTTAAATCACACGGTTATGTTCTATGTATGTATATACTATTGATCTTCAGACCCTAAGCTTTCCAATGAGACCATCATTGTCTCTTGTACGTTGAGTGTGAGAGGAGGAGTACTTCAGTTCACAAAGATAGGTTAGACCTAACGTAGACCAATGT
The DNA here is from genome assembly GCA_963513935.1 of Aphrophora alni. Classification (NCBI taxonomy): domain Eukaryota; kingdom Metazoa; phylum Arthropoda; class Insecta; order Hemiptera; family Aphrophoridae; genus Aphrophora; species Aphrophora alni. Next base: position 145,769,578 of record OY740765.1, read on the forward strand.
GAAACAATTTGGAAAGTATTTTAAACTTGATTTTGTGATTTCAAATACAAATCTAGTTATCATAGCAACCAAATAATATTGCATACTTAAAACAGCTAATTACATCCATTCAATTTTGGAAAGTATTTAAAACTTGAATTTGTTATTTTACATATAAATAAATCGGTTGTTAAATACCATTACAACCAAAATAACAATGTATACTAAAAAAAAAAAAAAAAAAAAAAAAAAAAACAGCTCATTAGTTCTAAAACATCAAACAAATTATTAGTGGCTGTGTTGTGATTTGTAAAATGTTTAAAAAAATATAAAATGAAATAAAATTGACATTTCATATTTGTATGCAAATAACAACAAAATCTTCTTTCCAAACAAACAGTAGAACTCCAAAAATAGACATTAATAGGGATGTCGTCAAAACATTTCTAAACCTCTCAAATGACCCCTTGTAACTGTAGTTTAGGTCACACAGTTACGTTTTATACTCAGACTTTAAGCTTTCCAATGAAACCATCCCCATCTCTGTAGGTAGAGTGAACGTGGAGGAATTCATTAGCGAACACATTTAGGCTCTGCTGAATTATATGTTAGATAAAATTTGAATAATGAGTCTTGTCATACAAATTGTAGTTCGACAAAAGACGATGTTATAAACTTAAATACACCCTAATATATTTCCAAAGTTTTAACACTCCAACTTGAGAACAGTACAACAATAATCACTAACAACTCTTTCTGTCCCCAAATATTTGTATCTAAATAAAGTTATTTGCAAAGTAAATTATTATCCCCTTAAATAACTGAGTTTATATTCCTCTCTTGATTTTCAAAACATTACAAAAGTTTCAATTAATCATATAAAATAAGAAAACGTAATTCTCAACTTCTAATTAGAATTTCTTTCTAAAACAAATGAGGTTGTCAAGGCGAGGGGGAGAGATAGGGTTGATATCTCGGTTATTATCCTTCCCAGGCCCAAAAGTCTTAAAACAATCGTGAGTTATGAAGTGGGACTGGCGGAGAAATAATTAAGTTATAACATAATTAAGAAGATAACGAGATGAAGGCTTGTCGTAACTCTTAGTCGTCGCGGCGCTTGAAACACAACTCCGTTGGTGTACTGAATCATAATCTGTGATAAAATGTAACACGAATATGGCGGACTTGTTTATTGTATAAACTCGTTAAAGCTGGCTTTCTCTTTGTAATACGTTTATTACACAAAATTATTAAGTTTGATGTTATTAAATATTATCTTTGGGTGTATTGTCTTTTGCAAAGGTTTAAGGTTTTATTATAGCTATTATACCAAAGTTGTGATACGCGGTTATATAATGTGCACTGATCGTGTTTTGTATATATTGTAGGTTTAAATTAACAAATGTGTATAGACTCAATTATCAAATACTGTACTACATTCAATTTATCTACAAAACCAAAGTATAATAAATCTGCTATCTCTTCATAAATATATCTAATACTATGCCTACATATAACAGGGTTATTATAAAATAATGGTGGGATTTCATTAATTCATACGAAGACAGTAGAGAAATTTTGTGGTGTTGTATTGGTATCGCTGATAGTCTATAACCCAAAAGTTTGTTTATCGGTTGTTGTAAACTCAAAATTAGTTCTTGTATTGTTGCCGTAGTGTGTTTTGTGTTTTCTGGAGTATTCTGTGTGGAGAGTGGTAAAAAATCAAAGTGTGTTTTGTTGCTGGCTGAATTCAAATCTGTAATTTCAGTGCACCGTGAATACAGAAAAGACCCACCACATGAAAATAACATACGACGTTAGTTCAAACAATTCGAAGAAACTGGATCAGTTCAAAACAGAAATCATCGGGCAGGCCAAGTGTATCAGACGAAAAAGTTAAACTTATTAGACAATCTGAAGTCAGAAGTCCTGAGAAGTCAATACCTCAACGAAGCCTAGAGTTAGGTATTTCAAAAACAACAATCCACAAAGTTTAGTGCACTTGTCACAGAACACTTTGAATGAAGAGTTTGGACATCAATGGATAGCCCGTCAAGGACCTATACGCTGGCCTCCAAGCAGTCCAGACCTTGCGATTTCTTCATATGGGGGTACATCAAAAACATTTTTATCGAGAAAAAATTCGTGACCTAAAATAATAAAAGAACAAAGTTAATGAAGCAACGACAACCGTTAACAAAGACATGTTAACTAACGTTTGTGCAGAACTTGATTATCGATTGGACATTTGCGGAGCACATATCGAAATTTATTACTTATGTAAAAAAACTGTTTCAGGCGACGATTTAGATAAATAAATAACATCATCTGTAAGTAATTCTGTTTTCATTTAAATCATGTTCAAAACTCCACCATTATTTTATGACAACCCTGTATTGTGAGAATAAGAAGAAAAAAATTCCTTTATTATTAATTCCCCCTCCCATCCATGATTTTCTATAGGTAGAATAGTTCTTTAACGTTCTTCCTTTATCAACTCAATGTATTTGTAAAATTTTGAAAAATATACCGGGTGTCCAGTCCTGGACTTATTTCAAAACCTATTTAAAGTAGACACAGTCAGAATAAATATGTTTCTGATAAATCATGTGACAGGCGATTTTATTTAATTTCGTTTGTATAAGTTGGTAATGCTGGTTACGTTACCATAGCAACATTTAAAAAAATTTCAAAATAGTGTAAATGGCTACGATACAAGAAAAAGTTCGATGTGTTTTATGGTTCGATGAATCACAATCACCGATTAAAAAAGACATTTTAGAAGGCAATATGGAAGACAACCACCAAGGATCAATACCATTAAACGATGGTACAACAATTACAAGACAACTGGAAGTGTGGCTGACTTGCAGTGTCCAGTTAGGAATAGTATTACAGAAGAAGCAGTTGACGCAGTGAGACCGTCTTTTACACGTAAATAAATTCGCAGATCTTAAAGGGAAATTGGAATTCCTTGTAGTACAACACATAAGATCTTGCACGAAATACTCAAGTTGTATCCCTACATAGTTCGCTATACCAATATTCATGTTTATATCTTTATTCATTGTGACCATTTTCGTACTTAGATACAAACTTCTACGGAAGGACGGCATGTCGTAAATTAATTTTTCGGTTTCCTAAGAAAATGAAACGTGTAGATCAGTCAAATAGATGCCGAATTTTTGTATAGTTACCAAACTAACCCTATACTTCGTATACTGAGTAAATTAAAAGGAAAATACAATTTAAAACCTTGTGTATACAGGGTGTTCCTGTAATACGCGGAGATAATACAAGGGGAGGTTATATGGATCAAAATAAAGAAGAAAAAAAACTATAAACATATGTCCGGAAAAGCTTCTTTTACCAGCTAACCGACTTTTTTTTTCAACGGTACTCATCAATGTAAAGACCTAGTTTGAAAAAAAATACTCAACTTGTTCCAATAATCTGTTTCAAAATGGCGGCCATTTAAAAATTTTAAATGAAAATTTGTTTAAAAAAGCGTTTACGGACAAATGTTTTCAGGTAATTTTTTCTTTTTTTAACCCCATATAATCACTCTTTGAATTATCTACGCGCATTACAGAAACACCCTGTACATCGTTCTAGCTGCAAACAATATTATTCTACAATTTGAGAACGATTAGTAACTGCGTTACCAACATAGAAACAAAAAACAAAATATAGAAATCTCAAATAGCCTCGTTAAAATAAGACCTAAGTTAAAGAACGGTTTTTAGTTGAATAAAAAACTGAAATTTTTTAGTCGTAAAACAACATCAAATTTACCATCATGTTTAATGTTACAAGTACATAAACAACACCCTCTGGGGAAGGGTTGAACTTCACATTTCATTATTCGCAGACATCTTGGGTCTAATCTTGACTAGTCTGAGGAAGTTTTTATTAATTTCTATTATTTCCAGAAACAGATAAATGTAGCTGTTATAACCAAGACAAAAGCCCTTTACTAATTAAGGGAGAATGAAGTTAAGGGTGGGAACGAAGGGTTGAGGGTTGTGAAGATATTACGGCAATCTTCATTAGTCACACGCTGATAGGAACATTTCTTAATTAATTACAGTCGAATTGTGCATGGCTTCATTTAATGTGTAACGAATATGTTGGAATTAGTCGTAATATAACAGTAACGGCGACGTTTAAATTGAGACAAGTAAAATCTCAAACAACTTGATGGTACTAACCCAGTCCTAACATACAATGTAATATAAACAGATTCTCTAAAAGTTGGTTTCATGGGTTTTGTAGGAAATGTTAAATCAACGGATCTCATTTAGTATTGTAACTTTGTTTAAAACTGTTAGTTGTTTCACAGGTTTTCTGAAACTCATAATTGTGTTTATCACGACTTTCTAGACGTCGGTTAGGCCCTACCGGACTTTGAAGCTCTACATATGTGAAAGATTCTCTACTCGCTACGCTCTTTCTGGATCTCATAATATTTCTTTGTGAGATCAATAATTCAAATTGAATAATAAATTCACTTTTTGTGATTGTAGGGATGTAGATACCAATATCTATTGTAATCTGTTATTAGTTGAATGACACTCGAGATATTAACAAGAAACTGTTTAATATGGCCGCCATTTTGACGTTTTAAATACGATTTTTTCTGAATTTCAACAGTGATTTATTTAAACACGATATACAAAATATTATCTTATCTTTATAGGCATGGTTGCTATTGTGCTTACATACAGACGACAAAGATGGCACTGACGGACGGCTTGTTGAAAATTATTTTTCAGTTTCCTAAGGCCACGAAATTAGATTAATACAAAAATAGAGGTCGAAATTTTTTATTTTACCTATTTCATATACTAATAGCCATTGAATACTCTAATAGCAGGAGTGTCGGAAGAGAACAAGAATTGGTTAAAGAAGAACTGATAGGAAAAATGATAGAGAGGGATATTAACAAGATGAAGAAATGTGTAGATCCAGTTAGGATACCTTGAGTTTCCCACACCCATACACCCTATAAATGATCCTCTGAAGTTTGTTTATATTTAAGTTAACCTTATATTACAGGGTGTTTCATTTTCAGGTTACCAAACTCTGGGAATATATTCCTTATAGGAAAATAATGAATAAACATTACTTCTTCCCTTTTTGGCCCTTAACACTTTGAAGCCTAAGCCCGAGTATAGGTCGGGCAGTCGCGACAGCGCTCGACGCCGAAGCCCGAGTATACATCGGGCTGCGCTAAATAATTCTATACGATCGTGATGTCGGCATATAATCGGGTTTCGGCACTTTTGCTTAGCTAATTGGTTATTTATCTTTGTATGTCTTTGATTTTCGATTAGTCTGTGCTGTTGATATGGACTAAATACAAATATTATAAAGCTGATGCTAGGCAACGTAACACGTCTATGAGGAACGTAGCAGACGTTTGTATGTTTGTTTGTTGTTTTTCTTGAATACTAAATACTTTTTGAGTTATGGTGAACCCAGAATGTTCAGTACCCCTTTGTGTACCTGAATGTTTCAACCTGTATCATACAAAGGCCAATTATGTTTAGTGAAGTGCTGTGTAGCTATTTTTGTTTGTGTGTATATTTTACCCTTTTTCAAGACTAAGGAGTGTTGACTGTGAGTAAAATATCTATTTACATGTATATATATATATATATATATATATATATATATATTTAAAAAGGTAATTTCTTTAGGTTTAAAATGATATATAATAAGTCATATATGATAAATATAACAAATACCACAATTTTTTAAAAAAACATGTCCAAAACCCCCAGGCACAGTAGGAAAGCAGCGCGTTAGAGAATTAGGCTTCAAAGCGTTAAAGAGATTACCAAAATCTAATAATGTCGATAGACAACTATTCCGCTTCAAACTAATTTTTATTAACTATTCGCTCAAACTATTATGATGAAATTGATTGAAAATCCTTTTTAACATTCGCTTTATTTTTACTCTAAATCCATCTACGATTTGGGTAAAATGTAAGTGGAATCCACTCTACATTAAACTTCAAAAATTGTATGAAACGGAAAAACAAAAACTAGACATAAAATAATATGTTAACTTCATTTACCGGTTATCATTTTAGTTCCAAACAAAAAACATTTCCTTCACATTTAAATATTGCCTAATCAAAGACTATAAATAATTAATGACATGGCTATATATCCCATTTGTACTTTCACCCCTCCCGCCCTCTGAATCAAAAATATTAAAAACATGTATTCATAAAACCAGCTCCTCGCTATAATGAAAGTTATCGCAAACTCTGTTTAGATATCTTAACTAATTTTAAATGTAAAAGGGAGAGCAAGTTACTTTTCAATCACTCTGTATGTAATTGGTGAAATTAACAAGTAATTCTCCTGAAGATGGAATCCAGCCGAAACGCGTCAAATAGTTGTATGATGAACCTACGGAAGGTACTAACTCATTTATACATATACTCAGGAATATCTGTCACAATGAGAATATATTAGACGCATATATTATTAATCCGACCAGTCTTTTAATATTCATTTTATAAGACATTACCCGTATTGCTCTAATAGAAAACTGACAGAATGAAAAGTGGGCACCCAACCACATTAATGCCACCCACCCTTTGACCAGGCCGGTGGTTTTTGGTGCCATAAATTATTAGCCTAATCGTGTAATAGCATTGCTTCATTGTAGGCTGGGAGGTGAGGGGGACATTTGCCAGGCAATATCAGTAATTATTGGAATAGAGTAGGGGATGGTATGGGGTGAGCACGGGATAGTTAGCATAGCTTTCCACCCCTAGTCATACTCTCTTGTGTCTAAAACATTTTAACATCACCAGATATGTTATTTCATTAATGAACGATAAAAGGTCTACTTGCTGAGCTGAATACGGAGAGATTAAAAGGCTAAATTTTAAATATATTCATTTTACTTTCCCAGCATTTACGACTATAACAAAAGAAAACAAGTTCATGTACAGTATGCGTCAAAATAAACAGTATTGAAATTGTAAGATTTTATTTTCATAGTTTTACCAACATATACAAGTAAAAGAAAGCAAAATCGGTTAGACTCGGGTAATAACATGTTCAAAATAATCCTCTACTATAAAAGTTTTCTCTGCCGTTGTTAGCACCATGTCAGCGAAAACTAACCTCAAATAAGAAAAACATAATAATCACGAAGACGTGGCAACAATCAAAAGTTGACACAGCTGATCGAGAAGGCAGCTACAGCTGATTCAGTTTCAGTACTGTTTATTTTGACGCATACCGTATTATAGTACTTACCCAGCCCCATCTAGATTATCTAAATTTAAGGCCCAAAGTTGGTTTCTTGGATCTCGTCATTGGGTATTTCACTATTTTTTTCACTTCGCCTTGGACCTAACGAGCCTCGTAGATCTATATATCTTCAAAATCTTCACTCGCTACGTTCGTGTCTGTGACGCGGTCTTCATCACTGTACTTCATCAGATTTTCTTACGAGTTCAAGGTTTAAAATTACATTTTTCGCTATAACCTTGCTACGTGACATCGTAGAAATGTGGGATTACGGAGAATTGAAATCTGCATCTTTTTAATCTAATTTAATTTGTTATAAGTTGATTAACAAACGATATAATAAGAAAAACTGTTTAAAATGGCCGAAGTTTTGATTTTTTCAATTCGATTTCTCTAAATTTCAATAGAGTTCTATATGAGCACAACTAAATCTCCTATAACAATGTTCATCTTCCTATCTTCATTTTCGTAGCCGCTATCGTGCTTACGTACAGACGAAAACGACGTTGGAGGGACGGAACGTCGAGAATACCTATTTATTTTTCCTGAGGTCATGAAAAGTAAACGTCAATGTGTTCTACTAACAAAGACCTTTAAAAAGAGGTACTTCATATAAGAAGGAATTAGAATAAGAATGTCATAGCCCATGTTAAACAGCGTGATACGAGGGCGATCGGCCTCTAGGAGCGCCACTAGTTGTTTTGTAGCAGTTCTTGTTTTCAAGTAGTTACTGCCACCGTGTCACCCCGGCGCTGTATCTCCACAGTCAGCCCTGTCAAGCCCACCCCACCACCGTCAGCATGGCAGCGATGCTACTAGCGCTTTCTGTTGTCCAGTAACCAAACTAAGGATATTTTGGCGATCGAGGGAATCACGCTAGAGCCTATACCTTTGACTTTTTTATTCTAATTCCTTCTTCTATGGTACTACTTGACATATGCTTACATTGAAGGTCCTCTGCAGGACGTTCCCCAGAAATGAAATGTGACAGTTAAATGTATCAGCGTATTGTGAACCATAGTAAGGTCACACATATAGAGTTACATTGTTGTATTCATTTTCGCAAAGAAAATATTTTGGAGTATCAATACTTTTAAGACACCCTGTATACACATCTACAAGGTCCGTTAGGTTCAAACCAACGCCAAGACAATAGTAATATACAAAGATTACGAAGTCCAGAAGACATGTGTAATAACTATTTTAAACAAACTCACCCTACTTGGATAAGACCAGTATAATTAAACATTTCCTACAAGGACTACAAAAAACCTTTTGGCCATTAAATTTAGATGATTTGTTTTTATTACAATGTATGATAGGGCTGGGTAAGTACCACGATGGTTTACTTACATTTTTCTGAGAAGCGATAATAAATTTAATGTTTTTCACTTTTAAAGAAAAAGAAAAAGAAAATTTTATTGTACAATCTAAAATACATAATTCAATAGTTCCAGAGCGAACTATGAGCCTTCGAGTCATACACGCAACTGCACTCTAGCGGAGAGATTATAATCTTGAGTTCATTTCTATCCTGTTAAGTAAAATATATACTTTAAGTCTTTAAGTGTTTTAAAATTCCCTTGACCTTGCAAGCTCATTACGATAAAGATTTCCTTACGAGTTTATTAATTAGGCAACAGTAATGGTTTAATAATAATACCTTCCTTATATAATTGTGTAGAAAGACAAAGGTACCGCCATTGCATGGTCAAGGCAGGAACTTTCTACAAGGGCATTAACATATTAGTAGAACAAGTTGGGAGATTAGATCGGTAAGATTTAAGTTTTATTCTTTGCAGAAGTCGACACAGTGTGACTTTTATACAGGATAATACGGGGTGCCCCAAGAAGAGGTCGCTATTTTTGAATTAATATTCCGGACATATGGAATACTCTACAAACTTGACACTTTACAGTTTACATAGATATGGAAAATAAGTACCTAGTGACGAATATCACATTTTTTTAGATGTTCATGGTTCGAAATTACTGGGTGCCCCATCTAATATGTTACAATAGCTAACTTTTGAATTATAAACATGATGGAGTACTTTAACTGGAGAACCTTCCTTTCTTTTAAATGAAGTTTTAAAATCCATTTTGTAAAATGTTAAAAATTTCCGCAAATATTCCAATATGACTGTCAACTTTGAAATTTGTTATAGAACATCCTGTATTTTCATTTTCAAAACGTAATATTCATTAAGTGTGGTAGAATAAAGTAGATTGTTTTAGTAATAGTGTCGAAACGAAATGTGGAGCTTTCTTTAAAGAGAGTTTTTTTTCTTTTTTTTCCCCATCAAAGTGAGGGAGGGGAGAAAGACAGAATATAAATTAAGTAATTATAAAAAAATAATAACTAGCCAAAAAAGTCAACAATTGGAATACAAGTTCAAATTGAAAAAAATATATTTCGACGTGCTTTAATACATGGCAGGATGGAACACTTTTGTTTTCCTAATTTCAGCTTATTCTCTTTTACAATGTCATAACGCTAATCAAATTTTATTACATACATAATCAAATTTGGTATGTGTCCATATTTTGACCAAAACTCGAAACTTTTCTTTTATTATAACTTAAAATTTTGTGATTATAATAAAACACACAAAACTTGAACAAATTATGTTCAAGGTTTGTAGCATCTAAGTACCCCCAAAAAAGTGTTGTTTATATGGTTTAATCAGACATCTGTCATTATTTGTGATTATAATATGTTAATATACAATTTTAAACATGCTTTTTAAAGGTGATTCTTCTTCTTTTTTATATAAAATATTTAGATAGTAGACTATGACAAATTATATTTGAATTCATCAAAATATAACGAGTAAGTTGAAATATATTAAAATTAATCAAAATGTATATATTTGTAACAAATAAATCGTAATATAATAAAAATATTTAAATTTAACAAATACATCCAGATATTTTTTAACTGTGCCACCATTGGTACTTTGGAAACGGTAAGATTTACAGGAAACTTTAAATGGGGGGGGCTTCACCTTATTTTTATGCCCAATAAAAATATAAATTTAGAATTTTTAAATCCGTCCGTCATTTTCCAATATAACGGACAACTTTGAAATTTGTTAATGAATACCCTGTATTTTATGGGTTTTTTTTTTAGATGTAAAACAATATTTTAAGATTTTTTTATTCTTGGGTATGTTTTTTTAATCTTTAGCCGTTTAGGAATTACAGGAACTTAAATATCAGAAAAATAAACGTTCGATAGACCAACAAATAATTGATTCCCACCTAAAATGTTACAATAGCTAACTTTTGAACCGCTGGAGTACAAATACGTTTTATTGGGGAACTCCAGTTATTTTTGTAAGTTCTAAAATGACAAAGAAATCAATTTCGAAAAAGTGCTAAATTTAATTTAAAATGGTGGTTTGATTTGTTTTTAATTGGTAACCCCAATTTTTATAATGGAAAGTTATTCTTTGGTCAAACTTGAGAACTTTTAAAATTGACACTTTCCCAAAATTCCTAATAAAATATGGGAAATATCGAAGTTATCAAAAATATAATTTCGAAACCTTACGTCCCCCAAACAATGTAATAACCGTGTAGTTACTAGATCAGGCAAGGTCGAGTCACCTATACGAGAGTAGCAAGTGGAAACTCAGTTATACATGCACAGCTTCGAGGCTAGCCAGAGCCGACACAAAATAAGCAAAGTGAGTAGAAACTTTTTAATATCTACACATCTACGAGGTCTATTAGCAGCTAGACAACTGCAAGAGAGTATTGATAAACAATACTACGAGGTTCAGAAAAATTGTGTAAAACTTGTTTTTTAAATTTTTCTGGCCTACAATATAAATAATAACTTTTGTACTATTTATGCTAGAGACCGTAGGTACTTGGTGGTATTCCATTTTAAATAAAATTAAAACAACAATTTTTTTTAGTATCAACCACAATGTTTTAATAGAAACTTGCCGACCATGGTTTCGCTAGTTAAAGCATTGTCAAGCATTGTTCATTCTTGTATAAGCCTTGACAATGCTTTAACTAGCGAAACCATGGTCGGCAAGTTTCTATTAAAACATTGTGGTTGATACTAAAAAAAAAAATTGTTGTTTTAATTTTATTTAATAACTTTTGTTGTCGCCATTCTGAATGTTCGTTATACATTAAAGACTACCGTTTCTGCTATTCAGTCATCCTCAAGTTGAGCAGGGTGTGTTCTTTTGGCAATTAACACTAACTGGACATTACATTGAAGCAACACTTTATATACACACAAACACGCACAAAAATAATAAATTAACATTAAAACGCAGTTTATTTTACTTTTTAGTAATTGGTAAACGAACAGTTAGGTCTACTGTTATATCATTCCGCAGTATGTAACGTGACAGGGGCCCCTAGTCGTTACCATTGACTAAAATGTACACAATAGTATATTTCATCCCTAGGACCAAAAGTGAAGCTTTTCGATATAAGCTCAAGTTTAACAGCCAAGGCCGGAAAATGAGCGAGGATCGAAAAGGCTTCTTTTGGTCGTAGTGATGAACTATATATTTCACTACACTGCAAACAATATAAGAAAACAATTTCACAAAAACTAAAATGTTATAACCTATTTACCTTCAAATCTATGGTAACAGCTGTTTTATCGGTTATTTACAATCGAGAGTATCGGTTGTTTTTATAGATGCTTTACAATTATTAATTATTTGGTATAAATGAAGTAACAGCTGATGACCTCGACCTCAGCTGATGTTTTTAGGTCTTAGGATTAAATAGAACAACTTTAGCATCTCAATGCATGTATTGAAAACAGCTGTTTTTGAAGCAGTATGACGAAAATGGCTTTTTAACGTTAATTTACTATTTTTGTGAGTGTTTGTGTGTATATAAAGTGTAACTTTAATGTAAGTGTTAGTAGACAAAGGAACACATCCTGCTCAACTTGAGGATGACTGAATAGCCGAAACGGCCGTCGTTGAAGCTTTCTACCGTCGACCGGCCAGTGGCCCGAGGGCCGCATATTCAGTTAACAGAAGTCAGAATAGTTTTCAGGTATAGGTATTTACCGCTGAGCGACACACTTTTCTGCTAAAAGAGATTTCTATGATAGGTTTTCCGTTTTGTACAGTAAACTAAAATCATATATTGGATGTTTCTGAATGAAGACCAGTTCTGTTCTGGTACTGCAGATTCTTAAATAAAATAAAAACTGCTTTCGTTTTTAAAGTTAAGCGATGACAACGTAATCACAGCAAGGTGTACACACAAGCTGAACAATTTAAAGGACTTTAAGAAAATACTTCGTCATGGAGAAAATGTAATAATATTTACCTTAAAGTTGGTTTACTTTAACAAACTAATATTCTGATTACGGTCAGATAAAGGTAGAAAATACGTTGAAATATCTATTGTGTGTTTTGTGTAAAAACGTGCTTGTCTCCCCCCCCTCATACCCAGTCTTGGTCAAAGTTTGAAAAATATGCAACAAAGGTTGTCACAGAGCCCAGACATGGTCTGAATATCTTATTTCTTATTTGTGGATATTGTATGCTTGGGGTGAGGGGTTGATTTGTTAGGGAGATTCTGTCCAAGATTGACATATGGACAGAGCACAGAGAAGGGGATGTCCACCTCTGTCACCGGTGTTCATGTCACATATTGGAATTTATTTTCATTTTCAATAAGTTTTTCTCTACTAAAAAAGGACCTGTATCGCAGTCAAATTTAAATTAATTAAGTTGTGAAAAAATAAATAGACGGAACAATTTTACATAACGTGTGTGTTTTATATGTTTTAAATACTGTAAAAAGTGAAAACAAGATGGATAGAGAAAGTGTGATGGAGGGAAGACTCAAAAAGGGGAAGAATGGATTGGAGAGAGAAATAAAGGGATTTAAGAGAAAGAATGGTTTAATAAAGACGAAAAAGATGGTAAATAGGAGAAAGAAAGTAAGGGAGGGAAAATAGAGGACGGAAAGAGTAAAAAAAAAAAAAATAGGAAAGTGAGAGGGGGAAAAGGTGAAAGAGAGGGAGGAGATAGAATTAGGAAAGAGAGAGAGGGAGAAAGCAGAGACAGTGGATAAGAACGAAAAAGGGAGAAGAACATTATATGTGAGGAAGAACAAGATGGAGGGAGTAATGAGGGAGGAGAGAAAGAAAAAAGAGAAGGAAGATACAAAATGAGAAGGGGTACAAAGGAGGAAGGGAGAAAAGAGAAAAGGAGGTAGAGTAAGAAAGGAGAGAGAAATAGAGATGTCAATGACGAGAGGACGGAAAAAAGAGAGAGTGTAAAAGAAGAAGAGACCATAAATTGAGGTAGGAGAGATAAAAGGATAAAAGAGAGGGGTCAGAGAGAATAGGAGAGAATGGATAAAAGAGGACAGAAAAGAAAAAGAGAGAGACTAAATAAAAGTAAGAGTGGAAATTGAGAGAAAAAGAGGGACAGAAGAGCGGATGATTAGAGAGTATGTAAAAGAGATATGAGAGAAAAGAGAGAGGTTCAAGGGACGGATGAGGGATAAAAACAAAGAAGGTAAGAAAGGAATAGAGAGAAGAAGTGAAAATAGGTCAAGTGAAAGAAGGAGAAAAGAGTAAAGGTTAGGATAAAAAGAGAAACGGGATTAAGGGGGTGTGAAGAGGAAGATTAGAAGTGTAAAGAAAGAGATTGGAGGAAAAATAAAGAGAAGAGATAACATAAAGTGAATAGAGTGAGGAAAGTAGGAAAGAGCGGGTATTAAGAAGGAAATTAGAAGTGGAAAGAAAGAATTATAGAGGGAGAAGAGCGGATAAAGTGATTGGAGCAAGGGAAGTTGAAAATAAAAAAAGAGAAATGTAAGAGAAAGAAGAGTAAAGCTATAGTGCGGGACAAGGGATCAAAGTAAAAGTTTAAAGGTGGAACGAGAATTATTACGTAACCACATACGTATGTTAGGATGAAATAGAGAACAATGTAAAACTGGACTTTGCACCCGCTATCTGTGAGATAAACAGTCTGTAATTTGAAGGTCAGGTTGATTTGCAAGACATTAAAACTTGCATACAATAGTCTAGTCAAAATCATAGATTTATAATATAAATTGTATGCAAATTTCAGTTTTGTAAATAAACATCCGACCATCTTTGTAATTTATGTGCCATTTATGAGCTATTTATTGTTAGTCGACAATTGGAGGACAGTCTTCACAGACAAATTTATTACGTGGCACAACTCATTGGTAATTTGATCTGGAATTGGTTTCATTTTAGTATTAGAGAATCTGCAGAAAAAAAGACGATTTTTTTCTTGTAGTTTAAAGGCGAAAAACCTTTCGGTCATCATACCGTTATAAAAAAAAGAAGAGAAAAGAAGAAAAGATCTTAAAATAAAGACCCCCTACCCCTCGAATACCTAATAGCGTCAGGGTCGGAAGAGAACAAGATTTGGTCAATAGAGACCTGATAGGAAAGATGAAAAAGAGGGATCTAAACCCAAGACTAGATGAAGAAAGGTGTAGATCCAGCTAGGCTTCTCGGGTACACTACAACCGCACTCACTATCAATGAGCCCCTGAGGATAGAAAGAAGACGAAATAGATTAACTAAAATCATGTTTATTTATATACAGAGAGTCCAGTAAATAAGGTACCAAACTTTGGAAGGCGATATTGAACATTAAAATAGAAAAAAAAAAGTTTGTATAAAGAAAAGATAAAAAATGTTTCGTTTTCTGTCTATTGATTGCCTCTTTCAAAAACACTATGCATTCCAGAAAAGATTAAGCTATCGAATACAATACTTGCAGTATTTATTATGATAATAGTTTGCAGTGTAACACAAAGTATGATAATTATTTTTTAACTCAATTAATTAATTCAAAATGATTTTCATATCAAATTTTTGGTGCTTACTATTTCAAAAACCGATAATTCTTACAAAATATTTAACTCTTTTAATATTAAATGTTGAGCTTGACTTATGAGAAAAACTTTACAGTTATAACAAACACACAGAACAAAATTCTCATAAAAAAATACGCCTAAGTATCAGACGCGTTTCAACGACAAGGTCGTCCTCTTCAGTGATACACCAGCTACACCAACCAAACCACAACTGATGCTCTCTAATGCTATCTGATCTATATGATAAACGAGATATCTTTATTACTTACCCAGTACAGAGTAAGTTTGGCGATCTATATTTCTTTACTGATCTTTACATTTCTAACCTCACAAAACCAAAAAAAACCATTTTTTAATGCTTTCCGTCCATCGTCGTCATCATTTGCTCGTAGGCACGATAGCGACGCGACCATAAAGATTAAGCTAGGAACAGAAAATCTGATGTATGGGAGTAGAGTGTGTTTGAAAATAATAAAAAAAGAGAATGGAAAATTTCAGAATGGCAACCATTTTGAACAATTTTTTGTTCATATCTCGTGTGTTATTCATCTTATAAATTTGTGACCAACCCCACATCACTATGAAGATAAATAACGAAGTTATTGTGAAAAACGTATTATCAAACAAAGAACTCCCAAAAAATGTGATTTTCGTATAGTCATGAGATCCAGCAAGGCCGAGTTACCGACGCGAGTGTGGTGAGGGTTCTTCACATATGCACAGTTTGAAGCCCCTCTAAAGCCCACACATAGTCAAGAGCGAAGCGAGTGGAGATATATACAATCTACGATGCTCGTTAGTGACTCACCTAAGTCAAGTAAGTAGTTATAAACAGAATTACGAAGTTCAGAAAAATTGTGTAACAATCGTTCAAACTTAACCTACTGGAATAAGACTCTTTGATCTACCAAAACAATTTAACATTTCCCCTACAAGGTCTAAGAAACCAACTGTTAGGGATTACATTTAGAGGATCTGCTTGTATTATTTGTACCATAGGGGTGGGTGGGTACTATGATGGCGCCGATAAATTTGTTTTTATTGTTTGTGGAAGGATTGCCGATATATCGGTAAAAAACTAAAATAACTAATCCATCCGTTATAGGCCACTATTATTAAAAAAAAAAATTTATAGATAACATATACATAATGATATCTGAGTTTTCTAAATACTCTAAATTTGTGATTTTGTATAAATCTGAACTCATATTTAAATCCAAGGATAAAATAAAGCAAAAGCTTAAAGTTTCAAATATTTGTTACAAACAATTGTAGCTCATTTATTTCGCCTTGCGGCATCATCGGGCAACTTTTATATTTTTAAAATATTTGAAACTTTAAGCTTTTGCTTTATTTTATCCTTGAATATGGAGTTTCAACAAGAAATATCTGCTATTACATTAAAGTTCATATTTAAATGTTTATATGTAGAAGTATATAATCTTATAGGCAGTGGGTAATCTTTTGTATCTTTAATCAATTGCCGTGAATTAGATTTTTAACCAAAACTTTGCTATCCTTCAACATACAATAAAATAAACAATGTGGTTTTATTCAAAATTAAAAGTCCTAGATTTTGTGTCTGTAATTTTTGTAAAATCAATGCTTTTCGAGATATTTCACATTCACATTTTTAATGAACTCCATTTAGAAACGGTTAAATGAAAAATTTATAATTTTTTTGCAACTGACATAAAATATTCTGCAAAAAATGCTATCGATATCTGGGTCCGTTCTGGTGTTTTATATCTTGTTGAAACAAAGAAACAGAAACCGACAAATAAAAAGAAATTATTTTAAACATAAGTTCATAGTGACATTATTCTTAATTTTTATAACCGAAATCAATTCCCCAAAATAGACACCCTACATACGGGACATTCTGTATATGTTCATATAGAGAGTGCAATCAAATCAATTTGATGTGTGCCATCATGTTACTTATCCAGCCCCACCATGCAATGTAATACAAAGAGTAATTACAATTACATTAGTTCTCCAAATGTAACAATCGGTTTCATAGGCCTTGTTGGAAATGCAATTGTATTGATAGATCAAGAAGTCTAATTCAGGGTAAGTTACCTCATACATAAATAATTGTGTATATAGAGTGAATCAGACCACCCAATGTATAGCGACTGAACCAAATGAGCTACAGCCTTCGTTTTACTTAAACCACCACCCCCCACCACTTCGAGCCTAGATAATTCACTATAAATGTTTTCAAATCTCAAAAATGTTCAAAAAGTGCTTTTTAGGGGGTGGGGGAATCGTTATTGGAAAATTTTCTAATGTAAAGGTACGCCGAGTGATACTTCATTTTAAAGGTCTCTGTTCACTGATCATTTTGGAGAAAAACTTTAACTTATCTTACTACGTATGTACAGGATGTTCCAAAACGTCAAAAAGTAGTGTTTTATAGTTAGTTTTATTGTTTAACATAGCCTACATAATCCAAATTTTTATCCTAGATTCATGATAAGATACCCTTTCCAAAAAAATATGCTTTGTCGCCCCTAACTAAAAAATTTTCAAATTTTAAAAATATATACAATTTTGGAAAAAACAGATTAAAACTCAAAAACTCCAAATAGTAACGTTAGTCGTGAAGCACTTGATTGAAAATGTCTTTCAAAAATAAATATTGTTTGTATTTAAAATTTGACTTTATCTCTAACCGTTTCAAAATGGCGCCTGGGGAACTTATTTTCCACAACTCTTTTTATGACCTATTACTCAATGACATTTGCCGTTTTTGGGTAGGGTGGTAGGGAGGTGTAGAACTTTGTTTTAAAAGCAATGGGCTGCAGTTTGAGCACCTGTAAACCTACCGAAACAAGATAAATAGTAGGTTATTGTTGGACTGCAAGTGATTGGAAATTTAATTGATATAGATATGGAGACATAGCTATTTTTGTTAATAAATTAAATATTAAAAATAAAAGCTTTTCAAAAGGGATTCACACTTCACATTTTTTTTTTTTTTTTTTTTTTTTTTTTTTTTTTTTTCAATTTGAATGCTTGCATTAATTACATTACATGCTATGTGTGTAATAATACTCTCTCCCACATGCACTCGTACTGTCTCAACTAATTTTCTAATGAACGAAGAAAGTCTATATTTTCCTTTCGATAAATCGAAGTTGTCAGCTGTTTGTGATTGTTAAACAGCGTATCTCGAGTTTGAAACTTTTTCTATTAATTTTCAAAATTTAACAAAAGAAAGTAAATTTGTAAAAATAACAATACCACGGATAATTCAATTAAGACATTTTATTTATGAAAAAAAACCCTTAATTTGAAAAAATGTATTGTTAAATACAGAAATATGTTACAAAATGACATCCGGATAGAAAAACATTATTTTAAAATAGTAAAGGGAAGTCTAAGGAAACTTGTAGGATTGTAAAGGAATTGATTGGTAAAAGACCAATAATCCTACAGATTATAGTTTAATAATTAACAATAAAAACTGAAACAGACTCTCAATTAGTTGCAAGTAAATTTAATACATACAGTATTTCTTGTCAGTGATTAAAAATTTAGCTCGGAATAATAACACCGCAGCCTAAAATTTTCCTATATATCAAAGGAGTTGTTTTCAGGATCATACCAGTTTAACTTCAACATTTATAAATCCTATTCATTTTAAAGAATTAAGAAAAATTGTAAGTTCTTTAAGAAAAATGGAAAACGCCTGGGATTGATTAATGTTTCTATTTAATTACAAGAGTTTATTTCAGTTATAGTGAAAGTGTGGCTAGATCTATTTAATTTTATTCTCTGGAGCTTTAAAAAAATGTAAACAGGCTGTAGTATTTTTCTCATATAAATCAAAATTAAAAACTGCTACAGACAATTATAGACTATCTTCTGTCACTGTTCTCTAAAATTCAGAGGAGTGAGATTTCTGACTCCAACAAATTTTTTCAGTGGTAGACAATATAGTCTGCTGAATATTCTGCATTAGAATTCATAAGCACGATACATCAATGGTTAAATTCTAGTCAGAAAGTTAGTGGTTAGTTTCTAGATAGTTTGACATACTCTATAACTGTGACGTTAGATGTATTGTTTTTGACGGGTTTGAAAGTTAATTAAAAAATGAGAAAAAAGTGTGACCGAATAAAACTGATTCTTGGTGACAAGAGAAATAGAGTATGGGTTTCACAAGGGTTGGTTTTTGGTCCTACTTTGTTCTTATCTGTTTTGCAACTTACAACTGAAGGCCAATATAAATATCCTTCCTTGTGACGGCGGTTTGCAATGTAGATTATTCTGGATCTCAGATTGAACGATCACTCAATCCGATTTATCGCCATAGTGGTGGTTTCTAAAAAATAAAATGGTTTTAAACTAAATCCGTCTATATGAATTTTAGCTTGAGAGGAGAACAAACTTTTCAGAATCAAATTGTTTGTAAATGTTTAAATCGGTTGAAACTGGGTACAGACTGTGATAGTTTTTGTATTAAAATAGAAAATATTAAAAATGTTAAATATCTTGGAATGTATTTCGATAATTCATTAAACTGGAAATAACATTTATAAAATTATTTTGTAAAAAAAAATAGTCAACTTAGAGTATTTAGCTATCTGGAAGATTTTAGCCCGTTGGGAGTTTTACGTAACTTGTATTTTTTATTAGTTCTTAGTAGATTAGAGTAAAAATATTATGTGAGGGGGAGGGTATATGAGTAACCTAATATCACTGATTATAATTCAGAAATGAGTTCTAAGAAGTATGAATAACAAATCTTTGAGGGCATATTTGGGGCCACTGTTTTAAAATATGAAGATTTTATCATTGCTGTTTACTTATAAAGTTTAAAAAAATATATGTAAAAAGTGAAAATGTTTTCACCAATACATGAGAATACCGGTTAAAAGTAAAATACTAATAATTTTCTTGCGCCTAAACCAAATACAATTCATTTGACTAAAAGCTACTTATTTTTGGAAGAATGTAACCTAACAGAACCTAAAAGACCTTCTTATAGTTGGTCTTAAAAAATGTAAACATTGAAAGTAATTGAGGAGTCAATTGGAGCAATAGAATATGTGTTTAATTCTATAGAATAGCAAAATAGAATATTTAGTTTTAAATTTGACTTCATTTTCGTTAAGTAAATTGCAATGCAACACCGTCATGTTTTGTATATATGTTTTAGTGTAAGGTGCATTTATTTTTTAAATGCAAATTATATTTTCTTTCTTAATATAGTTAAATGACGTCATCACAGGCCTTCCTTTTGGGATTAAAAAAAAATTCCATACGTTCCTGTATGAATTTGAATTTTTCTTCTTTTTTTGTGCGTAAATATAGTATTTTATATAATATAGAAGACTTTTTGGTTCTACATTCTTATAATTTTTAAATAAAATAATTTTTCTACATTTAAGTTTATATATTTTATGTATGTTTAGTTTTCTATGTGAACAGTAACTTTTGTAATCATAAAAAAATTGAAAATAAAAAATATATTATTATTATCTTGGGAGATCAGGATTCGATAATATAATAACTTTTCTATTAGTCATAGTAGAGGGTTGTAGTTGGTACTATTACTTGCAGAATGAATACTGAAATTTTTATCTAATTTATTCTATTATTAGTTGAATAACACACTAAATATAAACAAAAACTATTCAATATGGCTGCCATTTTTACACTTACAATTCGAATTTTCTGAATACAATAGGGTTTTATATGAGCACATTTTAGTCCTCTGTACCAAATTTCATGTTTCTATCTTATTTTTTTATAGTCGCTATCGTGCTTACGTACAGACGACAACGACGACGAACTGACTGCATGCCTGAAGTCATGAAGTGTAAAGATCAGTCAAAAAGCATAGATTAATAATTGGACGACTTTAAAACTTACCCTTATAGTAAAAATGTGTCGTAGCTAAGTGTATCCGAGTCGTGATAATCAGAAACTGTACAAGAAGTCGCATTTAAAATAATTAAAGTTTAGACATGCTTGGAGTAAAGCAAATTTTTACCTCCGCCATTAAAAAACTCGATTATCAAATAATATTTTCGTTTACCTATGGCTGATAAATCAGCTGTTTGATTTAATCAAATAACGATGAATTGTTGTCATGGTTACAGACGATAAAAAACCATTGCTTAAAACGCGATCTTCAGTTAACACAATTTGCGGCCATAAACTAATTTCTCAATTAATCAAAACATTTTGATACTTTAAAACTTTATGAACTGCATTATCACTGTAAATAAATATGTTAAAAATTAGTTTGTATAGGCTTCTACTTTAAAAATCTAAAAAGTTAAATGTTTGTACCCTGTTAACCTGTTTATTCAATAAAGTTTTTTTCGTCATACTGTTTCAACAACAGCTGTTTTCAATACATGGATTGAGATGTTAAATTTGATCTTTTTAGTCCTAGGGCATAAAAAAATCAGCTGAGGTTGAGGTCATCAGCTGTTAATTCAATTATGTGAATTAATTAACGATAGTAAAGCTTCTATAAAAACAACCAATACTCTCGATTGTAAATAACCGTTAAAACAGCTGTTACCATCGATTTGAAGGTAAATAGGTTATAACATTTTAGTTTTTTTGTAATTGTTTTCTTATACTGTTTGCAGTATAACGAAAAATATAGTTCATCACTTGGACTAAAAGAAGCTTTTCGATCCTCGCTCATTTTCTAGATTTGTGTTAAACATGAGCATGTATCGAAAAGCTTCACTTTTGGTCCTAGTGAAGAAATATATAATTTCTGATACCTGAAGACATAAAATGTGAAGATCAGTCAAAGCAAGGATGTCAACATTTTTGACGATTACCAAACTTGCTCTTACTATGTGTTTTGGTAAGTGAAAACACATATTTCGATTTTCTCAAAATCGGCTCTAACGATTTGAAATAAATTTAGACGAATTATGAAGATAAAAAAGTTTTGCACTGTTTCATTATTTAAGTAATTAATTGTAATGTGTCACATCAGCAGCGCTAATTGGCGAAGAAGATCATTGGCAGTGTATAAGATCTCTCAACTGCATTATAACTAATTACTTCGAGAAATGTTATTACTTCAAGTACACAGATTGTCTACATTCTACAATTGTTTAGATCAGTGCGTTTATGTCTATGAGATTTTAGGTCTAATTGTATTATATTAAATTAAAAACTATATTGTTTACTTTGCTACCTGAATCTAGAGAAACTCTTTCTGAGATAGAAGGAAATAATTATGATAGTTGTATAGGTCATGATTCAAGAGTAGAGTGTTTTACTATTTTAATTAAATTTGTTTCTATTATGTTAAAATGTATAATTATGATTGTAATATTCTTACATCTAATATACAGGGTGTCAAAAAGTACCGGAACGGCTGTAAATTTCAGGTGCTATTTAACTTGGGAAGATGATCGAACCCTCATCTTAGATATGTCTACCGAAGCTGTCTATAAGGAGTGAAAAAATGTAGTTCATCACTTGGACCAAAAGAAGCTTTTCGATCCTCCCTCATTTTCCGGCCTCGGCTCCGCCTCGGCTGTTAAACTTAATTTTGTATCGAAAAACTTCACTTTTGGTCCTAGTGATGAAATATACCATTATCACAATATTAGTATAATAATTTTATTATAATTGTAGCTGTAGGAAAAAAGTTGTGTATTACGGGTATATATTGTGTATTACGGGTTGAATAGCTTTAGTAGCCTTCCAGAAAATTGCAGCTCTCCTTGCGCCTTGAGCGTCAACATTTTTCTCTCTTGACAAAGTACTGCTTTCCACCCTTAATCCACAAATAATTAATTATAATTTAAGTCCATCTAAATTTGACTTATAAAGAACTTAAATTAAGCAACTATTAACAATTTACAAGAATTTTGTGGTGTTTCGATCGGCCATATTGAAACCAATCAGTGACTATAAATTTAAACATCAGAGTTTTTATCACTAATGTTTTAATTTTTAAACAAATAGTAAATATAGATCAAATTACAAATTAAATGACCTCGTTTCATCTTGTTGCAGGTTTGACGTATTCCTTTTTTGAACTGCTGTTGTAAGAAGCTACCTGTTTCATTAAGTATAAATAGTAATTAAGATTTTCTAACTAAAATATCATTTTACAAAACACCATGTTTTCAACACCCCCCCCCTCCTTTTGTCATCTCATTAGCAGAGGATTTATAAAACGTGAACAGGTTAGATAAACTAATTAGGTAATAATTTACTGTCACAACGAATTATCCCTCATCTGATAAACAAGTTTAAAAACAGTAGCACCAACATAACCCCAGATAAAAACCTTGTAAAACGAGAAAAACAATTCTGTTGTATTTTTAATATTAAACAATTAATAAATAAAAAGTGAGTTGTTTCAGATTTATGTATTGTTTGTGGGAACGCGATAAGTTCATTTTACAGGTGTAGGTGAGTTGTAAAGTTGGCACTGTTAGGGGTTAGCAATGTTACATCGATTTTATAAAGTTTCGACTGTTAGATAGCTGTATCATATGAAATGAAGAAAATGAATGGACATTACATTCAACATTATATAAAGCAATGTGTACTCTAAAAGGTAGCAAACAAACTAATAAAAAACATTAAAACAAAATTTGATCTAAATCAATGACATGTATGATTAAATGGAGTAAAATCATTGCACAAACTTTCTTACACACATCTATAAAACTATAAACAATTCGCTTTTCACTAAAAATATCTTCAAGTGAGAAAAAAAAAGGTTCATTATTAAAACCCGCCTAAATGTACTTCATAAGTCCAGAGCGTAGATCACAAATCGGGTTTCCTGAACAGTATTTTTTTTTATTTAACTTCGCACATGTAATGTGTGTTCTTAATCTTAACATTCGAAAAAATGTAACGAAATCTGTAGATCTGATTTTGAAAATTGACGTTTTTATAACATTTCTAAGATTATTTTTTACCGATAACCCTTTTTTTGGCGAATAAATCTTGTTTAGGTGATTAAAGACTACATTTCAACAAAATTGTATCTAACTTAGTTAGCGACGATTATGTTAAAAACTGGAATTTTATTTTTGGTACCAGTAAAGTAATTGTGAAAAGTATAGTGAAATATGTTCAAATTAGATAAAATTTCATTCATTTTCAAGAAACAAGTTTTACGAGTAGACTATCTGGTTTATTATCTTGGTTTTATCTACATGTATTGATAGTCCACCCCCTTCAATCCCCCCTTGTTTTTTTAAAAGGGAAAAACCTCTCGGTCACCATCAACTTATAAAAAAGGAGCATACAATAAAGACGCCCTAGCCCTCGAATACTCTAATAGCGTCAGGGTCGGAAAAAAACAAGAGTTGTTCAAGAGAGATCTGACTGGAAAGATGATAAAGAGGAATTTAACAAAAGACAATGTGAACACCGTGTAGATCTAGTTATGTACCCTTGAGGTTGGCTAGCCTGTACACATTAAAGTGTGCTCCTGAGAGCATCACCTTTCACACTTATTTCAGGTTTGTATATATCTCCCTTACAGCCGAACTCAATCGTGTTATGACTGCATATGCCGCTTTCAACTTAGAGATTCCAAATGTAACATTTTCATGATAATATTAACTAAATTCCCCCCCCCCCTTCACAATACTTTCTCCCCATATATAGACTAAAAACTAAAAACATCTGATTAAACAAGTTCTAATCTTTCATCAGCTGTTAATTATCGAAGCTAACGTCACTAACGTCTAACAAAACAGCTTTACCTCATTAGACAACAATGCGGACGACATTTTTACACTTCTTCTCACGTGTCGCTATATTTACACAGGTAATTGTAAATGAGAAAGGCTACACCAAATTAGAAACTGATAAATTAGTAGTCTTATACAGCCGCCATATTGGGCCAAGTTTCGCACGGTTTTAAATAGCGGAAGTTGGTACACCTGTGAACTTTACTTTTCGTAATTCGGATCGTAAATTTCCCCACTAGTAAGATTAAAGATTACGTCAGTTTCTATGGATTTAGGAAGTATAAATTGATGAAGAGCATAAACTAAATGTCAGAGGGAATTTAAATATGGTTATGTTGGCAATGATTAGGCGTAAAGGTCAATTGGCTATTAAAATAAAGGAGGAAAACAACCGATGGTTTATGTTTTGTGTTCGGATTATCTTATATTCATTTTGTCGCCTGTGGGTTTTATTAAAGAGACTTTCGTAAACTTTGCATAAACATTGTCACATACCCCCCCCCCCCCAACAAATATAATAATATTTTCCGTAAAAGTGTTTTTATCTGAAAATAGAAGATTTCATTTTCATATTCATTGTTGAACAGCCCTAGAACTACATATATTTTATTTTATATATACTATTCGTATCTGTCAAATGTAGTCTTTATTTTTTATTTTACCTTCTATGTGGCTACATGTTTCACTGCCACAGGCAGCATCATCAGGCCAGCTGCTATGTCCAGAGCTGCACCTCATCTTTCCAAATCAGTCTTAGAGGAAACACACCAGATGAGGTACCTCTCAAGTGTAACAATGTTAAACAAATTTATTTATTATATGACGTGTACAAAAAAATGTATGAAAATATGTGTTACAAGTGTTGTGTATTTATAAGTGTTTGAGTGGACATAGCAGCTGGCCTGATGATGCTGCCTGTGGCAGTGAAACATGTAGCCACATAAAAGGTAAAGTTAAAATAAAAAATACATTTGACAGATACGAGTAGTATATATAAAATTTCATTTTCGTTGTATCTGAGTTTTCCCAGTGTTTTTCTTATGAAAGCATCCCTTACCAACGTTTCATGATTTTTTTTAAAACTTGTGCCGTGAACTTATTTAGAGAGTAAGTTAAATAGAATTTCATCGAAATCGAGTTTCTAATGACAGTTTTCAAGGTTCATTTTCGTTCTTCAATATATCACAGTGGTTAAAAAAAATATCCCTACTATTTCAATATCGGGTTTACAGATTTCGTTTAAATTATGGAAAAATGTGAAGATTATTGATATGTCTGTAATATGTCATAAATCTTCACATTGTTCCATAATTTGAAAGAAATCGGTAAACCCGATTTTGAAAGCGTAGGTCTTTTATAAACACTTCTTAAATTTTTTTCACCAATAACCGGCATTATTGGGGAGATGGTCGATCAATACATTTTGGTTGTGTCTTTAGATGGTAGATTGAAAATTTTCCTAGTTTAGTTATTTGTAGTTATAGAGGGAGGGAATGTCCACTCATTACACTTTTCCAGACGAGAGACTGCAAACAGGCATCGTAAAAAAATAATAAAATCTTTTTTGCGTTCAAGAAACGATAAAAAAGACATTTTTACACAATCAATGTTTATAACCAACACATATATTTTTCAACATACTTGTATGTAAAAAAGAAAAAAAAATGACGCCACCACTCCTCTGGAGCTCACTTACAGTGAGTACGAGTGTGTCAATCACGTGGTATCCTTTCTAGATCTACAACATCTTTCTTCATCTCGTATTGGGGTAGATCCATCTCTTTCATCTTTCCTAACAGGTCTCTTTTAACCATTACTGGTTTTCTTTCTAGTCGAGGTATAAGGATCTCTATTTTTTTTCTTACTCTTTTTTTAAGGCGTTGATGACAGAAAGATTTATAAGCCTTTAAACCACAAAAAAAATATCTCAGCAGGTGTGATGCTATTTAATTCAATAAGTACAAAAGTTACAAAAAACTTCAAAAGGTAACCCCAGGATATAATTTAAAACTAGAGGTTTTACCAAATCGTTTATATCATCAGGCATTTTTCCAATATGGTGCCCAGACATAAATTTGTTTTTAAATATAGGAACGTAAGAATAGAAATAATCTTAAAATATGACGTTATATCTAAAATTAGCCATAAAAATGGCGGTTTCTCTTCGAATATTGGAAAAATAGTGTATGATAGAAAAATTTCGTAATACTGAGCCACTAGTTTTAACTAAAATAATCCTGGAGTTACATATTCACGTTTTTTTATAACCTTGTATTTGTCGAATAAAATAGCTATCATATCTGTTTCAATCATTCTGTATACAGTAGTATAAAGAAACTTATATGCAGGCTAAAAAAGAGTCATCAATTGTTGTGGAAAAAGCCAACATGTTTTTTGGAATTATTTCTATGAAATTGTTTGTGTAGTGTAAACAATTAGACTGATTTTACAAAAATCTGTTATATGTAGGCTACATATTTGGGAATATTTGAAATATTTTTTTCGAGAACTTAACATTTGGGGGCTATAACGATCTAAAATTTGTCAAATGTTACCTTAAATAAAATTTATTTACTTCCATTTTTAACCTTTTGAACTACTCTGTTAAATTAATTAACTAACTTTATTTTGCCTCTAATTGTGTTTATGATTCAATTTATAGAAGCGAATCAAAGAACACAAACAAGACCAAAGGATGGATTGATATCAATAAAATCCATTCAGTTGCTTAATAACATGAAAGGTTGCGATTAGCAAATAAACAACATGACAAATACGAAATTTAATATAACATTTTAAAAGTGTAATTGTTTATATTTTAGTGTTGGTAAGCTTGTTTTGTGTTGCGCCTGATGATGCCTCTAGCAAAGCGACAAATTAAACAGAGTTACTGGCGATAATAAAGATGCGTAATAAAATAAAATTTAATGTATGTCACCTTCCTGAAAATGTCTCTGCGAGTTATTGGTAAAAATGTGTCCTTGGAGCTTCTTATAAAAACACGATGTCTTAAAATAGGCAGTACGGATTTCGTTCAAATTTTAACGAGACATGAATATTAAAACCCAAACTAGTGTTAAAATATCAAGTAAAAGAAAGTTATGGTTAAGAAATAATGGGGGGGGAACACGAAATAATAAAACAATTTAAATGAAACCTGAAGAAAAGGTTAGTATTTCTGGTAAATAAAAAGAAAATTTGAGATAAAATGGCTGTTTTCTATGTAATTGAATTATAACTTGTCAGTTTTCACGCACATGAACCACTCTTAAAACCTTCACCACATGTTAGAAAAAATAATTTATAGAAAAAAGACTTGTCTTTTGGGTGGGATTCAAACCTATTGATCAGAAAAGTGACGCCTTACTCCACTGACCTACCAGGAAATTTATGAAAATAATTACCTTTACACAAGCTTTTTCCATTTTCCTCAAAGTTTATAAGTATTACAACAAACAAAAAAAAAAAAACATCCGAAATATAAAATATATATTGTTTTAACCTTCGGACTGATATATAGGGGGTTTTCGTCGTTCATTTATACTTTTTGCACACCATTATATCTTCCATTGTGCTACGATTAAGTTTGTAATAAACGAAATATTATCTAAAACAATATTTACACTCTTGAATTTACTTTTTCAATTATTAGAAGAAATATCTATAACCTATTGGTATTTCCTGTATGAGTAGTGTTTAGTGTTTCAATGTTAAGTGTCACATGAAGATGCCTCTGTGTAACGACGAAACATGTCCAAATAAATAAGGACTGTTACAGATATAAAATAAGGTATAAATAAATATTGAGCTTGACTTGTGAGATAATAAAACTTGAACACAGGATCCCACACAAATTACGATTATTTAATCAAACGCGTTTCAACGACAAAATCGCCATTCTCAGTAATACATTTGCTACAATAACAAAACTAATTGTATAAGGTATTTAAAATAATTTATTTACATATGATTTACTACAAATTTTCATTAAATGTAAATAATACTAGTATTATTAATAAATTTTAATCGAATATTTTCATCTTTTGTGTGTATAAAAACTAATAAATGACTTTTTCACTTTTATGCTCTAGATTTATCACTTGATAACGAGAGTTGATTTACACTCTCGAAACGTCGTGTGTTAATTGTCAAATATGCAAATGATTGTATAATAATATAAATAATCCATCATTATCAAATAATTTTTTTAAAACAGAATACTAAAACTGGAATTACCAACAGAAGCCTTCAAAGTATTTATTTACTCAATTAATTATACATCATTTTAAAACAATCGATTTTTCCTCTACATTTTTTTAAGCGGTTAACTATAAGATGATTTGCTTTTGAAGGTAGAAAGAACAAGTACAATGTCCTGGGCGAAGGATGTTTAGAGCTCAGTTAAGAACCTTGGTGACGTAAATCACTCAGCTTCGAATACAATTAAATCCTGCACATCCCAGCATGCAGTTTACGAGCAATAAAGTACACTCCCTCCAATATGTGCATGTGTCAAGTTATTATAACTACGAATTTTAAAAGTACAGTAACTGTCGCCAATTATTGATCCTACGTAACATAGGACTACGTGTAGGTCTGGATATAAATTGATTTTTTTATTTCCCACTCCTATATCTACATATACATAAAAAAAAACTTTATATGGTAAATTTTGTAAAATAAAATAAAATGTTCTTTTTATAACATATTTATTTTTGCTCTACTTGCATACCTATTCTTTAAATGTAACTACGGAAAATTTGGTAATCCTTAGGAAAAACCTTTTTAAGATTTCCTTTATATTTTTTCTACGTCACGAGGTGTAAAGATAAGAAACAAATCTACCCGAGTTGGCATACTACAGTTGAAGGAAATTTAAACTTTAAGGGTGTAATAGTTATTTGTGCAACTAGTGAGCAAAGTGGCACTTTTTTAAACGAGAGAAAAATGTTGACACAAGAGGCTTGCCGAGTGCGTCAATTTTATCGAGTTTAAAAAGACACTGCTCACGAATTGCATATTATACTCTTTGTCTACAGTTGTTATTTTGTGACAAATAAAAAACATACTGCAGCAGTAACACAATTTAATAAAACATTAATTTAATACAATAGTGTTCAAACTAACAATCAATTACAATTCGATCTCATTTATTTTTCAGATTATTTAAAAATCTGAACTGTCCATATTTTAAAACTAACTACTCAAAATATAGCAGTAGTGCTAAACAACACATCAACACTGAGTAGAAGTTCTCACGTCAAAACTGAGGTTGTTTATGAATATTACAAATAACTTAGGTGTACTTAGATGTATTATTGAGGAAACGGGATTGCCAACTTCAAAACTCGGCAAACGAAAAATACTCTCCGTGTACATACATCTTTATGAATAATTACTTCCCTTTTCAACTTTAAAACGTTGTTTTGTTGTTTATTTATGTTATTTTACATGTAAGAATTAATCTAACATACATACGGGACATTTCCTGTATATTATAAATCAATTCAAATAAACTTAACCTAAATTTCGTTTTGTTCGGTTGCCATTCGGAGAGAGCAAAGTAATGGGCAAAGTGAAACTGTTGAGAAATCAGCTGTTTTGCAAACTAATTTAAATGAACAAAATGCCACTTTGTCAACAACTGTAGACAAAATAATATTGCAAATTAATAACATTGCTGTTTGTGCAAAGTCATATTTTATACATTTTATCTGTATAGGTAAGAGTTACAATGACATAACTCTTTACCTATACAGAACTAAAAAAAAAAAATTATTGTTTAAAGGTAAACACCTCTCGGTCATCATCGCTTTATACAAAAATGAAATACCACAAAATAAAGACCTCTAGTTTTTGAATACTCAAATGCAAGAGTCAGAAAAGAAGAAGAGTTGATTAAGAGAGAACTGAGAGGATAGATGAAGAAAAATGAGTAGATTCGGCTAGAATCCCTCGGGATTGAAACCCCTATGCTAACCATAGTGAACCCCTTAATGTTTCTTAAACATTAAATATATATTTGGTTAATTACCTTAATTTTTCCGTTATACAATCCAAATTTCATCCTTGTGGATAACCAATTTCGATGGTTTCTTAAACATACTTAGCTTAGAGTCGAGTTGAGTTTTCTTCGTATAAATTCGTTTTAAGTCAAAAAAAGTAGTTTTTAGAGCGATACCATGGGATTTCAACTCATGTAGGATTTGCTGTTTAATTGCGAATAACCTCTCGTGTATACAATAATACATACAGTTAACCATATACTTACACTCTTTCAACATACAACATAGACCTTTTCATATAAACACAAAACGTAAACAAAAAAATCTTACAAAACAATATCAATACAAATATAAAAACACATATTAAACAGCCATTTTTTTTATAGATTTTGTAAAATTAACATATGTAGTACAAAACTGAATTTCCTTTGTGTTATTCTCGGTAGGATAATCTCGGTATGAAAGGCTATTTTGGGAGCAAAGTCCTGGCGGGACAACACATATATTAATGTACATTTTATTTTTTTAACAAATGTGTTTATGACTACATATATTTTAATAATAACTCTTCAAGGGTCACTTATAGTGAGTAAGGGCTTGGGAATCCCGAGAAATTCTAGCTGTGGATCTACACATTTTTTAACGTATTTTTTGGTTAGATCCTCTTTCGTTTTTCGAATCAGGTCTCTTTTGATCAACTCTTGTTCTTTTCCGACGGTGAAGTTATTGGAGTAGTCAAGGGCTAGGGGTTTATTTTATGTGTTTTTCTTCATTTTTATATAAGGCAATTTTTTGGGGAGACGGTGAGACAAACACTATTTTCGGGGAGGCGGTAAGACTAACACTATTTTTAATAAGTAATAGATTTTGTCAATAGGTGCAAAGACAAAGTAATTCACTATTTTTGTAGGATTCATTTTATTAATATTATTCTATAAAATCAACGAAAATTGATTTCTAGTGGGAAAAAATCTTTTTTCATATTTCACGGCAAATCCTAAAGTCACCTTAACAAAAACGGAACCCCTCTTCAATAGTGCGTAACCAAACACACAAATCCAGACAACAGAATGACTTCTCAAAACAGGTTTCGGACAAGTCACGGGTATTTACCCCGCGGTTTGTAGGGGTTCAAACTGACCACCAAACCATGGGAAAATCATACTTTCCGGAAATATGTAAAACCTAGATTAATATAATATAGGTCAACCCTCGGAGTAATTCCGTAGGGGTTGGAACCGGTTGTGTTTTAATATCAGATGTAGGAAGTAAGATCTGGGGCGATTTTACACAGTTGACCGTTCGATTTTAGTGGGAATTCTTTTGTGTCACTTGTAGAATTCATCAAAACTGGTTTTACAATTTACAGTAAAACATTCATCGATGCAGAACATTTCGAGAAGTATGGGAACTCGTAGGGTCAGAGTTTTGATTTGATTTGACGGGAACAATAGATCGATCTTTGAATATAACGCGTGATTTATTATTTTTTTTAAAGAGGACAGAAAATGAAATAAGTAAATTTATAATGGTACTTAAATCATAAATTTAAAATAACGAAAACAATGAACCCCTAAAACACAAAAACAGGAAACACAAACAAAGACTGTAATAATAAACTAGTTGTGTTTAGTGATACTCCCCTGATGTACATTTCAATGATATAGTCATAGTCCTCAAAGAGATACAAAAATGATGCAGACTAAAAATAAATCTAAAGGTAAGTGCTGAGTAGCGTCCCCCTCTCACTCTTAATAGGCCAATCACACGGAGCCAATCATCCTCATAGTGTTACAGCTAAACTGAATTTTTGTGGTTTTGGTTATTTTTTTTGTTTACCTTATTATGAATTTCACGGCAGTGCTCTTTGCAGATTTGATATAAATTACAAATCATGTTTACTTTGACAATTAACAGCAAAACTGAATATTCGCAGAAGTTTTTTCGGAAATGTTCAGGCTCGTAAGGGTGAATTGCATACTTATACAGATTTTGTGTGGTTTTGAAAAATTTCGCGGTGTAAATTAAAACTCTCAGACCACAGTAACTTCTCTATTTGTTAATTTTAGTGCAATATCTTTTAGGATTAGAACTATAACGAGTGAAGGCGTGGCAATTCCAAGGTAACTAGTTGGATCTATGCTTCTTTTCGTGTAGTCTTGGGTTAGATCCCTCTCTTTATCTTTACATCAGGTCTCTCTTGACCAATTCTCGATATATTTTGATCCTGAAGCTATTGGAGTAATCGTGGGGTAGTGCGTCTTTATTTTATGCTCTTTTCTTACAAATTTTATTAAAAAATAATAACTGACAGGTTTTTCGCTTTTAAAACAACTTTTTAATGATCTTGAAATAGAGAATAAAATGTAGAAAATATTCCAATACAATTCAAAAACAGAACGAATTTTTCAAGTAATAAGGAAAATGAACAGTTTTAACATAGGGCTATCAATAATTGAGATTTATTGCTCCTTTTGAAGTACTTACTTATGCATAACGGTAATTTGGAAACCGAAATTATATTTTGGAAGAATCATGGAAAACATGAAAAATTTATAAAATGAATAATCATGATTAAATTATTTTGTCTTTTTTAACAAGAATGAAAGAAACTACTTACATGTTATAGATATTATTGTAGATACAAACAGCTCCAGAGAGATTATCGGGAATTACGCCAATGCCATTTATAATTTTCTAAACAATTGGAGTAGATTGTACTCTCTTGTACTTACTAGATGATCTAATGGATAAACATTTATAAAAGTCTCCCAGCTTAGACTGAAATTACTCCATATAATGAACATACAAAGCCTATAAAAATATAGATAGTTTAAATAATTTTAAAGCTAAATTTATTCTTGTTGGGGAGTATGTATTTGGTGGGCGAGTTTTGTTCATGAACGTTCTAGATAGGGGACGTTTTTCCAATAATATATTGCTTTCAAATTATATTTGTAATATTTTATTACCTAATTAGTATTATTGTTTTTCAATTAAAATTTGTTTTACTGCGTGCTATATATTTCCTATGTTTTAATTATATTTTAGTAGGGTAGCATTATTTTTTGACACTTTTTATACAACATTTGTTATCGACATCAAAAGATAAAGAAATAAAATCGATGAATTTTTTATATAAATTCTCTATGATAGATTTTCAAAAATATCATTGTATATTGTAAAATACATTGAAATAATACTAAATAAATGTATTTTATTCCTTAACTGCCTATATGTCTTTATAAAAAACTGTTTAAAAAGCGTCATTTTGGAATGGACTCGACATAATTTTGATTTGATTTGGTTATGTAATCCTTATTTAAAGAATTTTGAAAAACGCTCAAACTTTAATAATCTATTTGGATATCCGTTTTATATCTAACTTTTTTTTTAACACGTATGTACTTTTTTTTCCTACTTTAAGCCGGAAATATTACAATTTGATAATGTTATAAATTGTTTCTTACCTTAATATTTTTCAATTATTATCGTGGCTATCAGATTATCCACTGTATTTCGTAACTACTACCATAAAAGCATAAATGACAATACTTTACATGTACAAAACTGCTCTAGATATTATATTTAAAAAAAAGTGTATGAGCAGGATTTAAAATTCGAACAGCAGCCATTTTGAATTAGATCAAAGAAATTATGTTTTCTTTTAAACAATTTTCTCTACTAATCAAATAAAATTATGTAACTCTCAGTAAGTACAGTGTGGAAGTCCCGAGTATGAAATTAGACCTTTCTTCATCTAGTCTTAGGCTAGATCTCTCTCTTTCATGTTTCTTATCAGGTCTTTCTTGACTAAATCTTGTTCTCTTTCGACCCTGACACTATTAGAGTATTGAATGGCTGGTATGTTCTTTAATTATTTTTTTATAAGGTGACAATGACCGATAAAAAGTTTAATTTTGTGTGACACAATCACTCTTACAATTATTATTCGAGTTGACCCCATAACTCTCCCCAGGGAAATGTTAAAAATAAGTTATTTCCCCGAAAAGTAGAATTTACACTTAAATTAAGTTTGAATTTCTAATTGTAATTATTAACAAGGATCAAAAGGGTATTTTTATGACCATCCTAGTTATACTGCATAATTAGAATAACGTTTTATAGCTTTTGTTTGGTTAATAAAGAGTTACCAGAAGGACTGACAGACATTGTAGAGAGCGTCATTAACCAGGACAAAGGACGAAGGATTTACTGCGTTCAGAAGCACCATTGTGAGGCGGGATATTTAGCAAGGAATGTAGGATATACGACATCGCACGATCTAAGGGTGGCTCCATTATCTACCCTTGTGGCACACCGTATTAAACATGTTTATGTGTTCTTATCTTGATTTGTTTGTTCGTTAAAATCTATATAACAATTAATTAATTGTTATTGTTGGTAAATATAAATTGTACACAAACTTTCTCATCAACCCACGAAGGAAACAAAATACCATTCAAACTCAAAATATAAGATGAATCCTCTTATGAGTCCAAAATTGAAAATTGTACATTATCGTGATTAGTGTTGACGATTTTATATTTTCTAGTTTTAGAGTTATTTTAGAGATAATAATGGATTTTTCATATTATTAATACGGTTTAATAGGACATTTGTCACAATTTGTGTGTATAAAGCTAAAACGACATTTAGTATAAATCAAACCTACAGTATAAAAATGAAAACCAACGTCACCACCAAGAACCCTTTCTTAGGTTATAGATATAGTTTTAGTTTCCAACAAGACCCTAGACTACTAGGTTAAGTTGGTGTTTTTCACTGTTATGCTCTTCATAACTTGAATTGATTTAAACTCAAGAAACCTCGTATATTAATTTTTTATATACTCAAATTATAGTAAATGTCCAATCAAACCATAATAATAGATTTTATATACTTTTATCAAATATAGTGTCAAAGGCGCAATGAAAACGTATTGGCTGTCTAAAAAAAAAAAAGATCAACGGTTATTGTTAATAAATTATAATTAAAAAAATTTCAATTGTTAGATAAAACCAATTTTTCTAAATCTCTTTTATAAATTTCGTTTAAAGTTTTAGTAAAATGTATTAAAAATAAGTGTAAAAAATCCAAAAGAAAATTATGATTCAGAAATTAACTTTGACTGCCATCATTTAAATTTCATTTCAGCAACGAACCAACCTTGATATAAAATTAACCATGGATACCGTCCTCACAGTTACAATATCTCAAAATGTTTTCAAAAAAATTCGATAAAATTTTTAATGGAATTTAAAAATTGCACCTAACCTTAAAGTAATATAACAATTCTTGAATAATTTGCTAATAAATAACTTATGGGGGGTGTCTCAAAATTTTACGATTTAGTTTAGGAAAGATATTTCGTCATTTGATGAAATTTTTTTTATAAATTGAGGCAACGACTTTCACCATATCTTCAAAATTTTTCTTCTTTTTATTTTTTCGATAACTTAAAACTTGGATGTAGCCCTAACCTAACCTAACGTAACCTATCACTCATAATTATAATTTTCTCAAAATTTGCTAAAAATATTATTATCTGATTTTTTCAAAAGATTCAATTAAAAATATTGTCGCTATATCCTCCGAAGTAGCGGTTCGAGATTACAAAGTACCAAAAAAAAAAATCTTAAATTAAGCTTTTGTAAAAAGAAAACAAATACTCGGAATCAAATCATTAATAAAGGAAATTACTGATTTGTCCTCACGTTTGGAAGACACATTTTTGATCAAATCTCGGTGAATATTGTTTCTGTTTTTATAGATGGGTGTATAAGAAAGTTAGTGCAACATGTTTGCAACTTTATTTTTATATTACTTAATTAATTATATTATATTTTTATATAATTCAAACCATACAGAATTTACCCGCTACGAGCTAATATATACAATTAAATATTAAAATAAAAATGGTTGAACATAGGGGTAGTTTTCACCCCAGTAGATGACCATTGATGACCACTTTTATCCATTAATCATTTCATTGATCTGACCCATGAATATATGATCCCCCCTAAGTCGTTTTCCTTTGTCCCGGGACTGGTCAGGGCTTCCAGACTTGGGATAAATCGGGTTTATGCTAAACTTACGTTTACGACATCAAATGTTCTCAAAGATTTCAAGTTATAGAATCAGGACAGGTTGGGACTTTTGTTGTCATTTATACGTCCCAGTACACGAAGGTTTTCATCTCGGAATATGTGACACATGTACAGATTTTGATGAATCAGAACTTATTTGATTTGTAATTGAATCGAGATTAAATTTAAACTAGTTCGAGTTTTTTAAATAATTTTTATAAAAAAAAAAAAAATTAAAAAAATAAATAAATAAAAAAAACATGAGGATTTTGGGGTTCGTTGATTATTAATTTAAGGTCACAAGTATAAAATAATAAATAACGGTTAACATGGCAGATATAAATTCAATAAAACTTGTTTATTATTGATTAATTGAGTTTTTTTTTTTTAGCTTAGTAATAAGTTAAAGTTAGATGAGAGGAGGCTCATGAATACGGCAATCCCGAGGTAATTTAGCGGTATCTACACATTTTTTCATAGAGTGTAGATCTCTTTTTTTTTGGGTTAGATAAATGTTTTCACCATCTCTTGTTCTTTTCCGACCCAGGTTCTATAGAGTCTATTTGAGGGATACATTTATGTTCTCATCTTCCTTTTTTTCATAGGGCGATGATGAGGGAAAAAAATTTCGCCTTTAAATAACAAGAAAAATATTCGATAGGTTTAAAATTATTACTGTTGTAATTGTTATGAGTACGGACGTGGCAATCCCGAGGTCTCTCATTGGATCTACACTTTTTTATGTAGCGTTGGCTTAGTTTCCTCTCTTTCTTCTTTCTTGAGAGGCCACTTTTGAACAACTATTGCTCTTTTCCGACGATGACATTATTAGAGTATTTGAGGACTAGGGGTCTTTATTTTATGTTGTTTTCTTCCTTTTTTTTTTTTTTTTTTTCATAAATAGATGATGACAGAGAGGGTTTTCGCTTTTAAACAGCAACAACGAAAAAAGAAAAAAAAGTAAGATAGATTTTAAATGATTATGGTGTATGAAAGGGTATTTGTTACTAAAGTTATTTAAATAATTGATAACAGGGAGAAAAATGGTACGTACTTACGTTTTGTATATGAAAAATTGATAGACTATTTAAAAATAATTTATTTAATTCAACTAACGAACATTATTTGTTTAAATTACAATTTAGAAATCTATAAAAATTATAAGAATTGTTCCTTTATTTGTACTTCAGTTAAAGCTAAAGTAGGTGGAATATATAGGCAACCATTATCATTGCATAATTAATTTATCTAATTTGACCTCGAACTTAAAATTAGCGACCCCCATAAGCGATCTAATATACAGTTTCACGTTTAAAGTCTTGTTTTCAAGTATTTATTTAATTATGCGTTTATTACAATTGTCTAAAACAAATATCACACTAGTTTAATTTTAATATAGATTCAATAACGCATTTAATGAGCATTGTTTCATCAAAATCTCTTCAGGATTAACGTTTATCGAGATTTTACACTTTCTCACCGTTTTGTTTACTGGACTAATGATTTAGTTCGCAGTCGAATGCAATCTTACCACTATCATATCGAAATATAAAGATAAACTAACGAAAGATAGGGGTAACTTGTAGAAAGTAGTGATTTTAAATTGTAAACATTATTGATATTGTATGTACAGGAGGGAAAATACCTTAAGTTGAGTTAGTTGATAACAGCCAATCGTGATAATGCTTAAGAATTATACAATGGAGTTTTCTTCACAATATTCCATTGCATACACGTGTCTAAAATTGAAAGTAAGGTTATTTGAAATCTTATACTATTATGATGAGTAAATCTATGTATGGTTTTAAATTGTATTTTGATAACCGGTTAGAGAATTTTGTTGAAATGTGATAAGTCTATCGTTTTCGGGTGCGAAAAAAAATCGTTAAACGTTCTCAATTTTTAAGTTAGGTGCAATTTTTATATTCTATTAAAAATTTAACTTAATTTTTTGAAAACATTTTGATTATTGTAACTGTGAGGATGGTATCCATGGTTAATTTTATATCAAGGTTGGTTCGTTGCTGAAATGAAATTTAAATGATGGCAGTCAAAGTTAATTTCTGAATCATAATTTTCTTTTGAATTTTTACACTTATTTTTAAATAGAACTTTTTAAGGACCAACAAACATTTTCATATTCAAATATTTCGACGATATGCTCTTTTTTTTCTTGATTATACTAGCCTTCTATTTAGAGCTTTAAAATAAAAGCTTGGTTTTTTCCTATCCTTTTCTTGTTGTTTAAAGGCAAAAACCTCTCGGTCATAATCACCTTATAAAAATAAGGAAGGAAATAACATAAAATAAAGACCACTTCCTCAAATACTCTAATAACGCTTGGGGAGTTGGTCTAAAGAGACCCGATAGGAAAGATGATAGAGAGAGATCTAACACAAAACTACATGAAAAAAGTGTAGATTCAGCTACTATATCTCGGGATTTCCAAGCCCATACTCACTAAGGGAATTACGATTATATTGACTGCATCTAAGATAAAAGTAGATTTACTTCAAACTCTAATAAATCAAATTCTATTAAACAAACAATTCTTGTATATTTGTAATATTTACAAAAAATTGCTTTAACGAATAATCGACTTTTTCATTAATTGATTTTAAATAACCAGATTCATTTAAGTAATAAATAATCTAAGTTATTGGTTTACAATTTGAAACAGCCTGGAAGACCGCTCAAGGCATACTATTTTAGAAAATTATTTTACTACAAAATTCACATGCTTTCATACAAAGTGAAAGTGAGATAGTAAATAAAAGGTGCAGGTTACAAACCGGTCTACTAAGTTTTACACAAAGGAAAATGGATGTTAGCATTTAAAACAAAAGAAATTGAACAATGGTTAAAAGTTGATTAAAGTATATAAGTTATGTATAATCATCATCATAAAAAAACTTGGTGGAAGTTATTAAGGGTAAATTAGTGTAAAATTTCAATTCGAAAAGTTTTAGGACAAAACGTCTTAAACAAAAAAGATAAAATGAAAATAAAAAGTTGATTTAAAAAAGTATTTAGGGAATCAGACAGGAATAAGGTTTTACAAAAGTAATAAAAAATATTCTTAAAAATTAATTAAATTACTATTAATTACGGTACTATTTTGGGTTCCACAAATACATTCTTAGTAATTTTTATAAATAACCAGTTCTAAAAATAAATTCAAAATGTTTTCAAAGGAATGAAATCTATAAGACTTACTACATCATTAAATAGAATCACCTAAGAGCGATCAAGATCGACAATTTTCCAAATTTAAAATTTCATATAAAAAATAAATAAATAAAAAATCAAACTCTAATAACTTTGAGACCTTCAGTTAAATACATATTCTTCAATACTAGTCAATAGCTATTGAAACAGTACCGAGAAGAATCCTCAAGAGATAAAAGTCCAGCAGATTCCATCAGCAAGTCGAAGACATTAGGAGCAACAATGTACAAAAATCCGAGGAATGGGTGACCTACAAAATAATCTACCAGAGAAGAAATAAAAGTTTAATGATACAAGAGTCACTAAAAGATCTAATTGTCACAATTAATTTAAACAACATAAATAACCAAAATTTAAGGTTATTATAATTTAAGTTAATTTTAACTTAATTAATATAAGAAATTTTAAAAGTTACGTAAACAGTTTGTGCGTTTGAATCGTATTTTAAAATCAAAGGAAAGTCGAAATATGTTATAAAGCATTTTAAATTCAATTTGTCTTTTAGGTATTCATTTCAATAGATACTCCTGATCTGCTCTTGGTTAGGAATTAAAGTAAGTGTTTTTGAAGGATTACTTGTATATGTGAATTTCTGCAGTGAACACCTAGAAGTAAACAAAGTTACACCTTCCAAAGGCAAGGCCCAAAAAAGAGGTCAGGCCTAACCTAAATGATAATTTAAAAAATACATTTGTTTTTAATTTTAAAAAATAAGTGTTTAGAACATTAGCTAGAATTCAGAAATCTGGTATTTTCTGTGTATGGTCAGCATTCTGAAGGTAAGGATCAGCTAAGACTGGCACAGCTAAATTGAAAAATAAGATTCGACGAAACGGAGTCTATACTCGAGAAAGTAGGCTGAACGTCGCAAATTCGAATAAAAAATACTATTTTATAAGTCTACGTCTAACCCCTCGACCTGCTCCCCGTGTTTCTGAACCGCTTAAGCCACCCATCGTGGAATTGTATGAAAGGGGTATAATTAACAGTTATTACGAACGGACTGTAAATATTGAAAATAAATTATTTTATTATTTGTTGGAGAGACTCACTACGATTCGCCGAATTCTATGCTTTATTTTCTATCTGTATTAAATAATGATTTTGTAAACGATTCCTATCGTAACCGATTTTTGTTCCTGCATGATATATCGCGAATTTATCCCTGCAAACAAAATGGTTACCAGAAAAAAAAGGTCAAATTGTTTAAAAGTCGATGAATCGTTTATTTAAAAAAAAATCGGCAAATTTACAATTTATCCCCTCAAGGAGTTCTCTTCAGTAAGTATGGGCGGGGCAATACCAAAGGATCCTAGCTGGATTTATACATTTTTAGGGAGGGAGTTAGAATCCTCTCTTTTATCTTTCTTGTTTGGTCTCTCTTGACCCTCTTGTTCTCTTCCGAACTTAACTCCATTACTCCATTAAAGTATTCGAGTTTGCCTCTTTACACCTTAGTTATACTTTCTAACTATGAATAAAGTCACTCTCTCTAAATGAAGATTTTTAAAATTTATTAAAATTTGCCAGGGCCGAAATAGTAACAAGAGAGAAGCTAGTGGAGATTTTAATGCACACTTCTACGATGTCAATAGGCAAGGGAGTAGTGATACACAAAATTACGAGGTTCAGAAAACCTGGGTACGACCCTTTTAAATAAACTACCCTACTGATTAAGACCAATACAAGGCCCAGAAAACCAAATTTTTAGGCATTTAGAGGATTTGGTTGTATTACATTGTATGAACTGGCTGGGTAAGTATCATGATCAACTGATTTTTATACATAATAATAATTTTTATTGTCATTCTTGAAATGCAAATATAAAATAAACAAAATACAACTATAGAAATTATAAACCAGTTCATCAAAAAACAGCACTTTCTCAGCCCAGATCTCTGTTCACTCATTATAATTTAAACAAAATAACTAATTAAACAACAAAATGAACCTAACGTAAACTAACCTACCCTACTGTCAACAAACAATCCGCTACTAGTTTTTTTAACAATGATAAACAATAATAAAAATTTTTAAAAATAAATAAATAAATAACAAAAATAACATTATGGCCCACAACCTAACAAATAACAATATTGAAGTAATTTATATTCTTTATAGAAAACAATCAACCCTTTACATTGGCACAGAAAGATCTTAGAGTTTGCAATTCTTTAAAATTGTCAAACAATTGATTGTAGTATTTTAAACAAATAATCGAAGGACTGTCTATAAATGAATTATTTTACTTTTTGCAATTGAAAATTTTGTTTAGTTGTGCTCCTTGTGTCGTAAAAGAGATCTTGTATTACTTTATTTCCATTTCTTATATAAAATAATCTAAGGACTTTCAATACATGTACGTAATTTAATTTACTACACATATTTGATAAAGTTAAAGACAATATGAAGAATGGGAGAATGCAACCAAAATAGAATTATGAGGTGGAATCCAAGAACAAGGGTTCTGGATAGGGGATCAACCATTTATTTCTGCATTTCTTGGGAGTACAATGGAATAGGGAAATAAATCCATGTTTAGAGCTGAGGGTAGTTTGATAAATAGAGGCTTTAGTCGGAGGGTATGGGGTTGTTTATTAGCATACCATCCCTTACTTGGGCCCCTGTGGTCAACACAGAGACCGACGGACATACAAAATGACCGGTGTTTAAGTAAGATCGGAACAAACAATAAACGGTGGAGATTTCACTCTATGAATGGATTAGTGCGCATCTGCAAGTCTACGCATTGCGAAGATTATCTTTAATATATTAATTATGCATTAGCACAGATACAAACGTAAATAATCAAAAATATTATTATATAAATATTTTTCTACGTACACTGGTTGTTTTTATATTACAACGAAAAAATGAGCTAAAGACGTTTTTACATAAAAAACATATTTACACCTTACCTACTGACATGTCCGAAAACGCTTTATTTTTCATCTGCATAAAATACACAAACGTATTTGTATTTTAAATTTCTCAAATACACATCGTGTTGGGTCAAAAATAGGTGTCGATTTTTTATGTATCCTTTTTGAGGTTCCGTGAGCCTAAATATATATATATATATTTTAATGTATGTCGTCTGTCGAATACAGCCCAAACGCGTAGAACGATTTTCATCAAATTTCTTATGTGGGAATATTTTAACCATATTTCGGAATTTTTTTTTCCATTTTTTTTATAATTAAAAATTAGGAGTAATAGCTATAAACAAAGTTACGATTTTATTAAAATCGGTCGTGACGTTTTTGATAAAATTTTACTCGAGCGTATCTTCTAAGGACACAAACAAAACTTAGTTTTTGGTCGCCATCTATCCATAAATTCATGTTCGTAAGTTTTTGGCAAAAAGAAACAAACAAAAATCGGCCCATGGGTCTGTTATAAAAGACTAAATTAATCAAAATGGCTGTACCAATTTTGTTTAAATTTTAGTAAAATAACAATGACCATTGAGTCCAGATTCGTTAAACATATTTTTTCTTAAATGTAACTTTTTGCCAGTATACCAAAACAAAAATTGTATTTTGACATTTTCAAACGAACGATCGTTCTAAATTTGTGTAACAGAATACCTGAAAAACCCAATACTTTACAAAATAAGTTCATGGATACCATAATAGTACTTACCCAGCCCCATTAAACATAGTGATACAAGCAAAACCTTTAAAAGTAATTCCCAACGGTTGGTTTCTTGGGCCTTGTAGGAAATGTAAAATTGTATT
This sequence comes from Aphrophora alni, assembly GCA_963513935.1. NCBI lineage: Eukaryota > Metazoa > Arthropoda > Insecta > Hemiptera > Aphrophoridae > Aphrophora > Aphrophora alni. Next base: position 145,813,484 of record OY740765.1, read on the forward strand.
GGTAGATCAAGGAGTTCTGTGATAGTTTTGGCTTGGGAAATTAAAAACCTAAATGCTTTGGTATATTATATTGAGGATATGCAAAATATCTGTAATGGTTTGGCTTGAGAAATTAAATACCAAAGTCCTTTCGTACATGGAGGATCCGCAAAAGTTATGTAATGGTTTGGCCTGTGAAATTAAAACCTAAATGCTTACGTATATTGTGGAAGTGCAAAAGTTCTGTGATAGTTTTGGCTTGGGAAATTAAAAACCTAAATGCTTTGGTATATTGTGGATATGAAATAATTCTGAAATGGTTGGGCTTGAGAAAATAAAATTTAAATTCTGTGGTATATTGTTGGTGTGTAAAAGTTCTGAAATGGTTTGGTTCGGGATATTAAAAACTGAAATGCTGTGGTGTTGTATATAATATATAATTCAATTAACGAACTGGCATTTTTGCGAATACTAGTTTTGGAGATAGGTGATAAAGAATAATTTGTGCAATCATTTTGACTACAGATTCTTCCAAACAGATGCCCTTTAGAAAATGTGAATTCCAACGAAACTCTAAAAAAAGTTAGTCCAAAATCATGATATCCTAGATGTAATAGTTTATCGTCTCAGCTGGTTAGCGTGTATCGCCTTTGTAAGGAGTTGATCAACTTACCATCCGAGACTTTGTGTGCTTCGTCGTCTTTAAGTCTTGGAGCAAGCCGTGAGCCAGGACTAAATGTTCCACCTCCGGAGCTGATACTGCCGCTTCCATTGTTGGGGGCAATACCTGTGCCCACACCGCCTCCATAATCTTGTTGAACGTTTAACTGAAACATTATAAATTTAGATATAAGCTCGTCTTAATATTGTTAATAAAAACAAGTAATAACATCAAAATATTAGGTTTAAGAATGAAAGGGGGGGGTTAATAGATAAAATATATAATATATACAAGGTACGATTATGTAGCAACTCAAATCAAAATTCAAAGAAGTTCTGTATACATACACGAAAGTAGTACTGTCGATTAACTATTTAAAACATATAAACCAGCTTTGATGAGTGCTCCCCGGCTAGCTGCCATGAGTTTGTATGCAAAGGAAGCTTTACAAAGACATGTGATATCTATATAAGTGAAACAAATTCTACATTAACTTAATTATTATAAACTTATTATTATTAACTCTTATAATTTATAACCTAGTAAATTGGATCTTCATAACCGCTCCCTAAGGGCATTTAGAGAGTCGCGGTTTTCTAGTCTCTTGAATCAGCCAACTCTGATTGAACTTAATTCATTTAAATAGCAAGGATGACACATGTTCCAGTAGATGTACATTTATTAAAACAGTTGTTACACAGGTTTTCTGAATATTATAATTGTCTATATTACTTTTTTGACGTCAGTTAGACCTTAACTGGTTTCGTAGATGTGTATATATGGAAAAGTCCTCACTCGCTTCGCTCGTCACAAAGTTTCGACCCTTGCTGGCCTTGAAGCTGTGCATTATACGAGGGAGCCTTCATTCGTTACGCTCGTGTCGATGGTTTGACCCTGCATTATCTCGTATACTCTAATACGAGTATCATATTATCTTTGTAGGTCAGGGGGTTCGAGATTATATTATTGGCGATGATTTCGCTATTTGTCGTCGTAGAGAGGTGAGGTTGGTATCATTGCTTGCAAAATTGAAATCTGAATATTTGTATCTAATATAATCTGCTATAACATAAACACCACACTAGATAAAGACAAAAATAGTTTTAAAATGTTTCCACTTAGAGATTTTCAAGTAGATTTTTTGAATTTCAATAGGGTTCTACATAAGCACACTATAATAACCTATGTCAAATTTCAGTTCTTATCTAACTGTAAAGTGCAAAAATAACACCTTGATGGCTGCCATCTTGGTACTTACCTAGCCTCATCATGCATTGTAATACAATTGGATTCTCTAAAAGTAATGCCCACAATTTAGTTTCTTGAGCATTGTAGGAAATATTAAATTGTATTGGTAGATTAAGAGGTCTTAATCAGTTTGTTTAAAACAGGTTTTCTGAACATCGCAATTATGTATATTACTTTTTTTTTTTGATTTAGGCTAAGCCTTAATGAAACTTGCATATTTTTTAAAAAATTATCGCTTCGCTAGTGTCAGTGACAGCTTTGACGGATCTCGTAATCCGCATTTTACATTTTCTTTGAAAGTCTGGGTTCCAAATTACATTTTTGATAATAATTTCGATAATAAAATTATCAACGTAGAGAGGTTAGGTTAGTACTATTGCATGCAGAATTGAAATCTAGAAATTTAGTGTGTTATAAGTTGACCAACACGATGTATGAACAAAAACTGTTTAAAACAGTCACCATTTTGACATTTTCAATTCAATTTCAATATAAACACAGTATAGTTCGTTGTAATAAATTTTATATTTCTAATTTATTTTTCGTGGCCGCTACCGTGCTGAATTACTGACCCCAACGACGACGTGCGGACAGAAAGTCGAAAATCATTTTTTTCAGTTTCTTGAGCCCATGAAACGTGAAAATTAGTCAAAAAAGAAGGTCGACATTTTTAACCATTACGAAACTTAACCCTATACTTCCTATACTGTGTGTAACTAGTAATCTAGTTTACATTAGCTGGTAGTTTTGCAACTGTAAATTTGCTAAAAAGACGTTTCCTTTCCTAATTCTAATTCAACTTTCTCTCAGCTATTTGCGTACAATTAAGGGGAAGCAACCCCTAAGGGAATCCACACGATACAATTACAACATTACTGTATTTACCAACGCACAATTTACCAAATAATTGTTTTACAAGAGCTGTCATTCACGGGTATAGGATATTCCTTGTACAAACATTATTAAACCAACAATGAATTCCTCCGTACTTGAGATTTAAGACGTCTTATTCTGTAAGGGTGTTTATACGAGGGGTGGGATTATGTGTTAAATAATGAAATACTTTGTAAAAATGTGTTCAATTGGGGTAGTTTTATTGAAGGATCAAAGGAGTTGTTGATAAATTAACTCTTTCTCACTTTCCAACTCTTCTACACTTTATCGCTCTTACTTTCTCACTTCCTGTCTCTATCTGTCATTCCAGTAAAGGCCCCCTATAGTGAGTACGGGATTGGCAATTCCGAAAGTTTCTAACTTGATTTACTTTATTTTTGCATATAGTTCTGAGATAGATCCCTCTCTTTCACTTTTTCTATCAGGTCTCTCTTGACCAACTCTTGTTATTATCTGACCCTTTTGCTATTAGAGTAATCGAGGGCTAGAAGTGTTGTTACTTCATTTTTTTTGTTAGGTGCTGATGTTTCGTTTTTAAACAACACTGGAAACACATCTCTCTTTCTCTTTTCCATCTTTCTTCCCTACTTCCATTTCCCTTTCTCCTCTGTTGATCTCTTGCTTTTTCCATATCTGTTTACCTCTTTTTCCTACCACTCACTTTGTCTCTACCTATCTCTCAATCCCGTACAACTCTTCCTACATTTTCCTCATCTCCTCTCCTTTTTTCCAACTACTCTCCATCTCACTTTCCTTAATCCTCTTTCCTGTGTAACACCCACTTTCCCACTAGCTCCTCCTCTAACTTTCTTTTTCTCCCTCTATTACTCACCTATACCTTTCTCTCCCTTTCTTCACTATTTCATTTACCACTCTCCTCCTGAGTTACTACATTTCTCTTATTTATTCTTTATCCTTCCACTTTTCCTCTCTCTCTTTCTCTACCACTTTTGTTCTGACTCCCTCCCACCGTCATTATCTATTTAATCCTCTCTCTCTCTGGCTATCCTCTATTACTCCTCCCTTGCTTCTCCTCTTCTTCTTTTTTAACCACACTCTATCTCATTTCCCCCTTTCTATTTTCCATAACACATTCCTTCCCACTTGCTCTTCCTCTAATTTTCTCTTTCTCCCTCTATCACTCACCTCTCCCCTTCTCTTAACAATCTTAGTCAATCTCTCCTTTCACTCTTTCCTTTTATATTACACCTACCACTTTCCTCCTGGCTCCCTACAGTTTTCTCTTCCTTTATATCTCCACTTTTCTCTTCTCTCTTTCTCCTAACATTTTTCTTCTTACTTTCTCCCACCCCATTTTCTATTTTTTCCTCTTCTATATATATATATATATATACTCTACTACTATCCCTCCACTCCTTCTCCTAGCCCTCTAACTTCACTCACTTTTTCTACCACTCTACCTTAGGACTTTCTATCTTTCTATTCACTCTCTTTCTATACCACTCCCCCTCTAACTTTCTACTTAAATTTCTTATAAAGATTCAAAGTTTTATATTGTTTATGGATATTATGTTTACTTGTTTCACATAAAAAGGGAATGTTTTGTGGTGGGAAAATATAGTTATGTTTTCCCTCAAATGTTTGTTTTTAAATTTTCAGAGCCCACAGAGTAATGTTTGTCTGTTGTGTGTACTGTCTCCTACTCTAAAATCGAGTGCATCAACTATGATCAAATTTGGTGTGAGAACCATATTGTTTAGCGTTTTTCAAAATTACTTTTTTTTGTTATAAACAATATGCTCCTGCACAACGGAAGTAAACTATTAGTCTTAACTCCGCAAACTAAAAGTTTAAATTGCTTCTATCTAGCACATTAAAATTATAATTTTAACTTGATATCAAAAAGTGATTGCAATATTTCCAATGTAAGTCCTACCCACACAAAATTAATAAAACAATATCCATTGATAGTTTTAATTCGTTGTGTCTAATTTGTCCTTGTAAATATTCAAAGATTAAGAATTGTATATAAACAATAGGTTATAACGAAGTGGACAATTACTGCTTATTCATGATTGGCTCATCAAGGAGGCAATCACAGCCTGCAACAGCTGATTAAACATTTGCATATAGGCCTACTAATGTTGCATCTGTGGTTAGCTAATCATCATTGTTGTTGATTGTTTAGTTTATAAACACAGTAAATGTTTTATAATATTGAAAAAGAAATTAATTGGAGTTTATTAAGTGCGAGGAAAACGAGGTTCTGTTCTAAGACAACTATTTGATATTTCATCTTAAGTGTTCGTGTTTGTTATGCAGTTATGGCCAAATGTGTCGACCTATCGTTTTGAAACTTTAGGTTAGGTTAGGTTAAGTTATGTTCTTTACTCCTTAGACGATATATGTACAGTATATATACGTAGTTTTTGAAGAGAATTTTTGTTTTCTCCCTCCTATATAATTCAAACGCGTGAACCGATTTTAATCACATTTTCTATGTCGTTATATTTTTGCTATATCGCGAGACGTTATACTTTTTTATAACTCAAATTTTGTTCAAGCACAGTCTTTAAGAAGAAAATAATGCAACGTATTGGTTGCCATCTCTCTAAGAATATCAGTTCGTATTGGGGGGGGGGGCGTAAAAAATTAGGCATGGGCCTGTTATAAATCACGTAATCTCAGAATCGGCTCTACCGATTTCGTTCAAATTTTAGTGTAATGTAAAAATTAATAACTTAACCTGTGTGAAAAATGGCAAGTAAAAAATATAATTTGATTTTTAAAAAATTAACTTGGACCGCCGTCAAATTAAAGATCAATTTGAATCTAATACGTTTTATCTTAAGGGCGTATTTACAGCTTAAGTAGTGTAAACTTTAGCCCTTATTAATATATTTTAAAAGACTACCCCATAGTTCATTTTAATTACCGATCTGACGTTTTTGTTGACGATAGTTTTGCACAGCTGATTTACATATCTATCTACAGTTAAACTTGTGCATTGGTATATCAATCTATACTATTACATGTTAAACGTCAACCAGAATGCCTTCTAATATGCATTGTACTGTAGTGACTTAACATTAATTACTCCCCCGCTACACATTCCTCACATCTAGTGACATAAATCACTCTAGAGGTCATCAAATCACTCCGTTGAACAGATCACACGAACAAACGAGGGCATTTAGGCATGCCGCAGGACTATTTATAGGTACTTGACCAAGGTCAAACTACACGCTCTGAAGAGTATGTTAGTGTATTGCGCATGTAAAGAATATTTAGAAGTCCCATTCGTTAACAGAAAAAAATAATGGATAATAAATCATTATATTTACTGAATTTTTTTTAAAGAAGAAAAAATGAGAAAAGGTGGCCGATTGACACACTGTTAAATTTTTGGAATTATTACGTCTTTCTCGATAACATAAAAGTATAGATATAAAGTATATAATACATTAATAGACATGATTATAAGAAAAAGAAAACAATGAACGCAATCACGCTACTTACCCGTCTCATAATAAAATGTAATACAAGCAGATCCTATAAATGTATCCCCAAAAGTTGTTTTTATGGAATTTGTAGGAAATGTTACATTGTTTTGCTAGATCAAGGGGTCTTATCTGGTTTGTTTTAAACAGTTGTGATACGGGTTTAACCTTGTAATTAATTGTGTGTATCATTATGTTCTTGACATCAGAGAGGCCCTAACACGCCCTCTAATAATGTCTCCACTCGCTTCGCTCGTGTCAATGTCTCAGCCCTTACGTAGCTCTAAACTGTGCATGTCTTAAGGAGCCTCTAATACGCTGCACAGTGGTTCCAAATCCCAAAAAGCTGGACAAAATTTAAAAAAAAAATTGTATATAGGGATTTTATTGTTCCTAATTCAATAGGTAAGTATTTGGGTTATGAAATGCCGTAGGTAGTTTGTGTTTATATCTTATACCTAAACTAAGGGACGAATTCAGAAGTAACCCTCGAACGGCATTCATCGCATGAGAACAATAGCCGAATTTTTACGTACATTTTAAAATAGAAAAGCGTGTAGTGAATCGATATTCAAGATGTAAAATGGAATCATCTTCTAAAAGTAAGTAGAATAATAGTGCAATGTAAAATTTAGATAATTAAATTGCAGAAATTTAAAATTAATAAATTAAAATTAAAATATTTTCAAACACAAAAAAAGTTATTTGCACCATCGTGTTCGGTCAAAATTGTACCGTAGTCTTATTTGATAGACTAATATTAAAACATATAACAAAAAGCTATCTGCTATTAAGTGCTATTCTGTTTGAAGTGCAATTTTTTATGTAAACAGTTTGAAAATTTCGTCGATGATTAAATTAATGGATTCATGAATTTAATATTATATAAGAATTGATTTTGAGGTATTCTTTACATGAGATTATTGTACAAACATAAAATATATAAGTTTTAATAATTACATCAATTAAAATTTAAAATATATCTAATTATAATAATTAGTAAGTGGTCATGAAGTAACATTGATCAGTTTGAACAGTTCGCTATAGTTACAGGTGGAAAATTTATTGAGTTATATCTATGGTTTTATATGACAACTTCCATGCATATAATTCCCATGCATGGCCGTGAAATAATTTCTTCCGCATTATGGCCGTTAGGGTAGTTGTCTGAAGATGCACAAAAATCACGTAAAAATTACATTAAAAGATTTTGAAAAGATTTCTCGCGAAAATGAAGCCGCACAAAAACAACGGAGTAATATATGTTTAACACTTTTAATTTCTTCAGATATTTTATTACGAGTCTAAGGAAATTACCCCAAAAATGTTTATGGTCTTCGAAAACCCTGGATTTACTGAAACCTCCAGCTGTAGCGGAATGTAACATAAGTGAATATTCAACTGATTACTCGAAGACTGATTACAATGAATCATCAGAAAAGTCCTCTGTGCCGATTTATTTTGTAGATAAAACTTCTTTTTTTTAATATACTAATTTTTTGTAAATATACATTTTTTTAAATTTTAACATCAGATTCTTAATAAACATGCCCAAAAACTCCACCATACTGATTTTCATTCAAAACAACAATTTTGTCAAACATATTGGATCTGACAGTTTGTTTTTTGAAATTTTAATATCAGATTTTTAATCAACATGACCGAAAATTCCACTATAAAGAATTTCATTAAAAAATAACAATTTTCCGACATTTTTTCAGCCATATTCGATCCTCCATTTTTTTTTATTTTTTTTTTTTTATAAATGTTAACATCAGATTCAATTAAAAGTATTTTTCGACACGTTATTGTTGTCGCTATACAGCCATTATTTTGTTACGGACGTGACAGTTACATGCATTACAACTTGGAAAAAAAGAAAAATTAATTTTATTTTGTAAATTGTTAAAGCTCAACTGGTAGGTAATTTTTTATACTATTTTTGCACTAAATTTGAAAATGATCATATTATTGGTTCAACTAAGTTGGAGTTACGGACGTGACTTGAAAAGCATCTGTCTTCTGACATACTGTTACCATTGTTAATAAGTCTGTTAATTTCTTGGGAAAATTATGAATTAAATTTTTGTCAGCTTATCTTAAGATAAATACCTTCTCAGAAACATTAGTGTTCAATCTTAAAATCCTGGAATATTTCAATTAAAAAATTGATAAAACGTTACGGACGTGACACTGGTTTGTTACGGACGTGACAATAAACTCAACAGTCTGTTAAAAGTACTTTATTTTAGATTAAAAAGTTTTCAGTGCTCTTCTTACATTCTTTTTAGTTAAAGTAGGACTTATTTGATCTATAAAAGAACATAAACAAACTTAATTACATCTTAAATATGTGTTTGAATCAGGAGGAATTATTGTGAAATTGTTAGAAAAATGTATTCATTATTAATGAAACAGTTATCATGTTTGTAAGCCACAATAACTTGTTCATAAAGTTCAATGATATTCTTGGTAATTTACTGACAATTAGTCACTGATAAATATAAAGTGACTAGATGTATACCAACTTCAAAGATGAAAATATCCACAAAATAAAGAATTCTGCTACAAGATATTGTTGGTAATATTAGGTTAAGGTATTTTAAGACTTTAATAAACTTTTTACTGAGAAATTCAGAAAATAATTTTTTTAGTGTTAGGTGTATGTTTGTAAAGAATGGCTGTATGGTTGTAGTCTGTACGTAAGCACGATAGCGGTCGTAAAAATTGTGACAAAACATGAAATCTGATGTAAAGCACCACAGTGTGTTCGTATAGAATCCTATTGAAAGTTAAATAAATAGAATTGAAAATATCAAAATTGCAGCCATTTAAATTTTTTGTGTTCCTATCTCTTGTATTGTTTAACTTATAACACAATAAATTATTTTTAAAAATCAGTTTTCAATTCTGCATATTATCTCTATCAAATAGCGAAGTTATTATGAAAAATGTAATTTCGAGCAATTAAAAAGTTTAAGGGTGAGCACTTATCACTGGAATAAAACAACAGATAACATACATAAAATTGTATTTCAACCAATTTTATGGAGTTGTAAATTTTTAACTTAACTACATTTTACAACTCAAAGAACGACTCTCTGTACCTCAACTTTATTTAGATGTTTCCCTCCAGTTCATATATAAATATCAATAGATAGCCTAATATTTACAATTTAAAAGTTGTGTTTTATACCATTGATAGTTCACATATTATTAACAAATTCCCTCCTATTGCATCAGTCTACCTTTCGATAAGATTACATGTCTGTATGGTTCTGCATTTCGTACCATTAGGAAGATTCTTCAGAAGACGTAGTATAATCAGCTGTTGATGGATGGAGGTACGCAGGCGCGCAGGTCATTTCTCAGCTGTGATTGACAGGACAATACTACGCATTGATCGGACAAATCCCCCTCCTCCTCTTGACGAATTAACACAACAAAAAGCGAGGCTATCAATAATCGTCAATATTACAGCTTTAACACCTGTGCTGCCCGGGAGGTGAGAGGGTTTGTAATTATTACAAGCTCCTAGACATCGTCTCTGTGTGTATGTTTTACCATTCAATATTTTACTAGAATTATTTTATGAAAACTCGATATCAAAATCGTAATTTCATTTAGAATGTCCATAACCGTCTTACGTCATTGAAGTGGAGATAACTATAGAAATTTTTAATGAAAGTTTATGTTTACCTAGTTGTTTAACGACAAAAAACCTCTCCGCCTTATAAAAAATGGAAGAATATAGAATGAAAAGAGCTGGAATACTCTAATAACCTCAGTGTCGGAAAAGAACCAGAGTTGCTTAGGAGAGACCTGACGATAAAGATGAAAGTCAAGGATCTAACCCAACCCAAGACTAAATGGAAAAAAAGTGTAGATTCAGCTACCATCCCTTGGGTTTGCCACACAATTACTCACTGTAATTTGCGCACCTGAGGACAAACAAAATTTAATAAACTGTGTATTACAAAAACTATTCGACCGCTCATCGTATTTTACTCATAATTACAACTCAAAATTTGTAGCGACGAAGGAATCATTAATTTACTAAAATTCAAATATACTAACTCTTAAATCAACTCTAATCATTTTTACTTTGACACATATACAAAATATGAAGAATACTAAATGAAAGGTCAAAAAAGTGATGTCAAATTATCCGCGGATTTATCTATTTTGATTAGAATAAATATCATAACTTTTAAATTCATCACGTGACTTTTTTGTTATTTTAAATATGACATGTTTCGGGACTTCTATCCCATCATCAGATATAGAAGTCCGGAAACGTGTCATATTTAAAATAACAAAACAGTCACGTGATGAATTTAAAAGTTATGATATTTATTCAATTACTGACCTGATTACTAAAAAATATCTGTTTTGAGTCATTGAGCCCAAAAAATAGAAGTTTGTTGGACTTTTTCTGTGTGCAGTGCTCTACTGTCCAAACAAATGGACCGATTTTGAATTACATTTTATATATGGATATATTTTAAAACTTGAAATCCGAGACATTATATTTACATGGTGGGGTCCAAGAGGCTCCTCTATAAATAAATCATTCAAAGCAATAACGTGAATGCGAGCCTATACTGTACCTTCTACCATAATGAAGTATCATAATCATATTAGGGCTCTAAGTCTTAAATATAACACAAGTAGATTTTCAGTAAAATGTCAAATATATTGTTACATAAATTAATAGATACGAAATACACCTATTAATATGTGACACAATAGGTTTGATAGAAAAGGCCTTTTCGACCCTCTACTTCTCTTTTCACCAACACTTGATCCCTTCACACTGATATTAAAATATTCGAGAGCTTGGAGTCTTTCTCTAAAGTTATTTTCTTATAAGGTTTTAGTCTTTAAACAACAATTTATAAAAAAAAAAACTTTTTTCTGGGATTTGGCGAAACGGATTGGTGCTTTACTTTTTATGTCATTAAAATTTGAACAAAATCAGAAAACCAATTTTTAGAACTCTCTTTTTTTTTTTAACAAAGAAAATCTGATAAAATTAAAATATTTGTGTCTGGGCTTTGCAGCAACCCTATATTTTATTTTAAAGGAAAAATTACTTTAAGACATGACCAAAATATCCTCACAAATAACACATAATCAAAATCAGTCAACTAGTAAAGTTAGGTTATGTTTTGTTAGGTTAGGGCAGGTTACGTTAGGTTAGGATAGCACTGCCTAGACTTCATTCCCGGAACACGTTTCTGAATTTCACCTAGCCACAAAACAACCTTTTTTCCCGTGATATCATTTCTTTGATTGCTGACTGATCACATTACTTTCTCTATACTACATGTATCTGAGAGAGTAAATTGAAATACTCAAAACAGGAATTGACAATCAAATAAGAACAGTTTAATAAACAAATTTCGCTTAACCAGTGTTTGTATTGTTGAAAGATAAAAAGACGTTAATGAGTGGATAGAAACGAAGGTGTGATAGGTTTGATAATTTGTCTGAAGTCTGTGGCTGCATGATTTACAGTTTAAAGTCATTAGATAGATCGTTTCATTATGACAGACACCAGAGTTGGTGGGGTTTTAAATTCACAGGCATAGCACAATTATAAACATTAATGCTTCGATTTCCTCGAGAAGGTTTTGTAAGACTCGACTGGAATGATCGCTTGGGTTCTTTCAGGATAAATTGTTACAGAAGAAGCGTTCAGATGTGTTTGAATGAGTTTGCCTTAGGAGTGATTTGAAATTTTTTTTTTTACATAAGTAGAACAATGAAGGTAGGAAATACAGGAGGATAATTGAATAATTTCTATTGTGGGTATGCTTCAACTATTTAATGTTTAAGTTATGTTTGTCATTTTACTTACCCAGTATATTAAGTAAGTTAAATTTTAAAATCATCTAAAATTTCAACCTCCTGTTTTTGACGTTTAATGGGCTCAGGTAACCGAAAAAGTTATCTTAGATATTAAGTCCGTCAGTTGTCGTTCCCTGCAGGATAGCAGGATAAATAATTAAGATACGAACATTAAATTTGATATAGGGAAATATAATGTGCCCATACCTAACTGAAAACTAAAATTTGAAATAAAATGGCGATATTTTTTAATACTTTTTTATTCATACCTCTTTTGTTATTCGATATATAACACACTAAATTATATAAAAATTCGCAAATTACAATTCTACATGTAATGGTACCAATCCCACTGTTCTACGATGACAAATAGTAAAGTTATAGTCAAATATAATTTCGAACCCTGAGCTCGCAAGGTAATGTGATATTCGTGTAATAACGAGATCCTGCAGGATCGAATCACCGACAGGACAGTAGCGAGTGGAGTTTCCTTCATATATATATGCTCAGTTTTTAGACCGGCCAGTTCTGAGACACTCACGTGAGAAGCGAGTAGATTTATATATATATATATATATATATATATATATATATATATATATATATATATATATAATTACGATTATGCGAAAAAAGTGCATAACGAATAAAGCGCACATACAGATATGTGCGAAGAAAGCGCACAAGGGCCAATGTGACAGTTTAGGGTAGGGGTTACGTTACCAGGAAAGGAATACTTGGAGGTGAGTCATCACGCAATACAATAACTCAGGTACATTTCTCCTGACCATCCACCACAGTTCACCCCTTCAGGTGTGTCATCACCTATCCTAACCTAACTCGCTTCTTCGACTACTTCGTCGAACAATGGCTGCATAATGACGAAATTTCTTTGAATTGTGGAATTGCTATGCTAGGCGACACAGGACTACGAACGCAGTGGAAGGTTGGCACAACAAAATCAACAATCTTCTTGGACGACCCAACACCAAAATCAGAGATGTCATACTTTGTTTGAAAAGTGAAGGGGAGGAATCTTCTTGTGTGTACATGAGGATAGAACTGAATTTACCTGGGGAAAGGGGGAAGAAAACGTACGTCGAGTTAGATAAGAAACTGGAAAGAACTGTGAAGAAGTATGAAGAAAATGGCAACATCAAAGCGTGTTTAAAGACAGTTTCATATCTACAAAAACATAGCTAGACCTTCTGTCAAGAAAAAAGCAAGACAAGAAAAGAATGTAAATAGTAAACAGATAATATTGACTAAGCTACATTCATGCTGATTTAAAACAAGCCTAAGTATACTGAAACTGTAAATATATGTAAAATGTTACCATTGACAAAGCTACACTTTTGCTGATTTTGAATAAGCCTAATTATACTGATAAGACTGTAAATATATTTAAAAAGTTAACATTGACGAAGCTATACTCATGCTGATTAAAAATGCTATACTCACGCCTAAATGATTAAAAAGTATTTAGTATTTAATCATTTAGCCAGTCCAAATCCTGGATAAAGTGTGATGGGGATCAGAAACTAATTAATTCAACTTTTATTTTCTGTGTAACATTCATTATTTCTAAGAAGATAGGGGCTGGATTCCTTTTGTAACTCCAAAAGGGTTAACTTCGCAGTGCGCTTTTTTCGCTGTACGCTTTTTTCGCGACACCATAATTACGAGGTTCATAAAACCTGTGTAACAACTGTTTTAAACAAACCTACCCTACCGGACCCCTTTATGTAACAATACAATTTAATGTTTTCTACAAGAACCAAGAAACCAACTTTGGTGGGCGTATCATATTGACGTCATTTTGTTGGGTATATGTCAGTTATTTAAGGTTGAAATTTGTAATTGTTATTCAAGTTCAAAGTGTGTTCTTTTCCAACCCTGAGGCTATTTGAGTATTCTAGGGTTAGGGGTCTTTATTTTATCTTTCTTCTTTTGTATTAGGTGGTGATGACTGTGAGGTTTTTCCTCTTCAATTAAACGACAAGGAAATAAATTATTCATTTGCGAAAAGCTTATGGTATGTTACACCGTTAAACTCTTATGAATAGTTAAGAAAGATGATAGTTGACGCTTTCCAAATATATCAGGAACACTGTGGAAATATTCGTATCATTTGGTTATTATCTATAGAACAAAATTAAAAAAAAAACAAAGTGATTAACATCGTCGTGATACTTACCCAGCCCATAGAATATAGCAAGCAGATTTTTTAAATGTAATAGCCAAAATTTGGTTTCTAGGGCCATGTTGAAAATTAAGTTTGTTTAAAACCGATGTTACCCGAGTTTTCTGAACCTCTTAATTGTTTTTATAACTTCTTTTTTTAAGTCGGCTTTTTTTAAAAATCATCTCTCTCTTCGGCTCTTGTTTCAACTTCTACGGGCCTCCATGATGTATATATGTTGAGATAGGTATAATTTGTAAAACTATACTTTTTGACTCGGTAAGCCTCAAAACGGATATTTCCATAAAAAACTTAGAATCAATTGTTTGCCTTATATGAAAACTTAACATTGATTTTTTGCTTCATCTGAAAACTTAGCATCAATTATTGCTTCATCTGAAAACTTAACATCGGTTGTTTGCTTCATCTGAAAACATAACATCAATTGTTTGCCTTACCTGAAAACATAAAATCGATTATTTGCCTCACCTGAAAACTTAGCATCGATTGTTTGCCTCATCTGAAAACTTAACGCCAATTATTACTTCATCTGAAAACATAACATCAATTGTTTGCCTTACCTGAAAACATAAAATCGATTATTTGCCTTACCTGAAAACTTAGCATCGATTGTTTGCCTCATCTGAAAACTTAACGTCAATTATTACTTCATCTGAAAACGTAACATCGATTGTTTGCTTCACTTGAAAACAAAACATCGATTGTTTTCTTTATCTCAAAACTTAACATCGATTGTTTACCTTATCTGAAAACATGAAATCGATGCTTTGCGTCATCTGAAATCTTAACATCAATTGTTTGCCTCATCTGAAAACTTAACATCGATTGTTTGCTTCATCTGAAAACATAACATCAATTGTTTGCCTTACCTGAAAACATAAAATCGATTATTTCCCTCACCTGAAAACTTAACATCAATTGTTTGCCTCATCTGAAAACTTAACATCGATTGTTTGCTTCGTCTGAAAACATAACATCAATTGTTTGCCTTACCTGAAAACATAAAATCGATTATTTGCCTCACCTGAAAACTTAGCATCGATTGTTTACCTAATCTGAAAACTTAACGTCAATTATTGCTTCATCTGAAAACGTAACATCGATTGTTTGCCTCACTTGAAAACAAAACATCGATTGTTTTCTTTATCTCAAAACTTAACATCGATTGTTTACCTTATCTGAAAACATAAAATCGATGCTTTGCGTCATCTGAAATCTTAACATCAATTGTTTGCCTCATCTGAAAACTTACCATCGATTGTTTACCTAATCTGAAAACTTAACGTCAATTATTGCTTCATCTGAAAACGTAACATCGATTGTTTGCCTCACTTGAAAACAAAACATCGATTGTTTTATTTATCTCAAAACTTAACATCGATTGTTTACCTTATCTGAAAACATAAAATCGATGCTTTGCATCATCTGAAATCTTAACGTCTTACTTTTACCTCACTTGAAACCTTAACACTGATTGTTTTCCTTATCTCAAAACATAACATCAATTGCTTTCGTCATCTGAAAACGTAACATCGATTGCCTGCCTCACTTGAAAACTTAATATTGATTGTTTTCCCCATCTCAAAGCTTTTCTAATTGGTAAAATATTTAGAAATAGAAAGAGGACGACAATATGACTATATATTGAGGAAGAGAGACAGTAAACTCTGATAGGTATTCATTTTAATGGAGAGAAATGGACCATATTTATCTCGGCTTTTGTTCCCACTATTCAGTGTCCAATACGCTACTCTCTGTTATTAGAACTTGCAAGACAATGAATGCTCTTTAAACTTGTGCATTCACAACTTTTGGTTTTCACAAAATGAAGAAAGTTTTAGAAATGATTGGTTCAGGATCGTCTGCTAAATAATCTTTTCCGTTTAAAATTTCAAAGTTATTATTTCAAACGATTTATTAAAATATGCTATTTTTAATATGATAGAACCGATTAGGCGAGGAGAACTTATTTAATAACAAAATTTGTTTGTTTAAGTATTAGCGAAGTTTTAAAATATAACACACAGAAAAGTATAACGAATTAGAGATGCGCAGTATGATTGTGTACATGCGTGGCAGATTGACAGTCAAGCATAGCTTCTCAATGTTATCCCTTTCCTGCACCAACTATGTCTAATATTTCATTAAGATCTCCTTCATGGAAACATTGACACTTGTAACTATGAAATGTCCACCGATCCTATCCTTAACAATTTGGCATTATTTTATCACAAGTATACAGAGTGTTTAATAATTTATGGACTTTAATTTGTCAGCGTGACATTTGCAAACTTTAAAGAAGACAAACATATAACTACATTTCCCGTTTCAGTCGTACTTTGTAGTTTTACGTCTTTTATTTCTTGGTAGAAAACGTTTGTCCATTACTAGATTATAAAGTTACATTAAATCATGTTTTGTGTGAATAATAATAATAAAAGTGCTTTATAACAGACTTTTTTTCAGTTACACAAAAATACAATAATTTTAAAGAAAGAAACTGCCTTGATTAAAAACACTTCTCTCGTGGTCACACAAGAGTCCGAAGGGTTACTGTCTTTTTTTAATAAACACAAAATGTTTAATCAATTGTTGAATTTCTCAATTTATTTAAATCTATATTGCCAGGATAATTTGCAATATTTATAAAGAGAAGACCAGTCTTTACTATTCAACATTCTTTCATCTCTAATGGAGTTATTGAAATTCCAATACCCTAAGATGAAAATATAAGTCAAATTTTGTAAATTTTACAATACCTGTAATTAAAAAAAAATTAATATAATATCTAATAACACAAAAACCATTTTTTTTATAATAAAATTAAGAAGAGCACATATTTTCCTACTTGAAAAAACGTTTTTAGGTGCTTGTTTTCCTAAAACTGAAACTGGTAAACACAGAAAGAAACCAAAAAACTAGGTCTGAGCTTGTCAAAAATAAAACAAGCATATTTAGAAATCCACAAGTTGCCATAACTATACACTAACACAATAAATAGGATACTACAAAATGACTAACCGAGCAAAAGGTATGCATGCCAACGGAGAAGTTACCTAACAGGTTTTTAATGTGAACAATCTTTCTACCTTCTCTCAATATATTAGTCAGAAAGAATTATTAAACCCTTGCTGAAAATAATTTGGAAAATATAAATTATGTTGTCAAATTTTAATTCAGTGTTAATCGAATGAAACCATAACAGCTTTTATTTTACAATAGATTTTCTTCTATACCTCTTTTGATCAGTTGAAGTTATTTGTTATTTCTCGTAATTTGTAGTTTTATTCACATGCAGTTTTATTGAGTATTGTAGTCTTAATTGTTTCAGGGAATTCAATTATTTTTCTTTTATGTACTTTATGAAAACGTGAGCTCCTTCAGTTACTTGAGTAGTCTCCTGAACTGTAAGAACACGGTCACAGTAGAAATTAATAAAAGGCTCATGACCGGGGACAGAACTTATTTCCAATATCCAAAGTAAGCATCTGCAATTAACCCTTCTGTCTAATAATTTGTGAGTCAAACTGTACAAGTAAGTTGTGACTTATGCATAAGAATCGTGGACCGTGTCAGCTGGTGACGAGTATACATTACACATATTTGAGAGGAAAATTATGAGAAAGATATAGGTCCTGTAACAGAGGAAGAAAGATGGTGAATAGGAACAAGCAAAGAAATTGAAGCTATACTCCAGAAGTTATACATAAACATAATGAGGTTTGTGAAGTCTCGGGGTTGGTATGGTTTGACATGTGGAACGTATGGACAAATAGCGAATAAAAAAAGTGGTAACATGGGAAAGAGGACGTGGAATCCCAAGGAAAGATAAAAGTTATAGAGGAAGACACGAAGAATATGTACTGATAGATAGTGGGTAAGGGTGTTGTATAGCTAGGGATGGAGCGAATTGTGAGGGAGGGTAAAGCCCATCCAGAGCTGTAGCGCTAAGAAAAGTAAGTACATAAAGCTATGGACATTCAGATAAATTAGTTTAAAAATAAGATAGTTTTGGCTTAAAATCAAGGCTGATATCCAGTTGCACCGACGGTCGAAGGAATTTGCAAGGGTCGAAACATTCCTCCGTACGAAAAGTGTCTAGTTGCACCGGTGGTTAAAATCTACCAGGAAATACCTTTCTTTACTTACACTTACTGAACTTTGACATAACTATTAAACGGTTCTATACCTTTAACGGTATACCGTAAAACATTAAAGCGTATGTACACACATAATAATAATAATAATAATAATAGGGATGATAAGAAAAATTAGTAAATTACTATATAATATATATATATATATATATATATATATATATATATATATATATATAATATATACTATATATAACCTAACCTAACCTAACCTGACCACCGGGGCAACTGGAACACCCCCCAAAAGGGGCTCCGGTGCAACTGGACACATCAGTTTGGGGCTGATCCCTGACCACCGGTGCAATTGGACATCTCCCAAAATCAAACCTTAAATGACAGCCATTTTGACATTTTCATTATGATTTTTCTAAATTTCAATAGGGTTCTATATGAGTACACTACAGTCCTATATCGGAAATTAGTCTGTAATTATTTTCTCGGTTTCTTCAGGTCATAAAAAGTAGTAAAAAAACAGTAGTCGAAATTTTTGAAGATTGTCAAACTTAGCATATATATATACTTCGTATACTGGGAAAGTATTAACTTATAATTGTGTAAGTAAAATTTAAATGACGCTAATTTAAGCAAAGGTGTAATATTTCCGGTTAATTCCACGCAAGGTGTGACTTCAAGGTCTAACTTTAAACTCCCGAAAGCAAGGTAAAACGTTGTTCACTCCGATAAAACCGTAAAGTAAATTCCCGTTAGTATGAACACCTTTGGTCATTTCACTTCGGATTTGTTAGCTTGTGTTAGTGCTGTTCTGTGAACTTGTCGTTTTGTTTTATCATGTTTTTATATTAATCTTAGTTATTTCGAACTTTTAGATGTTACTTAAGCCCTGATTTGCTTCATTTCATTTTTTTTTAATGTGTTTATGTTCTAAATTTATCACTTGATGACAGAAGTAGATTCATTCGCTATAAATGTCGTGTATTAATTTCCCACTAGCCAAATATTAACAAAAGTATGAATAAATTATCCTAATACTATACAAAATCCGTAATTATTCAAAAAATTTAAAACTGAAAAAGTTCCGAGTTCCTTATCCCAATATCAGCAAGTTATTGCAGTATTACTTCCAATGTAAATCCTACCCACACAAAATGTACAACACAATATCCATTGATAATTTTAATTCCTTGTGTCTAATTTGTCCTTGTAAATATTCAAAGAGTAAGAATTGTATATAGACAATAGGTTATAACGAAGTGGACAATTACTGCTTATTCATGATTGGCTCATCAAGAAGGCAATCGCAGCCTGCAACAGCTGATTAGACATTTGCATATAGGCCTACAGATGCATCTGTGTTTATCGTCTCTTCTTGCTTTAAGTAATGATTATTTTATTCTCATATACGTACTACGAGAAAATTATATGAAGAGTTAAACAATTTGATCATGGTACTTACCCAGCCCTATCATACAGTGTAGTACTGAATGGACGTCGGCTAGGCCCTAACTGGGGGTACAGGGTAACTGTGTATAAAAAATATTAAAAACGTTTCCCTCGTGTCCAGTATCACGGCGTTAGCAGTAATCAAAGCTGTGTATCTACGCTCGTGTCGGAAGTTTCTTGGAACTATCACATTTACTTGGATGTTCAGGTTTGGAAATTACATTTTTAACAATAACTTCGCTATTTGTCCTCGTAGAGATTTGAGGTTGGTACAATTACAAACAGAATTAAAATCTGCAAATTTGTAATTGGTTTAATGTGTTATAAGTTGAACACACAAAATATGAACAACAAAACTCTTTAAAATGGCCGCCATTTTGACATTCGTTTATTCTGAATTTTAATAAGGAAGATGAATATACTATAGTCCCCTACACCAAATTGCATATTCATATCTTAATTTTTTTACCCGGTCGTGTTTTTAGACGTCTCGACGATGGATGGACGGCATGTCAAAAACTTCTTTTTTTGGTTTCCTTGACCTATTAAACGTGAAAGTCAGTCAAAAAACGTTGAACGATTTTTTGCAATTAACAAACTTACCATACACTTCGTACATTTTGTACAATTTTAGCGGAAATCTCTGTCTTATGAATTCTAAAACCAAAATTATGCCAGGGGTTGTGCGGGATACAACTATAATCTTTTAATCCTTGAATTCGTCTTGGTAGATATATATTTTCTAGTTGTTTAAAAAAAACAACCTTTCGGTCACATCATTTAAAAAGAGAGGAAGAAAAGAGCATAAAATAAAGACCCCTAGCCCTCGAACACTCTTATAACATCGGGGTCGGAAGAGACCAAAAGCCGGTCAAGAGAGACATGAGGAGAGATGAATGAGAGGGATCTAACCAAGTGAAAAATATTTTTATTTATAAAAGATCCATGATGGGATAAGTAAGATCCAAAAAGCATAGTATTTCGGTTTCTTACTCTCTGTATACAATGTGTAGGGTATTCTATTCATCAATTTGAGCTCTTCTCAAATTTTTATTTTCAATAAATATTACATTTCTCCTATTTTCTTTGCAATTTAGTCGACATTATGCAAATTATCTTCAATTAGACAATCTCATTGGGTTATAATTGTACACATTTTAGTTTTTCGATTATCACTGGTACATAATTACACATTACTGATATTTTCTACAAATTGACACCAATTTCATAATTATATCATTTTTTACTGCCCAAACGTCGCGAGGCATCGATATTTACAGTATTTAATCGTAAGTTATACAGCTCACCCACACATTACTACACACCCCATACTATCCACCCTCTAACCAACTAAATTTAAATCATACCATTTGAAGTTTACGAGATATAACCGCGACAAATCTTGTTATTTTGTTATTGTTTCTTTATTCAGATCCGAATTTAGAGACGCGTTAATTTTTTTTTATAATTATGAACTCTGTATGTCGTGGTCTATTAATGTCTCTGTATGTGCAGCCCGAATGAGATACATCTAGAAGAGTTATTGTTGTATTTGAATTAACCGTCATAAGACCAAAACACAAAATCTAGATCTTACAGGTTTTGAAAGATTTCTAAAGTTCAAATAAAAGACAGTCTTCTAAAAAACTGACAGTTTTGAAGTTATGGCTTTAAAATGAGAAATCTCCTCAGAGGCTCACTTTTTGTAAGTACATTGCAATCCCGAGTAAACATTTCCCATACCCTTGGGTTAGATCTCTTTAATGTTTACTGAATATTTTCTATTAGAAATATATTCCCAGAGTTTGAAAATATCTTTCAGGTGCTTACTTATGGTGAGTGCGTGTAGTAATCTCGAGTACCCTGGATCTACACCTATCTTCATCTAGTTTTTTGTTGAATCCTTTCATCTTTCCTACAAAGTCTCTCCTAAGCAAATCTTGTTCTCTCCCGACCCCTAACACTAATAAAGTATTCAAGTGCTAGGGTGTTTTTATTTTATCTTCTTTTCTTCCTTTTTTCATAATATGATGATGACTAAGAAGTTTTTCGCTTTTAAACAATAAAAAAAACCATTGCAAAATTAAAATAAACCATTTGACCTATAACTCTACCATTCGAAAGACAGACATTCTAAACAAATTTGTTTTTAAGCTAAGCGATCCTCAAATAGTATATTTCTTCATTATTGGACCCAAAGTGAAGCTTTTCAATACAAGCTCAAGATTAATTTGAAAATGAGCGAGGATCGAAAAGCTTTTTTTGTTTTGGTCCAAGTGATGAACTATATTTTTCGTTATACTGCAAATAATATAAGAAAACAATTTCACAAACACTAAAATGTTATAATCAATTTACCTTCAAATCGATGGTTACTGTTTTAACAGTTATTTACAATCGAGAGTATCGGTTGATTTTTTATAGATGCTTTACAATCGTTAATTAATTCGTATAAACGAAGTAACAGCTGATGACCTCGACCTCAGCTGATGTTTTTAGGTTGTAGGAGTAAAATGAACAACTTTAACATCTCAATGCATTTATTGAAAACAGCTGTTTTTGAAGCAGTACGACGAAAAAGAATAATTTCGCGGAAAACTGAATAATTTTTTTTTTTTTTTTTACTTATCACAAAACTTTCTCTATACTTTTTATATAATAAAAATAGTAAATTGCATCACAGTCAAATCATGTCAGCTTTTTATATCAGCTTCAAGTATTCCGTATGTTAATCTCTTAAGTATTTTATAAAAAATCATTACTCTTTATAGTTTCAAAACTGAATACGACTACTTATAAACAAAATGGACAAAATCTCTTCAGCTTACAAAATACCGTACCTCATTGAAAGCTAAGTTGGAGAGGGGGGGATACATCATAAAGCAGCGTCCGACAAAGTCAAGTAGACTGGTGGGGGATGGGATGGAAAGCACCCTACTGTGCTTTCATTGACTGGAAAGTAAGGACAAAGACAGAACCTCGTTGGTAAATTAAAACCAGGACCACAAGGGAATGGTACAATTATCCTGGATCGAAGTACGCGCCTCTTTTATCCATTGTCTTTCTTTCAAACCACTAGGCCTATCAATATTAACCTTCATGGCAGCAAATCAGTTTATTCCAGAGTTTTTGCTTTTGTTATTTACGTCATTAGACAATACACCCACCCACAACAAGTAATGACTAACATGATCTCAAATTTTATTTTGTTATTTTTAAAAATTAATAAAATCAAGTTGATGAGCACCTTATTGGTACATACATAGTTACATCATTCAATTTAATAGAAGCAGATCTTTTAAATGTAATCAAAAGCTGTTTTTATTTTGGAACATGTAGGAAATGTTAAATTGTATTGGTAGATCAAGAGGTCCTTATTGGTAGGGTAAGTTTATTTAGAACAGACGTTACACAGGTTTTCTGAACCTCGTAATTGTGCATGTCGCTATTTTCTAGACGTCGGCGACGTCCTAATGGGCCTCGTAGATGTGTATATATTAAAAGGTCTCAACTCACTTTATGTGAAGTAACCTCCTTTTTCCCATGCTCCTGTTTAGGATGTGGGCCTACAGGATTTCTTAACTTCACAAATATGATATTTTCTTGGTAGATCAGGATTCAAAATTACATTTTTGACAATAACTTCTTTATTTATCATCGTAGAGTGGTTGAGGTTAGGTTAGGTTACATGCTGAATTGAAATCTGCAAATTGCTATTTCATTTAATGTGTTTTATACGTGATATGAACACAGGAGCTACAACCAACCAAGTGTTTCAAATGGGCGCCATTTTATATTTTTAAAATTGATTAACTAAATTATTAAGTATCAATATGTGTGCACTAGAGACCCTTACGATAAACTTCATGTTTCTAACTTATTTTTTATGGCCGCTATCGTGCTTAAGTAAAGACAAGAACGGGAAGGACAGAAAATCACTTTTGTCTACAGTTGTTGACAAAGTGGCATTTTTTCATTTAAAATTAGTTTGAAAAACAGCTGATTTCTCAACAGTTTCACTTTGCCCACTACTTTGCACACTCCGAATGGCAACAGAACAAAACGAAATTTAGGTTAAGTTTATTTGAATTGATTTATAATATACAGGAAATGTTCCGTATGTAGGTTAGATTAATTTTTACATGTAAAATAACATAAATAAACAACAAAACAACGTTTTAAAGTTGAAAAAGGAAGTAATTATTCATAAAGATGATTGACAGTGTATGTACACGGAGAGTATTTTTCGTTTGCCGAGTTTTGAAGTTGGCAATCCCGTTTCCTCAACAATACACCTAAGTTATTTGTAATATTCGTAAATAACCTCAGTTTTGACGTGAGAACTTCTACTCAGTGTTGATGTGTTGTTTAGCACTACTGCTATATTTTGTGTAGTTAGTTTTAAAATATGGACAGTTCAGAGGATGAAAACCTGTCAAATACCCCGCCTAAATTAGCGGAAAAGCTAACAAAGTTGTACTAAATCTCCTTCCTGTCAAATCAAGGAAAAAGTAGGCCTATGACCGCCAGTATGAACTGTTTTTATTCACAAAATAACAACTGTAGACAAAGTATAAAGTGCAATTCGTGAGCAAAGTGTCTTTTTTAAACTCGTTAAAATTGACGCACTCGGTAAACCTCGTGCGTCAACATTTTTCTCTCGTTTAAAAAAGTGCCACTTTGTTCACTAGTTGTACAACTAACTATTTCTGTTTTCTGAGTTCATGAAAGTGAAGATCAGTCAAGACTCGGAGGTCGAATTTTTTTTCGTTACACCAAACCTAACCTATACGGAGTAGGGAATAGTGTTCTATAGTAACACAATAATTAAAATTGTGTCCACAGGTAAAAAATGTACAAAACTAAACATTCAATTTTTTAGGTAAATACGGGGAATTGGTTTTTTGGGGTTTAAAAAGTAAAAATGGAATCTTGGTTCCTTATTTTCTATACGATGTAACATAGACATCCATTTTGTTAACTTTTTTGTGGTACTAGTACGGACACTTAGGCCTTACTTAAAATTTTACATTTAAAAACTTTAAAAAATATTTAATTACCGTACTTATTACATACGAGAGTGGGGGTAATTATTTCAACCCTCCATTTTAAAGTTTCACGTCAATCTTAACACGATGTGATACATTAATAATACTGACAGAAAGACAGACATGACACGCTTGTTAGACCTCCACGCAAGAATTAAATAGGCAGTGCTTATGCAACAGAAAGTTATGCTTGTTCAATTAGATGGTTATAAGTTTTAATTCTATCCGACAGATAGAAGGGTTATTTGGTAGGACGATGCGGGTTTTCTTGTTAATTTTTTAACAACAGCTATTGGGTTATGCTCTATGCTAAACAGCTGTGATGAGATGTAAATCAACAAACTGAGCGTTTGGAAAATATGTGAACGATTTTTAAAATAAAAAATACGTCTATATTGTCTGTTTTTTTGATTATTTTTAAAGAACAATATAGTATAAATTCCATATTGCCTTATGATTGTTTTAAAATAAGTTTATTACTAAATTACTTACGTCTTAGCAATCTTGTGTTTAGTATTTATTTATTAATATTTCATTACAGCTGTTTCGGTATAACATATACCATCATCAGATGAAACAACACGTTTACACAACACACTGTTACACATTTCACAAAAATAAATAAACATAAAATTATTGTTGTGAACAGTTGACCACCACGTTAGAAAGATGTGGCTATATTATCTAAACTATCTAAACTTTATTTTATATTATTTTCGACTTGTACTGCAGTACCAAACATTTTATGTTTATATGTTTTTGTGAAATGTGTATCAGTGTGTTGTGTAAACGTGTTGTTTCATCTGATGATGGTATATGTTATACCGAAACAGCTGTAATGAAATATTAATAAATAAATACTAAACTCAAGATTGCTAAGACGTAAATAATTTAGTAATAAACGAACAATATAGTTCTTACTTGCACAGTATACGGAAGTATAGTAATCGTTAAAAATACGACTGAAGTTTTTTACCTTAACCATGACCTCAGGAAACCGAAAAAATGATGCCGTCCGTTGTCGTAGTCGTTTGTACGTAAGGAGGATAGCGGTAACAAAAATTAAGATAGGAATATGAAATTTAGTATGAAGGACCACTGTATAGAGTCTCCATATAACATACAGATGAAATTCAGAAAAATATAATTCAAATTGTCAACATTGGGCTATTAATAACAACGTTTTGTTCATATCTTTCGTGTAAAACTTTTAACACTTTAAATGTAAATTTACAGATTTCAATTCTACATGTAATGATACCACCCCCACCTCTCTGAGGTTATAAATAGCGAAGTAATTGTCAAAAATATAATTTCTAGTCCTGACTTCCAAAGAAAATGTGTTATTCGTATAGTTACGAAAACCGGTAGGACCGACTACATGACACGAGCGAAGCGAGTGAAGACTTTTAATATATGCAAATCTACGAGGTCAGTAGATATACACAATTACCAGGTCAGAAAACCTCTGTAACAACTGTTTTAAACAAACTTACACTACTGGATAAGATCTCTTGATCTAAAAATACAATTTAACATTTCCTACAAGGAAGAAACGAAACTGTGAGCATTACATTTAGAGGATCTGCTTGTATTACATTGTATGATGAGACTGGGTAAGTACCACGATGTACTTACACCACGTCAACATCATGTTTTATTTTATTTTCTCATCGGTCCGCTATTATAGGAGACTACGAAAATTTTGGAGATCAAAAAAAAGAGTAATAATTTCGCGCTTACATTTCTTAAAACTACTTACTGATTATCTAATTTAAATTTTATTGGATAGAGGGTTTATGATTGTATTTAAAATGGTGGTGATTACCATCAGTGGGTTGTGTACCGAACTATGGTTTCAGATGAACTCATTACACTGAGGTGCTCAGTACTGAGTTTCTCTAAACTATACTCTCTCCACATTGAGTCTTTAGGAAGTTCCCAACTACTTCTTTTACCATCGCTGGTGATCTCAATAAATTTATCTTTCCATTTGCAGGAATACAGTTTTTGCAGCTGTCTCCACTACTATAAGAGGGAACTAATAAATATTTTCAATAGATTCTTCTCGTGTGATATAGTGGAATTTCAGTTTAAATTAAGTGTCTAAAATGATTTTTTTTGCTATACATGCCGCACAGGTGGTCTGATACACTTGTATCTAAACAATATACAGGATGTCCCACGAATAATTGGTGAAAATAAAGAAATAAGTTCAAATATTTAAGTCCTAAAATTGTTAGTTATTCATCTAGCCGCGATTTTGTGTTTTGAACAAAAAAATCATATCTTTTAAATGGAAAATTTAAAATTTCGCATTCTATTTATTAATATAAAGAATCATTTTAAGAAAAAATACCAACCGACTTTCTTTATTCATTTCAAAATGGCGGCCATTTTTAATGTTTAACATAGAATTTCTCGAAAACCATTATTTTTTTTTAATGTAAAAAAAGACACGACGTTTCGTCTTTTAACGAAAAAAAAATTTTTTTTCTCTCCGTCAAAAGATAATCGACTAATATACAAAAAAAAGAGATTTTCTAAATTTTGTATTTAAGTATTATAGACTTTACTTACATCTATCTTTGTTATTATTAAATTTAAAATTGCAGAAAATTTTCATAAACAACTACCAGGAAATTATTTTTTAGTTTTTTGTCGATGGTTCATTATTCTTTGACGTACAGAAAAAGTAAAAACGAAATTTCATATTCTGTTAAAAGAGAAAACTTTTAATCTCGTGTATATTCTTTGTAAAATTAACAGTTTTCGAAATATTCAATGTTAAACATTTTAAATGGCCTCCATTTTGAAACGAGTACAGGAAATCGGTTTATAACTTTTCACGAATTAGGTTCTTATTGCACTAATAAACCACCAAAGTTTTAACTCTGTATTATTTCCCGTTCAAAATATATGAGTTTTTGTTCAAAATGTAAAATGGCGGCTAGATAGACAACTAACCATTTTAGAGCATATGTTCATATAAACTTTTTTCTTGATTTTCACCAGAAGAAAAAGTCATCAAAATTACTCCGTTTCTTCATGGGACACCCTGTAGACAAGTGTCGGAAAGATCATACGTATGATCGTTTTTGCACCACAATCTAAGAATTAAGGTCATAATAAGATATTTCTTCTATACCTCCTACATCTAATAAAGTTAAATAAAAATTAAACCATGTATTTAATAGTCATTATTAACAAACAACCTCTTTAACCAATAAAGAAAATATTAAAGTAAATCTTTTCCTTGAGAGTGAATTATTCCAAATCTGTATTACTGTAACTTCAGTAAATACATTTTCATTATAGATAATTAAGTTTAAAATTCAACAATGCATTTCCAAGTAATACCGAAAAATCAGACATCGACAGGGTGAATTCTTTGTGAAATGGAACAATGAGGGAAGAAGGGGATGGAAGGGGGTAACAGATGCGACGGATTATTCAGTAATTAGAAGCAAATGCGACAACTTTCTTGTCTTCTTCTTTACATTTTCCGTGTTTTTCAGTTCCCCAAAGACACAGCGTGCAAAGACGCTTTATAACGACCTGTGGTAAAACTTTGTCGCTAATCCCAGGCAGGGTTTTAATTTGCGCAATGATGGGAGTAATGGCGTGCAATGAGTTGGGATTTATGTGTGCAGGTGTGTTCAATCATTAAAAGTAAGGACACCTTCTCGTTACTTTCCCGTCTATACGTAGTGATGAGCCATCATGGTACTTACCCAGGCATATCATACGATGTGATAGTACATCCTCTAATTGTATTAACCAAAATATGTTTTCTTGGTCCTTGTAGAAATGTTAAATTGTGTTGGTGGATCAAAGAGTCATATCCAGTAGTGTAAATTTTAAATAGGTTTTCTGAATCTCGTAATTGTCTATCACTACTTTCTTGACTTAAGTTAGACCCTAAGGGCCGGAACACACTTGGCGTTTTTTACCAATCGGATTTTTTACCGCCGCCGCCAGTAGAGGCACATAGGATGGTATTGCGACGTACACATTGGGCGGTAAAATAAACGATCGGATTATTTAACGCCGACGGCAGCAATGCAGCCGCCCACAGCCACTACATTCGTCTTTTTTTTTTTACAGCCTCCGCCGAAATGGTGGCCTACGTGACCAAATGTACGGTAATTTATCATGACCGAAGAGGTTATAATTGACAATGAATTACTAATTCATTTCGTTCAAGAAAAGCCTGTGCTGTGGGACAAAACCTTGAACAGAAGCGCCACAAAGAATGCGTGGTATGAAGTTTGTGTTCAGCTTAGGAGTGACTTTGACAAGCTGAAAGATAACAAAAAAGAATGACTTTAGTAAGTAAAAATAATGTTATCTATTTATTTTATAATGTTATTGAATTGACTTTTGGCAATGTTATTAATTTTTTTTTTGCAATCGTAAATTTACTAGCAAATGCGAAGAATCAAAATTTCAAAAACAAACCAAAAACATCGTCGTACATTACACATAAAGATCACAAGATCTGTGATCGACTAATGTTGCGTCGGTAATGTTTACCGCCCAGTATGTAAACGCTACATTATTTTAGAGCGGCGGCGGTAAAAAATCCGATTGGTAAAAAACGCCAAGTGTGTTCCGGCCCTAAGGGGGCTAGAAGCTGTACATATGTGAAGGCATCTCCACGAACTACGCTCGTGTCGATATCGAATCTCCTAACTAAACAAATATCACATTTTCTTGAAAGATCAGAGTTCTAAATTACATTTTTGACAATAACTTCGCTATTTGTCATCATAGAGATGTGAGG
Organism: Aphrophora alni; assembly: GCA_963513935.1. NCBI lineage: Eukaryota > Metazoa > Arthropoda > Insecta > Hemiptera > Aphrophoridae > Aphrophora > Aphrophora alni. The sequence continues at coordinate 145,843,175 of OY740765.1, forward strand.
TTCTCACCATTTCATGCAGAATTGAATAAGTTAAATAGCACACTATACATTAACAAATACTTTTAAAAAAATGCCCATATTTTGTTATTTTCAAACGATTTTTTTTTTAAATTTCAACATGGTCCTATATGAGTTTCCTATATAAAATTTCACGTTTCTATCTTTATTTTTGTGGCTGTATGTAGCTTGTTGTGTACGGACTTCAACTACAAAATTATCATCACAATCACTTGCACTGGTTTTGAGATATTCCAACATTTACGACACCACTCATGATTTATTTTTTAACCGATCACTCCGGAATCGACGTTATCAGGATAATGGCGAAAAGAAAAGTATCGTTTTAAGCCAACGAAATCAGCAGAAGCCCAAAAAAAGTTTTTGATTGTTATAAATCTGTCTACTGACTGTAACAAGTAGGGGAGGTATGACCTAACATAAAAAAGTGAATAAATCAGAAATATTTCTATATGTTTCTTCTTTTCCTTTTTTTCCGTTAAAAAATTCTGGATTAGTTGATATAAGACAAAAACAAACAAAAATTGCTTTCCTCAAAATCTGGTTAAACAATTTTGTTTAAATTAGGTTCAGAACAGAAAAAAAAAAGTTCATTGATTTTTATGAACATAATAAAAAGTTATTATCTTTTCAAAAATACCGGTTTGGATAATAAACTGCCCATAGAACTGTTAAAATGTCATAATTTCACAAAACGACTCAAAAGATTTCGTTCAAATGTAAAATTTACGAGTCAAAATAGTCTGACAATTCGCAGCAAAAATTATTACGCTTCAGGACTAATTGAAAAATAATAATAGTAAATAAATGTACCTGGATTTGAAACGTAAAAATAAAATTTACAATTAACAATAATACAATCAACTTGACGCAATAACTCGTTGTGAGGTTAGGCGTGCTCGAAGGTATTTATCATATGTGTGGTCAGCATAATCGTGTCGTCAACGCTCTAATTCTAGCTTTCGTTAACAGGATTTGTTACAAATTATAGTTCTCCATGTGACTCACGATACTGGGACAACACCGTCATTTTGTGAGCTCCCGTTTGAAAACCATTTTCATGCAGCGCTACCTCTAGCCTCTAGAGCAACCAGAGGCTCATTATTTACACTTAGACACTTAGACTTCACAGCCGAAGAAAGTTTAGACTTCATTTAAATATATTTGATATCACATAACTTAATAAAGGAACATATTTTTTCTCACAAACAAAATATACGTGCGGAAACAAGTAATACACAATATCCATTTATTCTTTCTCACATTTGAATAGTATGGAGAAAGTTATGTGATTGGTCTGAATGTAGTTGAGTTTTGAAGTCGCGTGAATTCAAAAAAGAAAATTATATCTGTCCACCGTCTAAATTCTGTAATATGTGTTCTACAGGCAACACGTGTGGAATAATTTTAGTCAAATTTGGTATGTAGACATATTTAAGCCATACATTCAATCGTGTTTTTTTTTATAAGGAAAAATTTGGGGGAGCAGTGATAAACAAAATAATTGAAGGATATTATAATGATATTAACCCCGGGCCATCGTGCAATGTAATACAAACAAATCAGCTAAATGCAATGTACAAAAGTTGATTTCTTGTGCTTTGTAGGAAATATTAAATTGTGGCCCCAGTAAGGTCAAATTGTTTAAAACAGTTGTTACACTGATTTTCTGTACCTCGTAATTAATTGTGTGTATCACCACTTTCTTGTTGTCAGTTAGACCTTAAAGGAACCCGTAGATTTGTATAATATGTTAACAAGATTCCACTAGCATCTCTCGTGTCGGTGAGTCGACCTTATCCTATCTCATAACTATACGAATATCATATTTTCTTTGGATTTAAGGATTCGAAATTACATTTTTGATATTAACTTGGCTATTTATCATCGTAGGAAGGTTGGTATCATTACATGTTGAATTGAATCTGCAAATGTATATCAAATTTAGTGTGTTATGAGTTTAATTACACACGATATATGAACAAAAGATTTTTAAAAGTTTGCCTCCTTTTTGAGATTTTCAATTCGATTTTTCTAGATTTCTATATGAGCACACTATACGATAGTCCCCAATACCAAATTGCATGTACCTTATCTTAATTTTTGTGGCCGCAATGGTGCTTACGTATAGACGATATCGACGAAGGACGAACAGTATGACGAAAATAACTTTTTCACGATACTACTGGAATATTAGTTGCTTTTCTATTGCCTATATTGCCTGGTAAAGTTTACCATATCCGCACTAGTGAGGATAAATTATATTCTCAGTAGTGAAGATAAATCAGCTGATTATAAATAAGCCTAACAATACAATACAATATTGAAATAATGCTCATCTGTTTAAAACATTGTGTTGTGTTTACTTTAATTTGTGTTTAGTCGATGTAAAAATGGAAGAACTACCAGAGGATTTTAAGAAAAAATTTACTGAAATAAGTCAAGACTTATTACCGGCGAAATCTAAGTGTAAATATGAAGAATCCTACAAACAATTCTGTAAGTGGTTAAATAAACAATTCATAAAACCTAGCGAAGTATGCGATGAGGTTGTATAAAGTGTGTATAGTTTTAAAAGCAGTTTAAAACTGCTACTACCCATACCACAACCAAAGCACAGCCTATTCCATCTACGAGCTCAGAAAGAACATCATTTCTTGATTAAAATAGCCACGACAAGTCATTCACAATAGATGACATTATTGATGAAAGTGAAGATGAATCTGAATTTGCAAACTTTATGATGAAGAACACTATCTCACAAAACGAAGAAACAGTTCAAGTCCTAAGCAAAATTCCTAACAAAGGAATTAACATTACAAATAATACAAACTGCACAATTAACATCCACTTAAATAAAAACTAGGTCTTTTATTGTTCGTTTGAATATTGTTACATTATTTAAATTCTTGTTAAATATAGGCCTAAGCCTATTTGTTATTCAATGAAGTAAAATTTGATTTTGTAAAAACATATATTTTTTTTGTTTGTAGTAAATAAACTTTTCAATTTGTAATAATCATATTTTTTGATTTTGTAACAAATAATTTTTTGCTGTAATATCGTGAACAATAGTTTTCAAAACTCGTGGGAAAATGTTCTTTTCTGATGCTCGTTCTATTTAAATTGCTCGTCTACGACTCGCAATTTAAATACAACTCGCACCAGGAAAAATCACACTTTTCACACTAGTTGTGAAATATACTATTTCGTCATACTGCTTCAAAAACAGCTGTTTTCAATACATGCATTGAGATGCTAAAATTGTTCTTTTTAGTTCTATGACATAAAAACATCAGCTGAGGTCGAGGTAATCAGCTGTTACTTCGTTTATACGAATTCATTAACGATTGTAAAGCATCTTTAAAAACAACCGATACTCTCGATTGTAAATAACTCTCGATTTGAAGGTAAATAGGTTATAATATTTTAGTTTTTGTGAAATTGTTTTTCTTATATTGTTTGCAGTTTAATGAAAAAACAGTTCATAACTAGGACCAAAAGAAGGTTTTCGATCCACGCTCATTTTCCACATTTGTGTTAAACGTGAGCTTGTATCGAAAAGCTTCACTTTTGGTCGTAGTGAAGAAATTAATATACTATTTTTGATTCCTGAAGACATACAATGTGAATATAAGTCAAACAGGGATGTCAACATTTTTGACGATTACCAAACTTAATCTATAATATGTTAATGGAAATAATGAGACCACTAATAATCGTCTCATTATTTCCATTATCATGGAATTCCATCATGTACTGACCTTTGTAACATTAAATTATCTATTTGGTAATTTCACTATTTGGTAAGTGAAAACACATATTTCGATTTTCTCAAAATCGGCTCAAACGATTTGAAATAAATTTAGACGAATTATGAAGATAAAAAACTTTTGTACTGTTTCATTATTTAAGTAATTAATTGTAATGTGTCACATCAGGAGCGCTAATTGGCGAAGAAGATCATTGGCAGTGTATAAGATCTCTCAACTGCATTATAACTAATTACTTCAAGTACACAGATTGTCTACATTCTACAATTGTTTACATCAGTGCGTTTATGTCTATGAGACTTTAGGTCTAATTGTATTATATTAAATTACCAACTATATTGTTTACTTTGCTACCTGAATCTTGAGAAACTCTTTCTGAGATAGAAGGAAATAATTATGATAGTTGTATAGGTCATGATTCAAGAGTAGAGTGTTTTATTATTTTAATTAAAGTTGTTTCTTTTATGTTAAAATGTATGATTATGATTGTAATATTCTTACATCTAATATACAGGGTGTCAAAAAGTACCGGAACGGCTGTAAACTTCAGGTGCTATTTAACTTGGGAAGACGATCGACCCCTCATTTTACATATGTCTACCGAAGCTGTCTACAAGGAGTGAAAAAATGTTTTTAAATATACATGGTGTTCCGAAAAAGTACGATATTTGTTTTTCCCCGTAAATTTCAAATATAAAGGTATGTTTATTATTTGATGTTCTGACTTTCCAGATGGAACCACGTCTATAGGCGTTTAGTTTGTGTGCTTATCATTTACTGTTATAATGTTATAAGTTTTAAACTGTAATTTGAAATATTCAGTTGTACAGTATTACAGTTCAGACTAATTACATAGGCACGAATGATTTTTTTCAATTAGGTACATTTTTATCGTCTAAAATCAATATTACTAAGAAGTAATTTTTAGTATTAAATTAGTACCAATAACGATTTTATTAAACTATCGAAAATTGTCTTTTTAATGCATTTAGACCATTTTCACACTCTTGGAATTCCCTAATGGTTTAGGCTAAGTGACCTTTACTCAGCCACCCTTGGACTGACTTATTAGTAAACAACCTGTCTTATTGTGCTCGAGTGTTCATCTCACAGTTAGATTTCTTTATATGGAGTCATTTAAAACAAAAAGTATATTAAACTAAACCGGTATACATAAATGATTTAAGGAACTGCATTATTCGAGAAGCTGCAAAGATTACATCCGATGTGCTACAGAAGATCCTACTACTACTACTACAGATCTGTAGTAAGAAAAGCAATTCCAGTATTTGTTATAAGCTTAAAGATAAGCCATACTTCATTATTCTATTAAAGTTCTTGATTTCAAAATAAAGCAACTTTTTTCTTTTACTTTTTGCACGCCGTTTCAGCTGTGCATCATGACAAACCGTTATTTCATTGGAATTGCACAATGACATGTGAATATTTCAAATTCACAGGCACACTTGGATTAGATTCCTCTTTTCCATCTTTCCGATCTGTTCTCTCTTAACCAACTCTTGTTATTTCCGACCCTGACGCTATTAGAGTAATCGGGGGCTACTAGTTTTAATTTTACCCACTTTTCTTCCATACCCTGTATATAGATAAGTTTGGTAATCGTCAAAAATTTCGACCTTTGTTTTTGACTGATCTTATCGTTTTATGGACTCAGGAAACCAAAACAGTGTTTTTTATACGCCGTCTGTCAGTCGTTCTTGAAGTCTGTACGTAAGCGTGATAGCGGTCACAAAAATTAAGATAGGAACTAAAACTTGATACAAGTTACTATAGTGTGCTCATATAACCCTATTGAAATTCATAGAAAATCTACTTGTAAATGTAAAATTGGCAACATATGAATAATTTTCTGTCTTTATTTCTTGTGTTCTTCAACTTATAACACATTAAATTAGATAAAAACTTTAGACTTTAACTCTCCATGTAATGGTATAGCTCATTTGTTATGTGGTGGTGCTTGGATTGGGGAAGTTATTCGTAATACTTTGTCTAGAAACGCACTGACGAAAGGACGACGGAACAGTAACTCACTCGCTTCCCCACCACTAAAAAGTGACGGGAACCTGTTTGCCCGATAAAGGTCAAGCGCCACTACATACCAAATGACCTCTACAAACCCCACCTCTCTACGAAAACAAATAGAGACGTTAAAGTCAAAAATGTAATTTCAAACTCTGACCTCACAAAAAATGTGATATTCGTATAGTTACGAGATCCAACAGGGCCGTCACCGACACGAACGTACTGTACGGTGAATCCTCCACGTACGTATAGCTTCGAGGCCCGCTAGAGCCGAGACCCTGACACGAAGAGAGTGAAAAATCCTTTTAATATATACACCTACGAGACCAAGGGTCTAGCCAACGTCAAAGAAGTAGAGTTGTACACAACCGAGGTTCAGAAAACCTGGGTATCAACGGTTTTAAACAAATTTACCCTACTTGATAAGACCCCTTGCTCTACCAATACAATTTAACATTTCCTACAAGGCCCAAATATCAAGCATTGAGTATTACATTTAGAGGATCTGTTTGTATTACATTTTATGATCGGATTTGGTAAGTACCATGATGGCCTCATCACCTCCTTTCCTAAGGGATGATGACGGAGAGGTTTTTTTGCCTTTAAACAACAAGAAAAAATTATGAATTCACAAGAGAACAATTTAATATATTTATTTATGAACTCCGCTAAACACGTCATATACGCAGACCAAATACGTATTTTTTTTTTGTGTAAAACATTTTGGCCACAACAGAACAAGTATTCTAATTGAAATCCAGGATCGGCATATCATGACTCGATAGTGTTATGCTAATATAAAAGGCCGATAATAGGCTGCAGTCCCTCGGGGGTTGGGGTTGAGGGTGCCATTGATTACTTGGGATTACATTGTTAACCACCCCCCAGTGCTACCACAGATTTGTAAGGGTTGCTTGGCGTGATGTTGAGTTACTTTATAAAGTTGTTCAAAATGTTTTTTGTTTTTTTTTAAATGATTGACTAATGTTTTTGTAAGTTGTCAAATAATGTTTAACAAATAAAAAACCATTAAATTTAATTCAACAAAATTGTTAAAAAATGTTCACAAGAAAAATTGATATCCACTGCTTCAGCCACCTTCACTACATGTCAAACCATCAATAATCCTCCTCTTTCTCATGTCAAACTTCCTTTGGAAAGTTTCCAGACCCGATGTTCCATCTATTATGATTTCCAGAGTAATGACCTTAATATCCTTGTCATTCCTGGGTCACCAGTTATTTTCCGCATACCATGGAAAGCTGGCCTCTTCCAGTTCCTTGGGAGCTATCTCCCTTTGGCGATGAACTAGTTCTCATCTGGGCAGTCAAGTGAAGTCTCCTGCTAGAAAGAATATCTCATAGTTCTCCTTTTGAAAGTTCTAAAATGCGGAGCATATACGCTAGCAGCGGGATGTCACCTTCTTTGAAGTTATAATGTGTTGGAACACCTCCAGTGAAAAGCAATCTTCATCACCAAGTGTTCTTTAGGCTAACTCCTTGGAATTGATCTCTTTTGCTGATGTGGATGATATTTGGGCAGCTGCCATACGTACGACAGCTCCACAGTTTAAGCACCTCAGATCATTTTATGTTATGTTGATTGAAAAGTGGTGGCTCCTACTACGAACGTGACCTGTTTCCCTCCACGAAGAGGGAGTCTCCGTAAGATCCTCCAAGAGTCACCCTAAATGTATTCATTCTTTGTTTAGACCAGCAGATACTCCCGTGTAGCAGGTACCAACAGTAGAGACGTCGAAGCGGTCACTGCGAACTGTGATACACATTTCTCGAGAAGTAACAACCGCTGTAATCAGAATGTTCCAACAAGTTTGGTGTAGTGGCTAAATATCTTGCATGATGTGTAAGAGGTTTCATGTTCAATCGTCAAAGTGACTCTAAAGTTACGATGTTTATCTAGTATCGATGGGAAATGTAGAAAGATACGATCGGTCACGAATTATAATTGTGCAGGATAGAATTACGTAGAAGGGAACTCTATGTGCTAACCTCATATTAACAGACTGAAAACTGTGCAGAAAGTTTGGGAGTTTTCCGAGTTTGTATAGTGCGACAGAATTATTATTTGTTCTTATCGTTCTGTGAACCTTATTCTTTGAAGGACTTTCATTTTATAGGTGGTTTATATTTTCCAAATAACGCAGTACCTATATTTCAGATCCATCGGAAATAAATGACCTTATAATGTTTAACACATTCTTAGTTTGGTTTTCTAGTGCAAATCTTTAGATATAAAGTTTGCACAGTAAGTTTCGTTTCCAAATACATTCTCTTTATTTCTTGTTCTTCTAATTCGTCCTGAAACATTAACTCACCGCCACACATAGTTATCTACAATTTCAATATGATCATTGCTCACCATTAAATTGTTTGTACAATCTAACGCTTTAATATTTCAAACAAATTTCAAACTATACGGTACTCCATTTTCCAGTTATTTTTTTCTTCCATTTTGTAGGCTTGGAGACAATGCAATAAAAACTCCACTCTCTCAAAACATATTCAACTCAAAACAAGTGATTATGTTTAAAGTCAAAAACACCAAAGTTGATGGCCGCCATCATGGTACTTACCCTACCCCATAATATATGTATTTCAAGCCGATGCTCTAAATGTAATGGCCCAAAGTTGGTTTCTTAGGCCTTGTAGGAAATATTAATTTGTATTGGTAGATCAAGGGATCTTTTCCAGTAGGGTGTTTGTTTAAAACAGTTGTTACAGGTTTTCAGAACCTCGTAATTGTGTACATCATTACTTTTTTGACGTCGCCTAAGATCCTAATCGGGACTTTTAAATGTGTATACTGTATACTAAAATGTCTACGTTTACTTCGCTCGTATTTGTGTCAAGAATGTCATGTTTCCTTGAGAGGTCAAAGTTCGAAATTACATTTTTTGACAATAACTTGGCTGTTTGTCGTCGTAGAGAGGTGGGGTTGGGACCGTTACGCGAAAATTTAAAATGTACACATTTTTATTTAATTTATTGTGTTGTATGTTAAATAAGACACGAGATGTGGACAATAAACAGGCCGTTATTCAGTTATGTTTAGTTAAATTGATTTCTGAATTTCCATACATTTCTAAATTATCACTCTATGCCCCTCTACTAAATTGCATGTTCCTATTTTATTTTTGAAGCAGCTATCGTACTTATATAGAAACGACAACGTCGACGGTCGGACACCTTTTCGGTTTCCTGAGTTCATAAAACGTGAATATCAGCAAAAAACTAAGGTTTAAATTGTTTGCATTTACCGAACTTACCCTATACTTCTTACACCTGGGTAAGTAAAACAATTACAACACTTTAAATCTCCATTCCACCTTCTCCAGCTTCCAAAAAAAAAAACGATCTAACCTCACATTTTTAAACCGCTCATGCCAAACTCAACATTTAAAACAAGGACCTCAAAAGGGAAAGATCTCGTCCTGGGAATTCATTATCGATGGATTTTACTTTTACTTAATTAAAAATTCAGTTGAATTGGGGGGTTTGAAGGGGGTGATGGGCTGGTGGACGAGGAGGGGGTGACATCCCTTTTGTAAAGATGAACAAAGCATCACCCTTGAAACCCGAGTAAACATTAAGGGAGGTTTTATCAATCACAAGCATGTATTGTGGTCACGGGATTTACAAGGTTATTGTTTACATGTGTATGAGAGAGAGGGAAAGCTTCATTATCTTGATGTATTTTCTCATACGTTATACTTACGCCACTTGTTACAGCTTTGTGTTATATTCATTAATGTATTAACTTACAGTTTTGTTGAGATATCGTGTAACGGTCTTCATTAATAGAACACACAGTTTTCTAAAAGATTGGTATTACAAGATTCTCATTAGAACAAACCATACTGGCGCATGATTATGGGAAACAGTTTCTATTTTAATTAGTATTTACGACATTTTAGTCAAAATATAAAAACAAGTCGATGGGCGTCAATATGGTGTAGGTACCCAGCCCCATCATACAATGTAATACAAGCAGAATCTTTAAATGCAAAGCCCAAACGTTGGTTTCTCGAGCTTTGTAGGATATTTCAAATTGTAGATCAAGGGTCGCTTCGCTCCTGTCCCTTCAGTCCTGGCTGGCCTCGCAGCTATACATATATAAAGGTGCCTCCACTCGCTACTAGGGTTTATTTGGTCCTAAGACTTCGCTAAATCCTTTGAACCAAACAAGGCATCTCTGCCACTAGAGTAATTAATTTAATCTATTAGGCAAGTCCGACTTTTAGGACGGCAACCTAAATCCAGGTTCTGGAAATCTACATCATTTATATATGTTCACATTTTTAAAAAAAAATACATTAAAATATGCATAAAAACAAAATGTGATAATTGATTTATATTTAAAAGTGTGTCCTGAGAAGGTGCTCCTGAGAAGATGTAGCTATCAGCAACATTGAGGCTATCAGACTTAAAATAAGGAAGCCCTTTTAATTAGCGTGAATAGTGTCACTACACTAGCAGAACAAAAGCAGAATAGCACTTTGTGGTACACATTAGTATTGTGTAGATTTAACATTACTTAGAACTTTCATTATGAGACTCGTAATATTGTATTGTTCGTATTATATTAGGTGAGAATATTATTACTAATTAGTCTTGTAGAATAGACTGTGATTGTCAATAATAATAATAAAGTGTGTTTGTATAGCACAAAACAATCCTTATTATTACAATTGAGACTGAATTAGGTGTTAAATATCTGGATTTAAATAAATTAAACGATTTATGACGAGATTGTGTAACTATTAGTCCAGTAAACGAGACTGAAAAAAGGGTAAGACGTTAAAACTTCACCGATTTTGTTGAAACAAGGATCATTCTATTCGTAATTGAATTTAAATTAAAGTTAAAATAGTGAAAAGTGTCCAATAGGTATATCACAAACAAAAGATTATTTTGGGGAATGGATTGCAAGAACCCCCCCCCCCCACGACATTTGTTCAGAAAACTCAGTCGTGCACGCAGGCTTTTTTTATTTGTTGTAGGTCTATATTTGTTTTAAAAAACAAACATTAAATTAATTGCTAAAAATAAAAATTTATGGACAAATCTGGGATATTGGAGGTGTTGGGGGACGTTGATTTTTAACTCAACGTCAAGAATGATAAGTTATGTAATGACAATAGTTGCCTATATGCTTTGCTACTTTAATTTAAATGAAGTAGAAACTGAGGAATTATCAGTACATTTGCCTACATGTCTATTTGGAAATTTGACAAATTATTGTTAATAAAATGGAATACAAAATCTTTACATTTCTATTAACTTCTCTTACCAAAAACTTAAGTTTTCCCTAAAACTTGGAGTTATAAAACATGACTCGATTTTAAAAAACACACTAACAATTTGATGCAACAAAGCTAAAAAGATTCCCGATTTTTTAAAACATCCTTCAAAGAGCTGTTTGGGATTAAAGTAATGCAACAAAGTTATATTACAATTAGCTCCAAAGGAAAATAATGCTGTGGGCGACAAGGCTAACTTTTATAAGATAATCTTTCACAAAAACACCCACTTATAGAAATCTCAGAATTCGGCTTTGATGGCAACTTAAACTAAATTAGCATAATAATATTTTTTTTAACAATAAATACATCAAATTTATTACATTTGTTCCCAAAATCACTTCTCATGACAACTTAAAAAAATTTACAATATAATAATAATTTTAAAATAACTAAATAAATACAAATTACTTTTACACAGAACTTTCCAAAACATATTTTAGGGATTGACTTAAAATTAATGTAACAAAAGTAATATACAAATTGTCAAATAAATTACTTTAAAAAACTTTAAAATAATTTAATGTTCAATTGTATTAATTAAAACGTCTTTTAAAAGTTTTTAGACAGTAATTATTTTAAATCAATCTAAATTTTACGTATTATAAAATTTAAAACCCCAATAAGTAAATAATTACAAGCATTGAACTTTTTTAAGTTTACCTCGGTCATATTGAATCTGTCATTTAGTATTTTAGGTATTTTATCTTAAATAATCAGCACCCCCAAGAAACTTCAATAAGTACAGTATAAACAAAGTTTTCGTGGCTAGTTTCTTATTTTCAAGAATTTATTTAAATTATTTAAAAAATTGTTTGTGCAAGTAGAATACTTTCTGATTACTTTATTCTAAATTCAATTACAAAAACTCGTCTCGTCCTGTTTCATAAAAAAAAAAAAATCTGTGCATGTTTCACGTATTTCAAGACAAAAACCTCGTTTATTTGTTTATTGCACATTATACATAATATATTATATATTTGTGATCTAATGTGTGAAAGTGTGCGCAATGATTACACCACAACCCCCCTTCCATCACATCTGGCCGATGTCTACACACTTACGTCTATCTCCTCACGACCTATAATCGTGTTGGAAATTAAGAAGGCACTAAATGTAAAACAAAATGGCGGTGGATCAAAGAGAGTATACTTTGCTATTAGGCGGACCAGATTAGTAGATTAGCTAAGTGCAAGCACGTGCTCGCTTCAGAAATAGTACCCGGCTTAACCTTTCTATATTATTATACAAGTACATAAAGACGCAGTTTATTTACAATAAAAAGATGCTTTTTGTATGCTCTCAAACAAAACTAAATGACAATTAAGATCAAAATTTAGGAAGAGGGGACTAATACGTCATTTTTGTAAAATACAAATTGGAAAAAAAAGACTTTTAACATACAACATAGGGGATATGGAATGTTGGGTTGGGGTTTTATTTTTGTCTCATAGAGACAGTATTGTCCAGACAATGTCTGTGCAGAATTTTGCCTGCGCGAATCTTAAAAAATCTAACAAAAAAAAAAAAAACACTGACATTACAACCTCGTGAGATAAAATGTGTTTGGGTCAGATCTTTAGGTTTTTATATAGAATATGGTTTAGACAATGCCTTTACTGTAAAATGTCATCTGCAAGAAAGACATTTTGTTTTGAAAAAACTCTAACTGACAAATTAGACTATCTCTCAAACTTCCAGGGAGGGGGGGAGAATGTTGGTTGAGAGGCGGATCATTTGGTTTTCTTAAAGTCTATGGTAGACAATCTTTGTGCGAAATTTCGCCCGCACGATATTTTTATTCATTTATTTTAATCGACTTCGACTTTAAAACCTCTATGAGATGAAATGTGGGTTGGGGATAACATCTTATTTATTTCTTAAATACCATGGTACAGACAATGTCTGTGCGAAATTTGGCCTGAGGGACAATATATATATTTTTAATTGCTTTGATCCTGGCATCTCTGAGAGATGGAATGTGGGTTGGGGATCACATCTTATTTATTTCTTAAATACTGTGGTACAGACAATGTCTGTGCGAAATTTGACCTGCGGGACAATATATATATTTTTTAACGGTTTTGATCCTGGCATCTCTGAGAGATGGAATGTGGGTTGTGGATCACATCTTTTGGTTTAATTGAAGAGTATAATCTATTAGGAAAAACCTAACAGGAAAATTCAACTTTTTTTCAAACTCCATGGGAAGGAATGGTTGGAGAACGAATGCTTTAGTTTCCTTAAAGAGTATGGTCCAAGTAATGTGTATGTAATTTTTCGCCTACAAATTTTTCTTAAACGTATTCAAAAATACGACTTTGTGTTTGGGGGACATATATTTCAGTTTTCTTAAAGAATATAGTCCATACGATGTTTATGCGAATGTGTATCTGGATAATTGTTTATTTTTGTAATAAATCTTTTCTTTACTACTAATAATAGAATTAAATAGTAATATTAATAATGGAAAAAATATATTATTTTAGTATATATGCGACTGAAAAAGTGGAGACTTCTTATGTGGGATCTACATAATCTAATCCTATAATAACTCATTTGTACGAATGAGAGCATCTAAATATTACTACCAAGATTGAGGGTAGTCAAATCACCACAGGTTACACACAGGTAATTCTAGCACTATCATGACAGCATATTGGCTTCCTGCCTGCTATTTTGGAATTACAGTAGGTGGACTTTCTTTCACAGATTAACGCATTACAAAGCCCATCTTCCGCTAACTACACTATATGCTTGTGTGAATAGAGCTTATTACAGAGCAGAGAGCAGAGTAGTAGATAGTATCAAACCGGATTTCTTGTCTGATAAATATGATAACAGTAACAAGAGCCAACCAAAGTCGTGTATTATATATAATTGAGATCATTTTTATCAAAATACATTGTTTTCTGATGTCTCGGTGACTTTTGCACTTTAATGTCTTGTTTTGTGGGAAATGAGCAAACTGCAGTGAGCAGGACAATTAACGTTGTGCAATCACACAGTATAACGCCCTGTGACTCATTCAGTCCTAAAACGTTCTTAACAAACAATATTAGTTACTGTAGTTCAAGACTTGTGCTGTTATTTTGTAAATTTATTCTGGTTTAAGTTACAGATACAGCTTTCACCAACAAGAACGGAGGCAGTGCTTTTAGTAGGAAGAAGATCTTTTAGGGGATTAATGTAAATATTGACAATATAAGTACAGAAAAGACATCAGTATACATTATGACCATGATATGGGATTACATTCGAAAGAGAGTATTTAAGGTAGGAAAGTCACAAAAATCTAGAAATTATCTCACCTAACATACTTGGTACTAGAGTAGATGCGAGACGCGTTTCTTAATTAATAGGAAAAAAACCATTATTCATCATCGCATTAATACTAAAACCAAAAAGTAAACAACGTTAATATAAAACTTAATTAAAATATCAACAGATAAAGTAATTATCAATGGTAACTTTGATCAAATCAATAGACAACATAACACATCAGGATTGTAAAAGGACACTGTAAAAATCAATTTTTAAAATTATTTGATAAGGATAGATTATACATATGGTTAAATCATCGGACATTTGTATCTAATACACGACGTTTTGAGAGTATAAATTAACTCCTGTTATCAAATGATAAGACCAGAACATGAAAACACAGTATAACCCAGAGGTCATCTTGGAGTCTAAAAATAAAACTAGTACCCTAAGAAAGGAACCTAGACTTGAGCAGTCAAAATACCTAACATTAAATACAAACTTGATAAAACAAAAACAGTAAGAATATTACTCAAGGACCGCAAACAACTGTCTTATAAGGGTTGCGTGTTAACAGAGTGGGGAAGTTTTATAGTTAACGATGTAATTATTTCATCTACTAAATGAGTATGTTCCAAGTCGACATCTAGTTACATCGCTTTTCCGTACTCGAAAATAAAATTCTTCATCTCGTTTTCTAGATAAAATTTAAAACCTCGTTTTTTTTCGGAAGGGCGGTATTATAAATTTCTAATATTCATGGGCTTCCATCATGGAATTATTGCGCTCTATAACTTGCATACTGTTAGACGCCTCTAGTCCTTTTATTAACGTGAGAATAGATTCTACGATGTCTGTGATTTCACCCTCACCTGGAAGTATTAGAAGGGCCTCTTGTTTAATTCTGACTTGGACTAGCGCTTCGAATTCAAAGACAGTGTATTTGCCAGTCTCCTCCTGTCTGTTACGTAGGCTACACGATACGTCTTCTTGGTAGTGACCTACTATTTCCATATGTTTACTGAGCATTCCATGTCCTGTGATGAAACATATTACGTGTCTTAGTTGAACAGGAGTAGAAGTCATTTCGTAATCTAGGCCGTCAATAATTTCTTCGAATGACGTTACTCGTCGAATGCGTTCCAAATATGAGAGAGTTTTTTTCCCCCAAATCAACAACGATGTTCTGACCTTACTCTTCTTTGAAAGGTCGGCTTTGTTACCAGTGAAACCCCGGTGTCCTGGAATCCAATTTCACCTGTATTTTGTTTAGCCAGTCTGTTGAGGTAAGTGCGACAGTCCCAGACCAGCTGCAACTGAAATTTGTATCCATCCAAAGCTAGTAGCACTGAAAGGCTGTCAGGACAAAAATAGATTTTCTGATTCCTGCAACACAAGCCTAGATTAATCGGAATACATACCAAAGGTATAAATATCTCAGCTCGGAACACTGTAATAAAGATGTCTAAATTACTGATGATATTCATCTTAGATCTGACCTAAGCATTCACCACATAAATGCCAGCACTAGTAAATTTTCCAGTCTTGGATCCATCAGTTAACCAGATCAGACTTTTTTTGAGAATTAATTATGTCAGTCTGCCCACTTAGTTCTGTCAAAGTGTTTCTTAAAACAAAACTTACCAAACATGATGTCAGATCTCATTGTGAGAACGGGTTCATACTTTGACTCCAAGATAATCCTAGCATGGTCTGTGGTTCTACTTACCCAAAGACCAGCAGTTTTAACAAGATGTCCAGTTATCCTAGCTTCCTTCTTAAGGTGGATCCAGATTAAATAGGGTTTCTAGAGCAAAAAAAGAAGTCGCTGTAAAGGTTCCTGTAATTTAAATGCAGCCTAGACTTTGACGTTTAGCCAGTTTGACAAAAGCAGAAGTTTGTTGTGCCTTTTACCACCACACGACGGCTCCATATGACACTGCTTTGTTTGCTAGTAGGTAATTTCTTACAAATGCTCTAAGTCTTGCCGAACATACTAGTACAATAATTTTGTAGATAAAATTTACAAAGTTACAAAAATTCCTAATTTAATATTATCAGGATTAGATTTTAATCATTTTGATAATCCACAAAAGGAACCCTTAATTTTAATGTAATTCATTTTCAAACGTCAAACAGTACCACTCTACATCATCGAATCTATTTTAATTCTCCAACATATTGTAATATATTAAAATCATTTTGATTACATGGATGTGGGTCAGATTATTATCTAGGGGTCTGGTAAACCCCTTCTTTCATCTCACAGGCCTTTAAAGACAATCAAACTTTAACCCTAACAAATCGCCGCGTCATTTCCCTCCACCCCATTCCCATATCAGACAATGAGAGCTAATAATATTTCAATAATAAAAAAAAATGGACAATCTGATGTCTAATTTCTTACCCGCATATATTAAAAGTTATAGATTTGTAGCTTGAAGGGTGAGTCATTCAATGACATGTCACGCCACCCCTCACAATCTTAGTATAATGTCATTACATACCCCAAATTGCAAACCACCCTCCTGCGGTTACCGCTGCAACCCTATTAGCCTACTTGCGAAGATCAATTTAGGTGTAAATAGAGTACTATTGGGGTGAACGTTTGTTACAAATATATATTTTTTTTTTATGCATAAATGTTGTTATGTGTACAAGGTAATTTTTAAAAAGAACTATCCTTACAACTGTTAAAGATACAAAATACTCTAGGCACTGCTCCATCTCCGCCATATTGGATCCATCTCCTATAAGAACTATCTCTACAGCACTTGAAAGTGGTTAAATTAACATACAAATTATAAATGCAAGAAATTTTACACTTTTAACTATGGTATAGCAATCCCAAGGGTCTTAGCTGGATATAAACTTTTTTCATGTAATCTTGGATTAGATTCCGCTCTTTCATCTTTCCTACCAGGTATCTTTTAACCAACTCTTGTTATCTTTCGACCCTGGCGCTATTAGAATATTTGAGGGCTATGGGTAATTATTTTATGTTTCTTCCTCTTTTTAAAACGTGATGATTGCCGAAAGATTTTTCTACTTTAATCAACAATGAAAAATACTCTTTTAACGAAAATACAACGAAAATTGTAAGCTCTAAGTTAACTGTGATAAAATAATTTCTTCGTAATTAAATACAATAAGTTTATACATTTCCTTAATGTTCTGGACTGTTTGGCAAAACCCGTCAAAATCCCACACGATGTCCCATTTCCAAAAATCTCACTCAATAAAATATTTCACTTATGGATGTTCCATTCAATTAAGAAGAAATTATTAGTTTTAATAATTTAGTTATTCAACAAAACTAAACATAGAGTCGTTTTTACTTAAAAGAGACAAATATTATGTATAATTAATTGTTGTTAATTTAATAATTTTAAAGAAATTCCGAATCATATATTTCAAATAGACGTCAATTTAAAAAGTTTTTGTATAAAATTATACTTTTTTCTACATTTAAATATTATCTAACTACATATACAAAATTTGGAATTGATATGTAAATACGTTCAATGGAAATATATAGTGAAATTTTTATGTACAGACATTTTTTTTGCATAGATTGGTATCTTACACTAAGAGGGCTTGATATCAAAGGGTATAACTGTTTGTGCTGGTGTCACCAAGGATGATGTTTTATCGTATAACATATCCCATCAGACTATGACTGGAGACAGATACAAATCAACATTAACTGACCACATAGTTCCACATCTTACTCCGGAGATGAGGGACTATTTTCCAACAGGATGGAGCTTCTCCTCTTTATGCTAATGTGAAAAAAAGCAGTTTTAGATCGAGATCTTCCCAACCGTTGGCAGCAACTTCATAGACTTGGCTTCCAAGATCCCCAGACTTGACTGTTTGCGATTTTTTCCTATGGGGCTTTTTGAAAGAAAACGTTTATTCTCACCTTATGGCAACAGATGATGAATAAAGTAGGCTGATTGAAGAGGAATTACTGTTGATACCTCGGCAATTTTTCAAAAGTGCTTATGACTCTTTTTTGTTTCCTTGCTGTCAGGACATAGTTATCGATGGACATCAATTCAAATAAAGGTAAAATTTTGACGATTAACAATTTTTTACTGTTATTTTCTTAACTTCTCTTTATTAATTTTTACACCTTTTTATTTTATCTGCAAGTAATGGTTATGCAAATAAAATCATTTTGGTAAAAACGTACCATTATTTGTATTCTATCATTTTGTTTTGATTGATCATACAAAAATGAAACTCAGGGGTACATTTTACATTTCTATGTAACATAACTGTAAAGTGTCAAGGTTGTAGAGTGTTCCGTCATATTAAGTGACCTGTTCTTGGAATACCCTATACAAGAAGAAATATATATAAAAGACACAAACTGACATAGGAGATTCCAATCGAAATATTTCCAGACGTATGTTTTTGGGAAACTTTTATTTATTTATTTTTGGACTACTTAAATTGATATTTATAATCAAAATTATGAATTATTTAAAACTATTTTTAATCCCCAACTTATTGAAAAAAATATTTTTTTTTACATTTTGAAGAGCAATTTGTAAAATTGTTGTGTTCGTATTTCCCAACCTCGCTAACGGTTCAAGGTAAATCCTTTTTTTCCATTTACATTTTTTAGTAATTTTTTTTCATTTGTTATTAACACCCGGAACTTTGTTATTACACATCACAGTTATTAAAGTATATTTTTATAAATCAGGCCCCATAAAATAACGCCATAGATGCCTTTTTTTACAGTTAGCTCTCTTAACAATTGTTTAAATCTGTATGTTTTGTGAGAGTCATTTATCGCTTTCAATATGATTTCGATAAAATTGATCCGCCCCCCCCCCCTTCAATATAATTTTGAGTAAAGTGAGAAAAATAAAATTCTATCCATGTATTTAGTTGTAAACATTGTATAAACTACCAGCTGATAGTTAAACACAAATAACTAAAGATTTACATTATATATTTTTTTCCTAAAATATTGTAAATACATTCTGGTTTAAAAAAAGGAAAACATCGCGATTAACTGTTTTTTTTTTTTTTTTTTTTTTTTTTCAAAATGAGATACAAAAATGGTAATTTTGACATTAAAAATGAAAACTGTACAAATTTTTAATTAATTATTGTTTATTTGAAATAAATCCAAAATGACGAAATTATTACAGATCAGTAAGATCTGTAATATAATTATATATATATATATATATATATATATATATATATATATATATATATATATATTAAGACCAAAAAAAGAATAAATTTTATTCAAAATCTGGTTATTTTATTTTGAGGATTAATGTTTTTTTTTTTACAAATTTTCGGTAAATTTGGTAAAATGACGTTTTGATCTTAGGAAAGATCAAAATGTCGAAAGGGATCCCCTTCCTCCTTCTATAGCGTTAGCGTTTTAAATCTTTTCCTTTCTTTGTCTATCCTGCCTCTCAAACGATATTTACACCATGGTCGTACACCCAGCTTCTCTCTCGTATCCACAGCAACTACAACCTTCTATCTCTTCTTAAGACACTTGTTGATCTTTTACCTTACATATTTTATATAAGGGGTATTTTTAACATTCTTGTGTTGTCATTCTGAAGGCAAGGCCAGTTTGATGTGTTTTTCTACCGTTGGTTCCTTGAAGTGACAGTATATCTAATTATTGTTTTACCGTATCCTACACTCATTGTTTCTATGTCCCTAGGATCTGCCTCGGGATTCAAATAATGTTTTACTACCATAGCAAAGCATAATCAGAGTATAGTTTTATATATGCGCATTTTTATTAACCTCTTGTAATCCCTTGAATTAAAAGTAGAGATGAGCGTCAGACAGACCTTTTGGCTAGAGTTATCCCTCTCCTTATCTCTGCCTCCTCAGGTACGATGAAACAACCGACTGCTTCTACATAGTCATCTTCTATAAACATGTTTTGCTTTTGAGTAGACCTTATCTTTCTTAGAATTTTGGTTCTATCTACATTTATTGATAACCCTACCCCTTTTGTAATAGTTTTCGTTCATAGCTTCCAAATTATGATTGCTACATTGTCAGTATTTGTGTCTTATACGACTTTAAACAACTCCTGAGCGATCTACAAACATTTTTCTTATTGCACATTCAAGAGCTAGGTTACATAGGAGAGGAAACATATCAACCGTTATTTCAGACCTTGTCTAAGCTTAGATGGATCAGCGAATTCGTTCTGTATTCTCATCTGTGTAAGTGTTTCGGTCATGTTATTGGTTTTAGATTGACAAGCTTTGATGAGATTCCAAATCTCAACAATGTCTGGCGAAAATCTACGCGTAACTCATATACATCCCTATTACATTTCAACACTTTCGCAGGATTTATTAACAGGTGAACAATTGAATTGTTATATACCTACATTTTTAACGGTTTGGTAATATGCAATGAGCGTTTCTACCGGTGACAAATCTTCATTAACTCTGGCAAGGCTCAAAATGAACATATCTACGATAATCATAAAATTAAATTTTTAACTTATAGAATAATTTCTCCTCTGTATATAGAATGATAGAAAAAAAAATTTTAGTTTATAATTTAGAAAATTATTAAAATTCCAATTTATTAATGTTTGCAAGACTACGGATAAATTAAATTTACCGTTTTATTTGAGGTTATAAATTGACGCCTTACTTACGTGTTGCCGGACTGCCTCAGGGTAAGTAATAATAACCAGTATTGTCCTATTCCTGCGGGGAGGGGGAGGGGGTGGAATATGTCGCGAGGTAATCATAGGAATTAAGTGTCCATTCTCATCCATATTTCATACTCATAGGGGGTGGGGGGGATGCCATCTGGCTTGTACGGCGACTTGTTTCATTTGCATCTCCCTGTCCGTGTGGTGTGCCCGAGGCGACTTTGTCTCATCGTTAATCATAATAAACCACAACACTACCAGCACAAGAGTTGTCACGTCAAAGGGTTAATCTATTGCGCAAGCGTACTGGCATTAATTCCCGTTTGATTGGAGTCAACGTTAAAATTTATTTTGACTTTTATTGTTTTCATTTTAATTTTTGGGATCGTGGTGATGGAGTTCCCCACTTGTATATTGAAATTGTATACTAACATGTAGACTTAATACAAATATTTTGTTCATCATAGACGTGTAAAAGAAAGCTAATAAAGATAGTTTTATAATGTAAATCAGGAAATCAGAGATTTGTTTCACACATATTTGCAATACACTACTTTAATTTTGACCCAATTCAAAATTCAAATGAACAGTTTGATTAATTTTTATCTTGCAGCTAAATTTCTAAAAAAAAGCTTCTAAAATATGAAATTAATTTTTATTAAAAATTAATAGTTATCAAAATCTAAATTAAATATTGAAGTTATCAATAAAAATCTAAATATATTCCTCTAAACTGTTACAATACTATACATTTTGATTTATAATTAGAAAAAGTGTTTATATAATTTTTTTTTTTAAACTTCAGTTTCTTGTCTGTCTACATATATTAATTTTAAAATTATTTTTGTAAAGGAGTTAAAAATACGTAAGTACTTTAACATAAACAAAATCTTTCCAAATAAACAAAATATATGTAATACTTCTCAGCGCGAATTTAGTTTTTTTTTTTTCACTTGTCTGACTCTGATCCATCTTTAAATAAAAATAACTGTCAATTTATTGTAAAATTTAATTTTAAATTATAATAAAATGAAATTTAAAAGCGATTAAAAACATGTTTTTAATATATTCAGTACCATTGTATTGCACTTACATATAAGTATAAATAAAGATAATTTGTATGGATATGTGAAACTGTATTATACATTTGTTTAACAATTTAAAATCTAAAATATTATAATTTTTATTTTCAGGGATAAATCGTGCGTACGTTGGAAAATAAGCGTTTTAAAAATTGTATGAGACCAAAAATGTTTCTCTTGGATCAATTCAATATGTAAATTTTCTGAGATTTTTAGAAAATGTTTTCCTTTTCCTTTTCAACCTTAGAATTTTTAGCAGTTTTCAGGAGTTTTTCGAAAAGTCTCAAAACACATTCGTAATTTCTTAAATCTTGTATTTTGGTGTTACACCTTCTTGATTTATTTTCAGATTTTCGTGAAAACGTTTTGATTTTCTTCTCCAATTTATTTGGACTTTTTCGTCTGTCTCGGAAAATAAGTTTAAAAAAGTTTAAAATTAACAATTTAAAAAAAAAATACAACAGTAAAAATTATTAATGTTGTTTCTAAATTATTTAAAAATAATTTTCCCTAATCTTTTTCCACTTTTTGATACGTACATGATTTTATTGCTTATGACATTGATGAATACCCTATTATAAATGTTGATTTTTTTTTAAGGTTTTTCCCTATACATTATTTTCAATGGTTGAATATTTCCGAAGTTTGACTTGATTATTCACATTACTGTGACAAATGCACGTTATGTACACGATAGAAAAATAAACACTACTAGGGTCGTTCACAGTGAGAACGGATGTGTCAAGATGGAGAGACCCTAGATGGAAATACATCTTCATTCATGTTGTCTTGGGTTAGATCCCTCTCTTTCATCTTACCTATCTGGTTTCTCCTGACCAACCCTTGTTCGTTTCCGACCCTGACCCTGTTAGAATATTCGAGGGCTAGGGGTCTCTATATTATACTTCAAGAGGTTTTTCACCTTCAAACAACAAGAAAAACAAATAACTATACAATCACGACATGTATACAACATCCTCGACTATAAATTAAAAAATTCACTGGGTAAACTATTCCCTATTAAGTGCTACAAGCTTGCAACCGAGGCACCAATATGCAAAAAAAACAACAAAAAAAACATTCACCTTGAATTGAATCACAGATAAGTTAATCTCAGTTCAAAAGGTTAATCTACGAAGATGTAAGACTCTATTTCAGGCATAAATACCAAGAAAATATCATACAATGCTCTCTATTGACAGATTTGGGCATTAATTGCCAATCAACAAGTGAGTAAGCTTCAACGGAAATGTTCAAAACAGAGGTTAATAATATTTCCGTTTCTGAAACATGATATATTATTGAATTCTTTGAGGAGTTAGTCATATTTTATCAATAAAATATAAAGCAGATGGAATGAAAGAAGAGATATTTTTCTGATCACTGCAAAATATTCAATTCAGTGGATAATTCACAGCAAAATATTCAGCGATGCTTGGATTTTGAAGGCAACAAAATCTCTAGGCTCATTAAAATAAAGACCCCTAGCCCTTGAATATTCCAATTGCGTTAAGGTCAGAAAATATCAAGAATTGACAGAAACAAATAAAAAAAAAGAGCTAACTCAAGACTGCATGAAAAAAGGTGTAAATACAGTTAAGTCCCGCGGGGTTACCACGCCCATACTCACTATAGTAACCCCTTGAGGGGTGATATACCGGGTGTTCAAAAAGTCTGGAAACCCCTTAATATTTATTTTATTAATAAACGCAGAACAATGAAACTCTAGGATTACGTCCTCACTGTAGTTACCGACTTTTTGGTAATTTTAACTGTCTTTTTTCGCTTTGAGGGGGACGTCCTGTGGAGGAAGTCTAAAAAATCTTAAATGTAAGCATAGGTCAAATTATACCTCATTTTAAAGGTCTTTGTTAGAGGAACACATTGCCGCAATCCCGAATGAAAAAGGACCATTTGTTTGGAAATGGCAGCCTCTTAAAGTTTGTTAACTTTACGTTGCGGAGATTAAGAGGCAGAAGTGAATACTCAACCGTGTTGGTTATGTTAGTGTTTTAGCTTTGAAAATTTCACAGCTGAAGTGTGGAGGGATAGGAAATAGGATCCCATCTTGCTGGAACCAGATAACCTCAAACTGAGGTAACACCCTAGTTTCCAGTAATTCAACGTAGGTGGTGGCATTTACGTTCCCTTCTATGAAATACGGAACCACAACACGAGTATCAAGCAATCCTGACCAAACATTTACTTGTTGTGTATGGTTCTGCCATCCACCGTGGGTTTTCTTGAGACCAGTAACGTGAATTATGTCGATTCACAGTGCCATTCAGACAGAAACTTGTTCATCTAACAAAGACCTTTAAAATGAGGTATAATTCGACCTATGCTTACATTTAAGATTTTTTAAGACTTCCTCCACAGGACGTCCCACCGAAGCGAAAAAAGACCGTTAAAATGACCAAAAAGTCAGTAACTACAGTGAGGACGTAATCCTAGAGATTCATTGTTCTGCGTTTATTAATAAAATAAATATTAAGGGGTTTCTAGACTTTTTGAACACCCGGTATATTACATATTGGTGATTAAATGGAATGATGAAATAATATATCAGAAAGCAGGCGGAAACCAATTTATTATTATATACACCTTGCAGACGATAAGAAAATAGTGTTATTCACAATTAAGAAATTCATAAAACCTGTGTAACAACTGCTATAGACAAACTTACGTTACTTGATAAGACCACGTCTTGATCTAGCGAGTCTGAAGATGGGACATACGTTCTAAAACGCGTAACATATGTTACAAAAAAAGTCACAAGACGGAGTAAGTATTAAATAACTTAGATTAATATTTAACTTTTAAAATAATATATTATGATTTTTGGAACATCCTGTATATATGGTACTGCATTTTCAGTTCTCTATGTAGATCGAGGAGGTCTTTATTGATCAAAAATGGGCTAAGCCAAGATTGAGTCATTTAAAACAACATTTCACCTGTTGCTGTTTGGCACGAGAGTTACAATCTTGTCTGATGCGATAATTGTGTAACTTACGTCCATATCTGGACATGATTAAAACTTTAATTTAATTAAAATAGAGCGTCGGAGTAAAAGTTCGAATTAACCAATACACAAGCAGTCGTCATCATGTTACTTACCCAGTCCCATCATAGAATGTAATACAAGCAGATGTAATTCCTAAAAGTTGGTTTGATTTAATCTTGTAGGGAATATTAAATTGTGTTGGTAGATCAAGGGCTCTTATCCTGTAGAGTAGGTTTGTTAAAATGTAGTTGTTACAAATGTTTTCTGTACATCGTATTGTATATAACTACGTCCTTGAATTCCGATAGGTCCTAACTGATCTGTAGACGTATATTAAAGTCTCCACCCTTGCCAGTTTTCCTTATTATACACATATCATATTTTCTTATAGGTCAGGTTTTGAAATTACGTTTTTGATAAATAACTTCGCTATTTGTAATCGTATAAATGTGAGGTTGGTACAATTATATGCAGTATTGAAATCTGCAATTTTTTTCCAAATTTAGTGTGGTATTAGTTGAATAACACATGAGATATGAACACTGTTTTGGATTACCATTTTTTCATTTTCAATTCGATTTTTCTGAATTTCAATAAAGTTTTACATGAACACACTATAATCCTTTGTGTGACTACTATGCGTACAGAAGACAACAACGAAGGACAGCACTTTTCGGTTTCTTGAGGTTATGAAAAGTGAAAATCAGTCAAAAACGGAGGTGGTAAATTTCGACGATTACCAACTTATCCTTTACTGGATAAAACGCCAAGGGTTATATTTGGTCAGAGGTTTTCCATGATTTCAAGTGTCAGCGTTTCTATTAGGGAGACGTCAATATCTAAAATGTTTCTTTTGGAAATTTGTAAAACTTTTATAAACCAGAAAAACGATAATTATGAAAAATATTTTACAACGTCAAAATCCAGCAACAGCATTATATACAATTAGGTAGTAAGTAAACTGGACTTTCGAATGTCAAATAAATGGTAATATACGACCCCCTAAAGTACAAGAGAAGGGGCTTAGGCCGCCATCTATTGCCGAATTAGAAGATGTCATGTAACTGTAAGCCTCTGGATTATGTCTGGATATTCAAATTTGAGGTCAACACATTGGACCAAGCTTGGAATTCCTTATTGTTTGTATTGTAATACAATTTTATGAAACTTCTTAATTTATTAAAAAATGTTTATGTTGTTCTTTTTTCAATTTTACAGTTGTTCCTGCACATTCAATCGAGAAATGTCTTTTGTGTGTCTTTATTCTTCCTCTTTGTTTATTATTCTTTCATTTTTATGGAAGTAGCAATTTTATTTTATTCGGACTCTTAGACCTCGTTTTGTCAGTAATTTCTATTGAAATCTCTGAAAATATTTTTCCTTTTTCTAGAATGTTTCGCAATTCTATCTAGGATATATTGTTTGGATTTTTTAATTCTTTTATATCTTCTACTGCATTCTTAAACCAGATTGTTTTGGTTTTTCTTCTCATGAAAAATTCAAAAATTTGTTTCTTAGTCTGTTTTCATTCGTTCTTTTAATGCGGCAGTAGAAACTGCAAAATAAATCTGGGGGGTACTTTCTTCTTGTGATTGAATTAACCATTCATAGGAATCGCAATTGCAGTAACTAGTATTCTGTATCCATCGCATAGTAAATCCTGGCAAGATGTCTGCTTAAACTAAACAACAATTTTAACACCACCACTGATGGCCTTCGGTGACTGGTGACTCAATTTGTTTATTTGTTGTAAATTATGGTTTACGTTTACTTCTAATTTACATGATGCATAACACATACAAGAAACGTGAGGGTTATATAAAGTTTTAAGGGAAATCTCGGAGGACAAAACTTTTTCTCCTATATAAATAAAAATTACTTTATTCCATTGTAACCTATCAAATCTCGAAAATGTTTTAATTCAAATAAATGAAAAAGTAAAACAAGTGGATGGGTAGCGTCATGGTACGTACCCAGTCCATCATAAAAAGTAATATAATACAATCAAAAGCTCTAAATGTTATGCCCAAACATTGGTTTCTTGGGCATTGTAGGAAATGTTAATTTGTATTGCTATATGAAGGTAAGGTAATTTTCATTAAAGCAGTAATTACACAGGTTTTCTGAACATCGTTTGTGTATTACTACTATTTTGACGTTAGCTAGGCCATAACGAGAATTGTAGATGTGTATAATACATCAAAAAGCTTTCACTAGCTCCTCTCGTGTCAGTGTTTTTTGCCGTAGTGAGCCTCGAAGTTTTACATACGTGAAAGAGCCTCCACCTCATACGGTCTGGTATGATAGGAGCTCTACTGGATCTCTATCTACGAATTTCCGATTTTTTTTTACAATAACTTCACTATTTGCCATCGTTGATAACTAGGGTTGGTATCATTACATGCAGAATTGAAATCTTCAAATTGTTATGTAGTTTAGTGTATTATAAGTGTTGTATAAGTTGTTTCGGCTATTCGGCCATTATCTAGTTATGCTGGACTTTATCCGTTCTCATAAGTTACAAATCTAAGAACACAAACTTCAAACAAACACTTCAAACTTGGTTTCATTTTATATTATACGCGTGATATTCCCACTGTCTCGACGCGAAATGTCGAAATATAGTAATGTTGGGTCGAGAAGAGGTTATTATCTATTATCGTACGTTGGAATCAAAATTTAGTTTTTCGTTAAGTAATGAGTTGATGTCTTCTTTGAAATTTTTATGTATTTCGAATTGTTCCAATGCATTAATTAATCTCCCCTTTTTGACAGCGATGAAGTATTTTTAATGATTTGTTTATACTGCAGTAGTTAGACATCATATTTGGCTGTAGGTTATTTATATATGTGGTGAATAAATTGGTATGTTTCATTATACCTTGGTAGGCTACGTCATCAAAGTATCTGTCATAATATCCAATATTTTTTGTTCTGTTTACTGAGGGCATGAAACGTGAAACTCAGTTAAAAACCAAAGGTCAAATTTTGGCCATTACCAAACTTACTATATACTTCGTATACTGGCCAAGTAAAAGACAGTTTGATAGCTTATTAGACAGAGAAGTTGTTTATAACGACACTTCCTAAAGTTAAAGCGTATAACGTGTTGTAACTTCAAGTGATTATTTTCAGAATTTACCTTCATTTTATCACAATAAACATTATGTGGGTCTTCTTAAAAATTTAATATAGATTATGAAAATGGAGTCAAACTTTACAGAACATTCACAGGAAATCAAGAAATTGCAGTTTCACTGTTTGTTGGTTAACAATTTTTTTTTAACCAATAGTGTTTGGAGTAGGAAATTGTATCACTGGTAGCATGTACAAAAATATTTACTATTAGCTTTGATCTAACAATGCAACTGCAAGAGTAAAAGGTATAGAACCAGAGAAGTTGTTCTTTGTGTTGCCGCCATTTTGTTTCTCTAAACACCAGTGTTTTGAAATTTTCAGACACAATTTTTGTTAACATTATTAAAAAGTATGTAAAGTTTCAAAAGAATCGGTTCAGGAATAAGCAATTAAAAGAAAATCAAAAGCGTTTATCTCTTGTTGGGACACACGTCTGTATATTATATATATATATATATATATATATATATATATATATATATATATATATATATATATAACATTTCCCCTGACATTTATATATATATAAATATATTTACGTGTGAGTGTGTGTGTGTGTGTGTGTGTGTTTGTTTGTTTGTATGTGTGATGTAATCAGAAAACATTTATTTTATTTCAGATAATATCTTTTAAAATATACAACCTTATTAACTTCAGAGCAAAGACAATGTTGCGAGAAAGATCATACAAAGACAGTCCTACTATATGGTCTTTATTTCAATAAAGTAAACAAATCACCATAACCAGAGCTTCCTCACCAACATTCCCATCGGAGATATGTCGTTACTCTTGCACCGATATGTCGTTCCAGACTCCTTCCCTTGTGCAGATAGAATTTCTGCAGGTTGTGATCCATAATCTCGTCTTTGTAGTAATCCTGAAGGAAAAAAAAACTTCATAAGACAAGGTGTTGATGTTGTTAAGTTTCAAAAATCGATTAATATGATGCATAGAATTCATAGAAACAAGTTGATGGGCGACATTATGGTACTTACCGACCCAAACATACAATATAATACAAGCAGATCGTTTAAATATAACGTATTAAATTTAATTTGTTATAATTTGAATAACAAACATTTTACAAAAACCGTTTAAAATGGCCGCGATTTTTACATTTTCGATTTTTCTGAATTTCAATAAGGTTCAAGAAGAACAAATGATCAAGCATATTCATCATAATCATAAGAATAATAACAACCATAATCACCTATACCAAATTTCAGTTTGATATCTTAGTGTTTGTGGTTGCAATTGTGATTACGTACAACGACAACGACAGACGGACGTTATGTCGGAAATAACATTTTCGGTTTCCTAAGACCATGCAACGTAAAGACAAGTCAATAAACATATGTTACAATTACCAAACTTACCCTATACTTCGTATACTGGGTGTGTAAAAAGTTGTGTTCAATTTTGAGTGAGTTCAACTCACTAGATAGGTTATATTTTGTGGTTTTAAACGTCTTTACAACCACGTTTTCTTAAGACAATAACAGTCTCATCGCCCAAGGCTGGATTAAATAACATGTTTTCCTTCCGCCCAATTTGTGCGAGCTACCAACTTGAGAGATGACCACATAATGACCGCGCGACGTCGGAAGACAAGCAGTGGTTTTCTACTGTACTTAAACCGTTACCTTCAGAAGTTCTTAAGACTACATCCAGTTCTTGTCTGTTTCTTTCTTTATTACTTTAGAATTAAATACAATGCACAAACATGCACTAACCTTCCCATACACCGACAGAAACGCAATTATTGTAGTCGATAGTTGTTTCAAAAGTTTTTGTTTGAAAATGGACTGTGAACTCCGACTTAGAAGATATAATATCGTAAAGTGGAAAAAAAGATTTGGAAAAATTTAAGGATTATGGCTCAAAACAAATTTGTTAAAAAAATACATTCAGTTTGCAACTAAATTTTAATTAATCAAAATAAAGCATATATTTTTTAACATTTCTCACTAACTGTATATTTTTTTGAACTGCTGAATGGTTTTTGTCATAAACCATTATATCGTAACAAAATTTAATCGAAAATTGTTCCATTTTGAGATACAACAAAATTTTGTACTATCATGTTTCATTGTCATTTTTTGTTTTACCGATAACCCGAGCTTGAAATTTTCGAGGAAAATAAACCTTTTATTGAGGTCTTTACCGACGGCATTTTAGAAAAATCACGTTTGAAATTAATTTGGAAAAACCGAAAGTTTTCACTTCGGGAATATGTACCCCTCTTTTTCAAATTGAAATTATGCAACTAATAACTACAGTTCCCACTTTAAAAATAAGTTTCATGTTGTTTAAAAGCAAAAAACAGGTCAATCAAACAATCATAATAGTCTTAAAATAAAATAGCATAAAACAAAGACTCCTAGTCCTCGAATACTCTAATACCATCAGTGTCGGAAAGGAACAAAAGTTAATCAAGAGAGAGACCTGATAGGGAAGATAAAAGAAAGGGATCTAATCCAAGACTAGTGTAGATCCAGCTAGAGTATCTCAGACCTGCCACACTCGTATTCACCCTGAGGGTCTCAGTTTTAAAAGTAGTATGCGAAATTCGAGGGGAGAATCGGTTCATCTGTTGCATAGACAGAATGTTGCAAAAACAAATTTCTTGAAATTAACGAACCTCAAAATCGATATAGTCACAATAATTCGGAAATTGATTTTTGCTCATTTACGTATATAACTATATTTAATGAGCATACAGACAGAATGAATAGTTAAGAAAAAATACACAATTAAATAACACTCTGGTTATTAGACCGTCTGAGAGGTTGTCATAAAAAAATAAAATAAAAAAAAAAACAAAAAAAAACAATAAATATTAACAAGAAGTAACACAAATATCTCCAAACCACAAGAATAGAATTTGATACTACCCTTAGATTTCGACAATATATTCATCATCCTCAGAGGGTTACATTTAAACTGAAACAGACTTAACCTAAACCTAAAGAAAAGTGATAAGTAGCATCCGTTTCCTATTCCTAAAAAAGCCAATCACACGGAAGCACGTCTTGCCTTAGGTTAATGCTCTTTGCAACCTTATGGAGTTCCACCACCAATAAAAATTATATAAAGTCAACTAACAAATAAACTTAATCAAATTATACAACTCAAAAAATATAACTTAAATATTAAAAAATAAAACTAACAAATAAACTTTACAAATCTCATAAAAATAAATATAAAAATGAAACTTCAACTACATCTCTAGACGTAAAATAAAAACTAACAAATAAAGTTTATAAATTATATAAAAATGAAGCTTAGAATAACGCCCTAGATGTAAAATAAAAGTTAATAATTGTATAAAAATTAACTTAAGTTATAAAATAAACAAACAATGTATGTTCACAAATAATAGAACTTAGAACTTGAATTTAGGATTATTTTCAGTCTATTTCATTTTAGCTGTATGGATGAAATTTACACTCACGCCACAAAAATGTTCATTACATAAGGAAAGAAAACCACAAACACAATTTTTAGTAAATTCTAAACAGTGGTATAAATCATATTCATCATATTAATTGTTCTTGTTGTGATTTGGAGAATACATGTTTTACTATTGATATTTTATCACCACTAGAGATATTTTTAGGTGCTCCACCCCCGTGCTATGTTTACTTTTAACTTAATTCTACAACCCCTCTACCCCAAAATTTCAAACCCCCATCAACTTTGACCATTATCGAACAAATGTTTCTAAACCAACACAACTCATTTTGAAAAAAAAAAAATACCCCCTCCCCCTTTTCAAATTTTAACCTTTTTCTTTAAACGTTTCTGAACTCCTCAGACCATTTTGAAACCCACCATATTTGGATCCTTTTTACAAAAAATGTTTCTAAACTCACCCACAATATTTAAAAAAAATACTACCTCAAAAATTTAATACTTTTCTAAAAAAATTTAAGCTCACTCAACCTATTTTGAAAAAATACCCCCCACCAAATTTAAAACTTTAAAAAATAAATCCTGGGGTGTAGTCCTGGGGGTCCACCCTACACCGAATATTGCCCCAATATTCCACCCACCATTTAAATTTCAACTCTTTTCCAAAAATAAAGTTTCTGAACCAACAAAAAGTGACTTTTAGCCAAAGTCACGCCAGGTCGATATTTTTCCTTCTTGAATTTTTTTATATCCCAAAATTAAAATGTTAAATGATTTTTGTTGCAGTATATCCACATCGGATATACTATGAAGAGGTCGATATTTTTTAATGAAATATATATGCCGGATATATGGAACACTCTATAGACTTGACACTTTACAGTTACGTTACAAAAAGTATGTACAAAAAGTACCCTCGAGTTTCATATTGTTATGGTCAATCGAAACAAAATGGCGGAATAACAAAAAGAACATTAATGTTATGTTCCTCCAACAATGCAATTAAAATGTGCATTGCCATCTGTTGAATCTCGATCAGCTGTTGTTTTGTTAACACACAACAATGAAACAATTTTAGTAGTTGTGTTCAATCAGTTTATGTGTGATATTTAACATTGAAACAATTAATTTTTCAATTAAACAAAAAGTGAAATGTTGTTTTTGGGGTATTGCTTTTGAAAATGAATATGAAGCAATTAGGCGTATTTAAAAAACCTACCCAAATGTTTGTCCAACCATGAAGAAAAGCAATTCATAAATGGAAAACTATGCTACTAGAAACTGGATCAGTTTAAAATAAATACCATAGTTTTTTCAACACAGACAATGAAGAGTCTTGCATGTGCTACTCTACTGTAATCTTCAAACAGACCTGATTCACTTAAAAAGGTTTTATACTCTACTGGGATACCAAAGTTGTCAGTTCAAAGTTATGCCAAGAAAAACTAAATAAATTTTTATAAAACACATTCAGTGATTTTTTCCTGATTTTTTTTTTTTTTTTTTTTTTTGAAGAAAAAGAAGTTTATTCTCACCCTATACTAAAATAAGAATTAATGAGGCTGATTGAAGAGGAAATATTGTTAATACCTCGACAATTTGTCAAAAGTGCTCATGACTCTTTTTTTTCTCGTTACTATCAGTGCGTTAATGTCTGATAAGTGCATTAAATCAGTTCGAATAAAGGGCAAATTTGGATAATTAATAATTTATTACTTTTATTTTTCTTAACTTCTTTTGTAACTTTTACACATTTTCATGTTACCTGCAAATCATAAAATTTTAATGATTGTGCAAATAAAATCATTTTGGTGAAAACCTATCATTATTTTTTTATTCCTCCATTTTGTTTTGTTTGACTATAAAAATATGAAACTCATGGGTGCATTTTACATATCTATCCAACAAAACTGTAGAGTGTCAAGTTTGTAGAGTGTTCTATAATGTCCGGCATATTAATTTTAAAAATAGCGATATCTTCGTGGGACACTCTGTATTTATGATAGATCAAAACCAATTTACTCTTATCTAGTTGGAAACAAGAATAACGTTTCTTTTCTTTTCTTTCTAACGCATAATGAATTTCAATGAGAAAAACATCATAACAATTTGAGTAAATATTCATAAAAACATATTTTTAAAAAATAAATTTTTTTTGACGACTAATTTTAGTTTTTGTTTTATATCTTTTCCAATTAAAGTGTCGCTGAATGTGGTAGTATGTACCATTTATTTAAATTTACCAATCAGAAGGACTTTAATAAATATTTTAAAATATTGATTAACAATTACAGGTATATTATTTAGGAAGCAATCTAAAATATAAGTTGTCACCGGTAAGTCTTAAAAATAAGCAGAAAGAGATAGGAGTGTTCCCAGTAGTGACAGAGAGACTAGAGCTCTGGGACAGACGATCGGGCGCACGTGATGAATGCGGTCGAGATTGAAGTCACAATCAGGGGGAAGTCATTGATTGGTCTCATCCCTCGGGAAATGTGGGACACGGGGTTATTATAGACAGGACAAACGCTTCATCTTTAACGTAAACCTTCTTAGGGAGTTCCTTCTTCTAATATCGAAGTTACCCGTGGGACAGGAGTTGACCTCAAGCTATTTTAGAAGAAAGAATTGAACCTTGGAAAATAAAATCATAAATTTATACATATTCACATTGACATGCTCTACAATATACTACGTACATCGTTGTGATTAAGACCTACGAGAATTTGAACTAAATTATGCACAAACTTTCTCACTTACCAATCCTCAAAACCAAATAAAATGAAGCAAAAATGTCATTTCGTTAGTTGTCAATCAAAAAGTAAAAATGAACAATTGATTTTGTTTTTGAAAAAATTATATTTAAATATACGCCTAAATTTATTTCACTTGTGCCTAGACACGTTTCCAGTGTATCGTATTTGAAATGATAGCGATTAAATTTGCTTTTTATTTATTTTTTTAATTATTCCTAAACTGTTTTATTTATTTATATGGAATTTTGCAATGATAATGAAGCGGAATTCGACTATATGTTATTTGTCTTTTTTTTTCGTTTTGATGTATATTTTCCAAAAATGAATGGCCAGTTCACCTTTTTTGGTACACCCTGTATATCACAGTTTAGGTAACAGGTAAAAAAAAAAAAACCTTTACTACCGTTCTTAAAACTCGATTTTAATCAAATGCCATTTAAGCTGAGAACGCAATTATGACACAAGCAGAGCAGGCCCCTATTATTTTTTTCTTCAAAAACAGCGTTCATTGTTCGTTTTTGGTGGCGTTAAATTTTGGTGTTTCATTTGGTTTTTGGGACGGGTGAGTGAGAAAGTTTATAGATCGTTTATTCATTCTTTATTTTTCTCGTTCGGTTTTATTTTTATCTCTGCTGTTAATTATTGTTGTTTACTGAAAATTTTTTTATTCGGTTCTTTTTTTTTTCTTCTTTGTTTTTATATTAAATGTTGAGCTTGACTTATGAGAAAAACTATACAGTATAACAAACACACAGAACACAATACTCATAAAAAAATACGCCTAAGTATCAGACGCGTTTCAACGACAAGGTCGTCCTCTTCAGTGATACACGAGCTACACCAATCAAACTATAACTAAACAGTTATATCACCAATCGAACTATAATCAAACAGTTATAGTTTGATTGGTGTAGCTCGTGTATCACTAAAGAGGACGACCTTGTCGTTGCAACGCGTCTGATACTTAGGCGTATTTTTTTTTATGAGAATTGTGTTCTGTGTGTTTGTTATACTGTACTTCTTTGTTTTGTTCAGTATTTTAATAAAATTTTGTGGATTAGATATTACAACTTGTATTCATGTACACGCTAAACACATACGAGTAGATATTGCTTTCCAAAATATTTGTTGATTTATATTGTAATTATTTTTCTTGGAATTAGTGGAAAAAAGTTCTCAAAGAACTAGAAGACAAATAAAAACCTAAAATAGTAACCTACACCATCTCTTAAGAAATAAATTGCGAAAAAAATGTAAATTTCTTTAGAACTGAGTTTTACCCCCAAGTTATTGTAAAAATATAATTTCAAAATTTAACTCGCAAATTAATTTTATATTCGTAGAGTTACGAGATCCGGCAGGTCTAAGACACCGAAGCGAGCGTAGCGATTGGAGGTTTCTTCTGATATGAATAGCATCGATGCCAACATGAGCCGAGACACTAACCTAACAGAAGCGAAATATAAATACGTTCACAAAGCTCTTTAAGGCCCTACATTAAGAATATGTCACCGAGACAATTACAAGGTTCAGAATTGGTTCAAACAAACTTACCCTTCTGGATAAGACCTCTGGTTTGATCTAGCAATACAATTTGACATTTCCTACATGATATTTTGTAATACATTGTATGATAGGGTTGGCTAAGTACCATAATGGCGTCCATCAACTTGTTTTATAAGGCGATGATGACAAATAGGTTTTTTACCTTTAAATATTAAAAAAGGTACAAAATTCCAATATTTTATAATTTTAATTTAATTTTTTGGAAAAAGAGCAAAAGTTTGTATATCAAAACAGTAACTTTACAACTATATATCAGATTTTGTTAATTATTTTTTTCTGGCATTTTGGGATGATGGTGACCAATTATTATAATCCTAACTGCCGATTTTTATAAAATCAAATTTTAAATTTTGGTCTTATGACATCTACTCCCCTGTTTTGAGATATCGAGAAGGTTGAAAAAAAGCTTTGAGATACATTATGGTCCGCCGTCAAATTTAAAGTATTACAACACACGATAGACAGACAGACAATATTCCTGATCAATTTGGGCCTCACAATCTCAAACTCGCAAAAAAGTCCATCTCATAACTTTATACTACGTATATCTAAGAAAAAAATATTTTTGTCTGTTTACAAAGGTGTTAAACATCTCGGACATCATTTCCTTATAAAAAAGAAAAAAGAACACAAAATAAAGGTAGCTCTCGAATACTCTAATAACGTCAGGGTCAGAAGAGATCAAGAGTTTGTTAAGAGAGTTCTTTTAGAAAATATGAAAGAGGAGGATCTAACTCTTGATCTCTTCTGACACTGACGTTATTAGAGTATTCGAGAGCTACCTTTATTTTGTGTTCTTTTTTCTTTTTTATAAGGAAATGATGTTAAGTTCCTTATGGCCAACTATTGTTCTTTTCTAAATTTGACATTATTAGGGGTTTCGAGGGCTATTCTTTATTTTTTTCTCTAAAATACAACGTATAAGGTAAGTTTGGTAATAGTCCAAATTTTTATCCGTCAGTCCGTCGTCGTTAGGGTTCGAACAGAGCAAGTGGGTCGCGGTGAATGCTACTAGTTAAGTCGCGGTCGATGTCGACAACCATGTAAAAGATACACATTGTAGTGAATGGAAGAGAACAGAGCAGGTAAGTCGCGGTGGAGGTTTAGCGCGATGCCATCCAGGAGGTTTACATCGATGCTTTTGAAAATCAAATGAGTTTGTTTTTACATGGATGCTTAACTGCGCGGTCTACAAGGATGCTTCCCTGTGATGGTGCGTTCAAGGCCAAGTTGCCATCCCCCTTCACAGCAGCTCGCATAGAACACGTCTGGCGTCTGTCATTCCGTGCGCTATGGTACTCTAGTTGCTTTCCATAATCTCTTTTGCGTAATAAGTTCATTTTTGAATTTCAAGTGCTAAATATGAAGGAAGATCTGATAGCAATTGTGCAGCTCACTCCCGTATTGTGGGTATACTGTATTACCTATCAGCCACCACTTGGTGACAGCTGACATTTCATCACTATCATCACTTGACTCACACAACATCGCAAAAGCACAATCTTTTTGTCATTCAAATTTCATCAAACTACTCCACTTGACAGTGGTCCTAGCTCGACTGAGCAGTGCTGGTACCCTCCTTGCTATGTGCTGTCGACTTCGACCGCGACATAACTAGTAGCATCCACCGCGACTTCCACCTCCACCGCGACCCACTTGTTGAGTTCGTACCCTAAGGGTGTATCCTCTGTACGTATGCACGATAGCTGCCACAAAAATTAAGATAAGATTATGAAATTTGGTGTAGGAGATTATAGTGTGCTAGATTGGTGTATAGCGATTAAAAATACGCAGATTTCAAATCTGCATGTAATGGGTATTAACCCCTATACGATAAAAAATAACCAAGTTATTGTCAAAAATTAAAACTGACCTTCAAAAAAAAGTTGATATTCGTATAGTTACGAGATCCGGCAGAGCCGAGACACCGACACGAGCGTAGCGAGTGGAGGCTCCTTCACAGCTTCGAGGTCCTCTAAGGCCGAGACATTTACACGAGCGAAATGAGTGTAGACTTTCTAATATATACTCATCCACGACATCAAGAGAAACCTATAAAAATGTTATCCTACTGGATAAGACCTCTTGAACTATCAAAGAATTTAACGCTTTCTACAAAACCCAAGAAAACAACTTTTGGGCATTACAAAGGATCTGGTTGTATGATTGGGTTGAGTAAGTACCAAGATGGTGCCCATTAATTTGCTTTAAATCCTGCGACGCCATAAGGGTTTTCGCCTTTAAAACAACAAGAAAATATACCAGACGAAAACATGATTTGTTTTTACTCACAAAACTTCCCCAGTAATAAGTAGAGTCGAATTCTGCAGAAATGATAAAATAAAATACGTCGGATTGACTACAGTGATAATAAATTTATTTTTCTCGTTTCCTCGTTTCTCTCTATACATCAGTCTGGCCTTTAATCACGTCACAATGTACAGTTCTTTGTCAGATGTACAGTAACGAATGTTTGTTTATTGTTACAGTAATTTATAATATTTTTTAAAACAACAGAAACCTTATTTCAGGACAGATTTCTGAAGGTCGTGAGGGGGGGTTGTAAAGAAGGTACTCTTCTATAAGATAAGATGTATTCAATTATTTAAAACACTACTTTTAAATATTATAATTAAATTTTAATTAAAATTTCACTAAACATCGCCACTTATTAGACTTGTCACGTGAGTAACAAAAATTATTTTGTTGATTTTCAAATTTTTCTTTGCTACCATTTATATGAGCATCATATTGCCTAAATTTGGTACTTGGGTATGGATTGAAAACAATGCAAAATGAAACTTCTAAGGTGCAAAGTATTTTTTAAACTTATTTCCGGGTTGAGATAAGTTCTCTTACACCTGCTGTGGAATTACTACACATTCATTAAATTACTCGACTAAACCCAATACATCCTTCTGTTCTTTCAATAATACATATCGAAAATGTCGTTTTCACTCAGATATCGTGCCATTGATAAACTAATTAGGAAAAATATTTCCTGCCAGCGGATCGTTTCCCTTTGGTGTGCAGCAAAATTCTCATAAGATAGAAGTCGCAGATCGCAATGATCATTCAATAAATATCTTCTCTGCATCTTCAGTGCGCAGCCGACCTACCACCATATGTTTAACCTAGCCCGTATGTTAACAAAGAAGTTACACTTATTTTGTCTTTATTTTCTTTTTTTTAAAACACATCTACTTTTTGATTATGTTGGTGTTGTGTGTTTGTTAGAGTGAATTTCTTCTTATCAAACACTTACTACCCTTTTAGCCCTGTTACCAATCAATAGAAAAACGAAAACAATGATGATAATACAAAAATAAGATATAAAACAACATTAAATTAATAATAACGTGTTATCAATCAATCACAGCGATAAAAATTCTTCCATGTTTTTCAGCCATTCTTTGATTTTGATTATTATTTTTACCTTAACATATTGTTAGGAACGGCTCCTCTGAACTGCCTGGGTTCTTAATTTTAATCAAAAATCAGTGGTTCAGTATATCATCAACTTTATTATTGACATGAAACTTATGTCTATTTCCCTGATACTTTAATACAATACAAAAATAAGAATTCAATTAAATGAACAATATTCAAAATAAATTATTCATTACTCAAAGCCCAAAAGTGTTCCAACTATTGTTACTCTTTTTACAAATGAAATTACTGATTTTAATGGTGACTTTATAAATATTAATGCTTGCTCACTTTTTGTAGAGTATCAGCTATGGACAACTCCTTTGTCCCCCTGTCCTAGAGTCGGACTTCCTGGGCTATTGTCCTTCCGTCCAAGAATCAAGCTCCCTGGGCTATCTACCACCACGGCTAGCGACACAGCCGTGTATCTTCCAAGCTCCCAAAAGATCCCCTCCATATTGTGCTGGCTGCTTATATATGTTTTTGTTGTTTCTGGTGCTCTACTTTCGTTGCAAATCAAGCATTTCAACAGTTTTTCAATTCTTTCACAATAGTTGGGTCATTCTGAGCTTTGTTAACATGAGTTATTCCTAACATAATTTACTTAACCTAATAACTTTAATTGAATTACATATATTCCTAACAATATCCAATGAGTTAACAAGAAATTTTTTACCAGTATATAAATAAAAATTAACAAAACATATTTAGTTTGTTTTTGGAACAATATATATATATATATTTTTTTAGAATGTCTTAACAATTTATTTAAGAAGCAGTAATACAAGAATTAATCTACTACAATAATGTTCATCTTCTTTCCCACATGCCAAGAAAATTATTTTCTAGTTCACCTAACCCGAAAATGTAACAAAAGCATACACCTACCTCTTAAATAATTTCATTATTACGTATGGTAATTGTAGTGGTGAGCTGCTATTCGCCGAACTCCATATTGCTGTCT
This sequence comes from Aphrophora alni, assembly GCA_963513935.1. Taxonomy (NCBI): domain Eukaryota; kingdom Metazoa; phylum Arthropoda; class Insecta; order Hemiptera; family Aphrophoridae; genus Aphrophora; species Aphrophora alni. Next base: position 145,883,622 of record OY740765.1, read on the forward strand.
TAGCGAAACAAATGTTATTATTCTTGATTCGCGTTCTACGCTTTTTTAGATCTAATGTTTTTCTTTTCGTTATCCATAGTATGCGTGATATAATAGGGGGGGGGGGGCAGTTTTGTAATTTATCATTATTATGTTGTTCTTCCTTTTCTTATGAATAAACTGATTAGTTAGTTTTTATTTATTCGTTTCTGATTCGTCTTAGATTTATTCTTGATGCTTACTTATTGTAATAATCATCTCAAGGAACACAACATAACAAAAGGCCATCAAAGCACTTATCCAACCCTATCATACAATGTAATACCAGCAGATCTTAAAAATGTAATGCCCAAATTTTGGATTCTTTGGCCTTGTAGGAAGTGTTAAATTATAAAGGGTCGCTTTGGTCGTGTCACAGTCTAGGTCCTAGCGGAGCTTGTAGCTGTATATATGTGTAATAGCCTCCTCTCTCAACTCGGTCTTGTAGCTCGTAATTATACGAATATCATATTTAAAGTTAAAATAAAGCAATAAAGCTGAAAGATTCAAAATATTTTAATAATATAAATGAGCTACAATTGTTTCGCCTTGCGGCATCATCGGGCAACAATTGTAGCTCATTCTCGTTTATATTATTTAAAATATTTTGACACTTTAAGCTTTATTTTATCCTTAAATATGGAGTTTCAACGAGAAATATCTGCTGTTACATTAAAATATTTTCTCGGTAGGTCAGGTTTTGAAGTTATATTTTTGACAATAACTTCGCTCTTTGTTATTGTAAAGAGTAAGGTTTAGTACCATTACATGCAGGAATTTAAATCTGCAAATTTGTATCTAATATAGTGCTTTATAATTTGAATAACACACGAGATATTAACAGAAAACTGTTTAAAATGGCCGCCATTAGATATTTTAAATTATATTCTTATTAATTTCAATAGAATTCAATGTCAGTTCGCTGTAGTCTTCTACACCAAATATTACGTTCCAATTTAATTTTTGTTGCCGCTATATCGTGCACGACAAGGACAACGGACTAATTAATTATGAAATTAATTTTGTCTACAGTTGTTGACAAAGTGGCATTTTGTTCATTTAAATTAGTTTGCAAAACAGCTGATTTCTCAACAGTTTCACTTTGCCCACTACTTTGCACACTACTTTGCTCACTCCGAATGGCAACCGAACAAAACGAAATTTAGGTTAAGTTTATTTGAATTGATTTATAATACACAGGAAATGTCCAGTATGTAGGTTAGATTAATTCTTACATGTTAAATAACATAAATAAACAACAAAACAACGTTTTAAAGTTGAAAAAGGAAGTAATTATTCATAAAGATGATTGACAGTGTATGTATACGGAGAGTATTTTTCGTTTGCCGAGTTTTGAAGTTGGCAATCCCGTTTCCTCAACAATACACCTACGTTATTTGTAATATTCATAAATAACCTCAGTTTTGACGTTATTGTATTTATATTATATTAACACTATTGTATTAAATTAATATTTTATTAAATTGTGTTACTGCTGAAGTATGTTTTTTACTTGTCACAAAATAACAACTGTAGACAAAGTATAATGTGCAATTCGTGAGCAAAGTGTCTTTTTTTAACTCGATAAAGATTTTTCTCTCTTTTAAAAAAGTGCTACTTTGCTCACTAGTTGCACAAATAACTATTTTCTGTTTCCTGAGGTCTTGAAACGAGCAGTATCACACATAAAAATGCGCCTGGTGGACCTCGAAACTGTAGATATATGAAGAAGTGTCCGCTCGCTACGCTCTTGTCGTTGAATCGATCTTGGATCTTAAATACGAATATTATTTTCTTGAAAGGTCAGCGTTCGAAATTACATTTTTAACAATAAATTCAGTGTTTATCACGTAGTAGGGTTGATACCTCTTAAATCTGGATTTTTTTATCCACAGTAATACAATATGTTATAAGTTGAATAACCCATGAACAAAAACTGTTTAAAATGCATTTTTGTACATTTTCAATTTGATTTATCTAAATTTGGATATTGTTGTATAAGAGCACATACCATGTGTCCAAAAAGTCCCACTCCCCCCTCTTATTTTTTTTTTATTAATGGAAATAGACAGATTTGCTTTGGGGAAAATTTAGATAACCAAAGGAGGAGTTTTTGAAGTATCAAAAATTTCAAACCTTCCCCAAAATGGGGTAGTTTGGGGGTAAGTCAAGAATTTTAAACAGCAACCCCTATTGAGTGATACCTCATTTTAAAGGTCTTTTTAAAATAAGAATAATGGCGGAAACCAGAGGTCTCTAAGTTCATCTTACCCAACATAGCAACCAATCGAATAGATAATGTTAAACTACAAACTCCGGTTGTTTATATTACATTACAAACTGCTCTATGTTGGTAAAATGATGGTAAGAGCCTTACATTGTTTTTTTTAGCTCATATTAAGTTCTTGAAATGGCTACCATTTACTTTTTGGCAGAAATAGATTCTGGACTCAAAAGCTTGTTGTACATTTCGTAACATTTCTGGTCTAATTATTAACGTAAAATTCACAATTCGATTGGTTGCTATGTTGGGTAGGATGAACTTAGAGACCTCTGGTTTGCGCCATTATTTTTATTTTTAAAAAGCCTTTAAAATGAGGTATCACTCAATAGGGGTTGCTATTTAAAATTCTTGACCAAACTACCCCATTTTGGGGGTATGAGTTGAAAATGTTGATACTTCAATAAACTCCTCCTTTGGTTATCTAAACTTTCCCCAAAGCAAATCTGTCTATTTCCATTAATTAAAAAAATAAGAGGGGGTGGGACTTTATGGACAAATGGTATAGTTTCCTATAAAAAATTACGTATTTTGTTATATATTTTTTTAACCGTTTCCATGATTATGTAAAGACGACACAGCGAAGGACTGACGGCGTAAAGGAAATAACTTTTCCTGAGGTCTTGAAACGTGAAGATTAGTTAAAAAACAGAGATCGAATTTTTTTTACCATTACCAAATATACCATTTACTTCGACAAAGAGTAATTAAAAATTCTCATATAATTGAACCCCATTTCGTCGAGCGATGTTGGACGGTCTTCCAATTCAAAGACTCTTATAACGGTAATACAGATTTCCTTCCAAAACCATAATCAGAGTTCTACACAACCAAATACTCCATTAAACATAACAAAATAAATCTCAACGTAATAGACCCACACAGTCCTTCTATTACGTCACAATAGAACCTGTATCTCAAAACATTTCCAAGTGATTGATGGAAATAATAGTTTTTTGTCGTGATTATTTCCAGTCACAACTTCTCATAAGTTCGACAATTAATTCTGTCGAGTTGGAAAAAAAAGCTATTAAACAATTTTTCACACATTTCAAGTTATCGTCTGCTATCGGGGGGTTGGTTTCACCCTTATGATTAATGGTAACTGGCCGAGACTTGAGAATTCCTATCCCTCTTACAAAAAAAAAAAAAACACGTGTGCTATCCAGCCCATTCGCTGTAGACTAATAAATATAAGCCTACGGAAATGCTTTAAACTTAATTTAATTGCTCGGTTTTGTTGACCGTTTTAACTTGGAAGTCGTTTGACTTTTGACCCGTCACAATTCAAAATGTTTAAACGAGGCTCTCCGGTTTACCTTGACCCGGTAGGTGACTTGTCACCTTCATTCTTGTTATAATTAGTAAGAGGGCATAATGTGAGTAATTTCTCATATTCATCACTCGATTTTATCGATTTGTTTTTAACTTTGTTATGTTTAAAGTACAGAGAAATTTTGTACTAAAACTTTTTTTTTATTATTCTAGGAAATATTCAGTTTTATCCTCTCATTATAAACGCTCTTCAACTACGATGAACCGATTATGGTCACATTTTGTACATGGAAATGATATTACAAATCTTCCGGTGTAAACAATACATACAGAGTGTGCCAGCTGTTTTACTTGGAAAGTGTTTCAATATTTCAAAAATGTTAAATAGAAAATCCTTTAAACTTTTTATGTATTTTTTTTCCTTTTTTTAAGGTTTTGAAATTTTTATACCATCAGTCATAATTCTAAAGTCGGGAATAAATTATTGCAACCATTTTAAAAGAAGCCTTAGGTGTGATTTTCAAATTATCTTTTAGTACATTACACTCTATCTACTTTCCAATTTTAATATCGGTTCAACTCCTTTAAGTGCAGAAAATGCCTAAAATTTAGTTTTACACTAATTTGAGCCTCTATATTTCCTAAAAAGATAGATTTATAAAAATTACATAATTATATAAAATATTTAATTATGCATAAAATATAAAACCATAATAATAAATAGATATTTCTATAAAAAAAATTATGGCAGCTCTATTGGACAAATGACTGATGGTACAAAATTTTAAAACCTTCAAATAATACAACGTAAAAAGTTCAGGGGAGTTGCCATTTGACTTTTGTCAACATATCAATTGCTTTACAGGTAAAACAGCTGGGACATTTATACCAATCACTTTGTATGTATATCTTATAACTTTGTGCTACAATACAATGTGATAAATATATATATATATATATATATATATATATATATATATATATATATATATATATATATATATATTAATAAGTTATACCCGTGTGTTTTTATAGAACATAAGTTGGATTAATCAGTTTGTTGTGAATGTAAAAAAAATAATTGATTTTTATATTAAAATATAAACTTTATGATGACAAAAAAAAAAAAAAATAAATGTTGATACAAAATTGGATGTAAAAAGAGCATAGACTTGCTTTGCTTGTGCCATATTATTCCTAAGAGTAAATATTATTTGATTAAAACCAAGTTTTTAAATGAATGCGATCATGTTGATCTTCGTTTTTTGCCAATCCGTGATTTTGTTTTCTTGCTATATTTCACACTGGTTCGAGTCTTTAATTTTCACATTTGATCAAAATTTGAATTCAATCGGTAGAGTCAATTTTGAAAAGGCATTTTTAAGGAGATTGTAATATTTTCATTTTGTTTAGGTGCTTAAACGCTACATTTACAATGACCTACAAAAAAAATTCTTCCTATGTAAAAACACTTAAATACATAACCTAGTTTTGAGACCACACCCCCTAAAATCAAACATTAATGCAATTTCACCCATTAAATGTCATTAGCGTCCAAATTCTTCTAAAAGTCCAAGGATTCCGCCTAAATATTCCTATCGAATTCCCATCCTCGAAAATCCGATCTGCGAAATCTTACCACCAAAATCCAATCTGTGGTAGTATTACGGCCGAAAATCCGATCCGTAAAATCTTACAACACATAAGGTAACTTCTGAACAAGTAGAGTAGAAAACATCTACCTTTCAACAAAGTTATATATTTGTAAGGTAAGACTTTCTCGTAAGGTAAGTTGTTTCATTTTTTAAAGGTTTGAAAACATTTCCCCCCCCCGCTTTTTAAAGGGTTAAAAAGAGGGACCTTAATTTTTTTTCAAATACGAACTTTCACCGTGTAACATGTCATTTTGAAGGCCATAAAGAAAGACAAATTTTGTTGTATTGGAAATGTCTTTAACCGGAATTACGGGGGCTAGAAGTTGAATTTTAATTTTTCTATTTGTTATGGATATTAATGAAAAATAAAAAATAAAAAACCATTAAATACCAATTAAAGTTTTTAACAGTAAACTTATTTCAATAAATGAACACACTTGTATGTATTTTCCCTATTTTATGAAACCTTGTATGTCTTTCTCTTGGGTTAGCTCATTATTTCAATTAAATTAGTCATAAGGATTATTCTATACGTCATCAGTTTCTTCTTAAAATTTGGCTTAAGATTATTAAAAAATTGCCCCATTGATTCCCCTTTCAAAAATTGGGGCCACTTTCCTAAAATAGACAAATAAATAAAAGTGTGTTCATTTAGTTAAATCAGTTTGGTGTTATAAAATTTAATCGGCGTTTTTAAATTTTTTTTTCATTAATATCTATAAAAATTATAAAACTCAAAATTTGACTTCAAGCCCCATAATTCCAGTTAGAGATATTTAAAGGTAGACTTTACCCCAGTTCCAGATAGACTTTTTAAAGGTAATAAACTTTCTCTTTTTTATAACTTTCAAAATGATATGTTACACTATGAGGTTTCTATTTGAAAAACAAAATTCCCCCTTTAAAAACCCTTAAAAAGTATTCAAAAACATGTTTACCTGATAAAATGTGAAAGAACTTACCATATGAGATTTGTTGAAGGTTAGAAATTTTTATCTTTACTCGTTCAGAAATTTCCTAGGGGTTGCAAGACTTTTTTCCACTCTAGACAAGCTATCAAAAATCGTGTTGGAATTACAAAATATTCAGGAAGAGAAATTAAGTGGAGATATAACCGTATAGAATTTAATTTTAATATATGTAAAACAAGCACCTTGCTTTACTTCAACTGTCCCAGTTTCTACTTTTATTATATTACGAAAAACTATTGAGATAGTTCCCGCCCCCAAATTCTTTTACATAAAGAAAAAATATTATATTAAATTACTGTATTTGAAAATCGTTTTTATGGATTCAGTGCATTTTGATGATAAAATTGATTTATATCCGTTGCATAAGTTTAAATAAACAGTTGGCTGTGATGTTCACTATGTGAATAAATAATTGTGTAAAGTGTCAATTAGATTGGAATGCATATTCAGATAGCAGTTAAAATTAAGATAAGAGATTTTAACTATGAAGTGATTATGCAGAATCAACTATTGTATTAAAACAGTTTCCACTGGACCGGAGGATGCGTATAAATTATCTTTGTTTGCCATTTTGTTTGCAGCTACTCTTTCGAGCATTGTAAGTCTATTTTTTATAAATGATCAGTTTAATAGCTTGTTTTATATGCACTAAATAACTTTAAAATATATCCATATGACACATAAAAGAACAAAATCTCAGGAAATTTATTTTGAATTAAATTCAATACGATTGCTGTACAATAAAAGTATAGAAGTATTCAAACGCCTTTTTTATCTACTGCTGTATTACTGAGCAGAATTTGTTTTAGTGTTTTCAGATTGTTTATTATTTTTAATCTTTGTATAAAACTTTTTTTTTTAGGGAGAAGACAGAAGAGGTTTTTAAACTGGACACGTTTGAGGATGTAGTCCAGTCACTGGCGATTGTTGATAAGTTCTTGTTTATAAAAGTATTATTTTGTTACTATAGAATCCTAATAACAACCCCTCGCCGTTTTGTAAAATCAATCAACATGAACATAATAAAGTCCTTCTGTGATATGAAAGTCTTCCCCAACGATCCATGAACCAAACAGAAGAAGCGGAAAATTATAAAGTTTTTATTTTTTTCAACAAGTGAAACATAGTTAAAGCTAGTGATATTTAGACATATATGAAGAGAAGAACATTTTAATAAACTCTCCTGTTATAGTTTACATAGTTTTATAATAAATTGTATACAGATAATAAGATATGTACAGGGTGTCCCACGAAGAAGTAGCTATTTTTGAATTAATATGCCGGACATATGGAACCTTCTACCAACTTGACAATTTACAATTATGTTACACAGATATGTAAAAAAAAGTACCCTCGAGATTCATTTTTTTATGATCAATCAAAACAAAATGGCGGAAAAACAAAAATAATATTAATCTTCTGGAGAACCACTTCCTCCTACAATTGAATGCAGTTAAAATACACATTGACATCTGTTGAATCTCGATCAGCTGTTGTTTTGTTAACACGCAACAATGAAACAATTTGTTTAGTTGTGTTCAATCTGTTTATGTGTGATACCTAACCTCGAAAATAAATGTTTCAATTGAGTTCTTGGGGTATTGCTTTGGAAAATGACTACGAAGTGATAAGGTGTTATCAAAGAACCTACACAATTGTGCTTTCTCCATCAAGAAAATCATTTCATAAATGAAAAAAAGTTTATTCTCACAATATAACAACAGTTAATGAGTTAATGAGACTGATTGAAGAGGAATTTTATATAAAAATTGATACCACAGCAGTAACTCATACCACTTAAGTTACTATGAGTGCATAGCTATTGATGTACATCAATTAGAATAAAGGTCAAATTTGGGTCGTTAATTTATTACCGTTTATTTTTATTTACTTTTCTTTTTTAAGTTTTACAGATTCTCATGTTATCTGCAAATCAAAAATTTGTGATAGTTTTCATTTTGATGAAAACTTACCATTATTTAGTTTCGATTGCCCATAATAAAAATTGAGGGTATATTTTTTACATACCTTTGTAACATAACTGTAAAGTGTCAAGTTTGTAGTGTTCCATATGTCCGGCATATTCATTAAAAAATAGCGACCTCTTCGTGGGACACCCTGTATATTGACGGCATGGTAATTAAATAGTAGTAGTATTAAGTACCTACCGATTACATGTAGAAGACTAAATACATTATATAACAAAATAGTAGATGATAATTTATCAGAATAGTTGAAATATTTGTCGAAAAAGGTTTCAATTTATTAAAAAAATTATTATTCAGTTAAACTCTCTGATACAGTGTGATATTTTCAAAGCTTGTTGTGGCAGAAATAATGACAGAGTTCATTACAGACTTTATATCAAATCTTTGAAAATCCAACTCTTTTTTTTGAACATGCACTTTTAAACGTCTGTGAACGCTTAACTGGGTACTTTCAAGTAGTACAAATAATGTACATGCATTTCCTTTTGTCGTGGATCATCCTTTATACTCTGTGATTTTACAGAAGAAGAAGAATTAGTAAATTTGTCAAAAAAGTGTGAAAGTTAAATTAAAAAAATAAGGGTAAAAGGTAGTTAATAGTGAAACTAAGATATAATGTATTCTCTATTGTTTTGTTTTGGAGACCAAAATATTAGCTAAGAAATATTTTGACAGATGAAGGTGACATTTTACATTTTATAACTCTATGTATAGTAGGCAGTGTATAGATAAGATTAACTCAGAAATATGGAGTATTGATAATATGTTACCTTCAGGGTTACCTTCAGAAAATTCTACTTATGAAAAGTCGAACCCATGAGATGATTAAGTGAGTATGAGTATTAAAAATAAATTTGAAAATTCAAAAGTTCATAAAAAATTCATTGGTTTAGTCGACAGAAAATTTGAGAAATGATATCAAATTTGGAAATAGTGTTATGAGATTGTTTATTATACAATTTTGTTGAACACTGTGGTGAAATTCATAATAATGATTTGAATTTAACCCCTAACAACAATCACTAGAAACTATAAAATAAAACACAATTATCTGACTAATTGTTCTTTATTTATTATTTCCACTATTAATGGATATTTTACTAATATATTTATTATTTCCACTATTTATTAGTGGAAATAATAAATAAAGAACAATTAATCAGATAATTGTGTTTTATTTTAAAGTTTCTAGTGATTGTGGTTAGGGGCAGATTGTTTATTGTTTAGATATAAAGGTTTTCACAAGAAAAAAATGTAATATGGGAGATTTATTGTATGTTTTCTCCCTGTATTTTATTGACAAATTTTATTATAAGGAAATGAATGAAAACACAATTTTTCACACACACACAAAAAAAAAACACCTTATTTGTGCAACACAAATACAAGATTACAGTATACTCTCAGTCGAGTTTGTGTTCATATAAGCAACTGAGGATAATGATTTAGTCTTTGAAACGTCGTCTTCTATTTAGGTTGCACAAAATAAAGTGTTTTTTTTTTGTTTTTTTTTTTGGAAAATTGTGTTATCATTCATTTGTTTTTTGAAGTTTCCACAAGTGTAGCTCATTACAGTTGATTGAAATTTTATTATGTTGAAACCCAACATACAACTAGAAGAAACAAATGTATTAATTTTTTCGTTATTACAAAGTACTTTAGTAGAACAATTGTATTAAAACATGGATAAAGGAATACCTCATAAAATTTAAAACAGATTAGTTTAGAACAGTTCTTATAGAAGCTGTACATACTTCTATTGAATAAGTGACTTTGCTAATGAAATATAAGGTTGTATAAATCTGTGTAAATGTGATGTTTAAAAAAATTATTCTTGTATTTATTACATCTTACTACATTATAAGGTAAATTTTAGTGTTCCAATTGTGTTAGAATTGTTTTGTATTACTTTTAGTTAGATTATATTATTGTGAATACTTGAGTTGATTATATTATGTTAAAATACTCTGCGTTTTATTTCATGTAACCTAACATAATAATAGTTTGAAGTTTTATAATCTTTTGATTAAGGATGTCACAGGTTAATTTACCTTTTGTAAACGTTAAGGACAAGGATATGTTTCTAAACGTGAACACTACTTTACGTTTTTCATACTTTCGATTAAGGGCGTCAAACACTAGTTTACCTTGTATAAATGTTAAATATAATACGTTTGTTAAGTTTCGCTTTTCACTAACATGTGCCAAAGCAATTCAAACATAACTCCAAAACGTTTCCTGAAAGTTCCAAACAACTAAATAATTTAAAATCTCATACGCAAATTAAAACAAAAAACCTAAATCAATTGAAGAATGTAATAAAAGCAATAGAGTAGTTCAATATAAATACCCAAAGAGCGTATAAACTAGAAAGGAAAAGCAATTTGTGTATAGAATCCTTAGGGTCAAAATAATTAACAAAATAGACTAAAAATTTCTTTGACTATAGCCCAAAAGATATTTTGGAAGGGATTTAAAAAAAGATATACATTATTGAGAACATATAATTAAAAGTTGTAACTGCTATTGTAAGGACGTAGTCATATACGATTAACTTATAAAAATTGTAACGGATGAATATTAAAAGAAAAATTCATTTTAATTTGCCTTGTTAGGGCTAATCTTTCTCTATTTTTGTTTTGTCTGTGTTGTTTTCATTTGATCTAACTTTATTCTTACTTTAAAATTCAAACCAGGATTATTTTTTCTTATTACCTTCTCGAACCATTAATTGGAAACGCATAAGTTAATATGTCTGTCCTTTGCCATGTATTTTTTAATTTGAACCCCACAAATTTTTGGTCCTAAATCTTCTTCCTTATATTTCAACCTTTTACAGTTTCTAAAGATTTCTTGCATAAGATTTTGCTTTTGCAAATTTTGGTACTTTCTTCCTCTTGGTCTTTGAAAACAAAAATTTATGTTGAATAGAATCCGTGGGAAACTGTATCTATTGTAAGATGAAAAACCCAAACCTTCTCCTTCATCCAATGCAGCTGTTGAATGATTTTACAAAAATTCTATTTGGCATTTCTACTAACTCCTCTCTCTCTCTCTCTCTCTCTCTCTCTCTCTCTCTCTCTCTCTCTCTCTCTCTCTCTCTCTCTCTCTCTCTCTCTCTCTCTCTCTCTCTCTCTCTCTCTCTCTCTCTCTCTCTTTTCTGCAAATGCTTTCCTTCTTCCCAACTATCGGATTTGTACCTCCGAAAATTTTATCTTTTTTACACAAAACAGATTAGGACATGTTTTATTAAGTATACTCGCTAGTACTACTTTCTGTTGTCTATGTTTTAAATAGGAATCGAACCGATTTACCATGTATACCATATACAAGTTTTTCCAACAACATATCATGCTGAAAACAATCAAAGGCCTTCGAACGATCGCAGAAAGCTGCGGCGATATTGTTCTTTCATTCAATGCTCTAACAATCGCATTTATCAGAGGTACAAGTGCAACTCCCTGCATTTTATTTTGTTACCTAATCGCTAAAATCTTTTTCCATGCTTTGGAAAATTGTTTTTAAATCTTCTGTAAGACATCAGTTCTAACATCTGCTAATTCCACTTTAATAATATTTCCTCACTAAAGCTGTTATATCTGTTATTTGCATAACTTTTTTTCTCTCCTTTTCGAATAAAGAAGGGAGTCTAGCTTTTACACCACGCCCAACCCCAATTTATGTTTGGAATATTTCCCCCTATTAAAAGACCCACATAGGTTTTTTAGCAAAATTCTCCATTTCTTAATTCGCAATCGGATAAATCAACTATTTAAAAAATCTATATATTGTCACTGAAAGTATCTGTTAAATGTTTAATAAAATCCACTTTTTTCTCTTCTCCTTCTATGTAAATTATAAATTCAACATCGGTTATTAAATTTTCGAAATTTTCCTTCAAAATCTTAAATAATCCCTTGGTCAGTTATTGTCGTATTATCCATTTCAAAGACATATTTTATTGATGTTTTTAAATATTGTAACTTTCATATCCACTCTTATATACAATTTTCTTTTTTAAGAGGTTGATAATAAATTTTCTGTGTTAGAAAATAATATCCGTACTTATCTTTTCTCATCCTAAATTGATTTAAATTTTTACGCCGTTTTCGCTTTTGCGGCATATAATTCTTGTAGTTCAATTGGTAGTAAAAGGAAAATAGTGGTGTGTTTTAAGAATCGGATTTTCGGTCAAATATTTTGTGGATCGGTTTTTAGCGGAAGCATATTAAAGAGGATTTTTGGTGGTAATGGTTTTAAAAAAGTGAAATTACAAGTTAATGATTGATTTTATGCGATCTTTTGTGAAAACAATGGGTTATATTTCTTCGAGATATACCGACAGACAGCTTTGTCAAAATCTTTGCAATCGAATAGGATGTAGAAAACTGCACCACAGAGGAGAGACGATCATTTCACAAACTACTTTTTTCGCCTCTAAGTACCAAGATGGGGTCCCAGACATTAATTAAATCAAAAGGGATTTTTTTATAATCTTATCAACCATGCTTTAATATTAATACATATTATAATATATTATATTATTGATAAAAAATAATTTAACAAATCTAAAACAATGTTATTTAAATTGAATCCTCCCTCGCCCTTTCTCATTGCAACTACAAAGTCAAAGTTCAGCAAAGTTGACACACCTGCAACTCCGTGTTTAGGCAAACAGGTGTGCTAACCGCCAATATAATTATAAACTCGGTGACGGAACGCCGAGAACGGAAATATATTTTACAAATCAAACTGCTTCCGGTTGATAATTAAGCGATAACAGAGCTCACATTGGGTTTCTTTAACAAACAATCAGGTGTAAAATAGTGAATAAACCTTCCATTGATAATTAAAAATTAGGTTTTGTAGAAATTATATAGTAGGGCGGTTTTTGGATTTTCGACAAATTAAATCCTTGAAAAATTTATTGAAGAAAAATATTATAGATCTGAAAAATCACCATATATATCTGAAATGTTTCACATAGAATTTGTTTTGTTTCAATGAGAGATCCCGAGGGAACTTCGATGGATCTGTACCTTTTTCACTTAGTCTTTTGTTAGATTGTTCTCTTTCATCTTTCCTATCAGGTCTATCTTTAACAAGTCTTGTTCTTTTTCTGACCCTGACGCTATAGGAGTATTCGATAGCTAGAAGTTTTTATTTAAAACTCTGTTCTGCTTTTTTTTTTCTTTTTTTTTTTTTTTTTTTTTAATAAGGCTAAGATGACTGACACTTTTTTGCCTTTAAACAACAAGATGAAGTAAATAAGTGTTGTGTCTAAAAACTGCTCTTTTTAAGTCATTCAAAATTCATGGTTTTTCATAAGTTATTTGCATTGCTATAAAACCCTACCCGTCATTATAAGTGAATGAAAATATAGCATTTTGCCCGTGGAAAACAAAGCCTCCATATTGGCATGTTTGAAGCTTTTATCGAAGTTCAAGGTAGAGACTTTAGACAGATATTTTTAAACCATAAATGTCGAAATTATATTCGTCTAAAAATCTCACAAAGTATCAATTTAAAAGCGAAATTACAATTAAAATAAAAGTGAACATAGTGAGCATTAAGAGAGCACAATATTTTGTTTCCTGCAAATTTATTGTAAAGTTAAGGTTTTTGAACTATTCAACATTAAATATTTTATAAATATAGTAGTGAAAGATTAGTTTAGATTAGCTCAACCTATTGATTCATTTATCATGGTGGAGGTTAAGGAGGCAGCTTATAGGTTGAAATGCGGCGCCTTCTAGAGAAACTCACTCCTGGGGGAATGCTAGAATTACGGGAACAATCGGCCGCTCGATACTGAGGATGTATACCGATGGGTAAGATAGATTTAATATACTCGTTTTCGAAATCCTATAAAGTCGAACTGATCGTGTATTAGGCAATGCAGAGGAACTGTTGAAACACCGATAGTTCCAGAACGAAGGAAAGTACTGGTGCTGGGGTATATTAGCTGAGATTGAGATTGAAACGTTCGTTTCCCTTGGGACAGTATCCCACAGTTATCCAGGCTGAAGTAATGGCAATAAATAACTGTGTTCAGGAGAATATGTGGCGGACCTTTGAAAAAAACGCCCATCCACATCTACACTGACAGTCAGGTGGCAATTAACGCAATTGTACCAATATAAAATCCAGTTTGGACTGGGAACGCCGAGAGAACTTCAACGATCTGTCTCTGTAAAACCGTGTAACTTTGTATTGGGTGCCGGGGTACAAGGGAATTGAAGGAAACCAGGAGGCAGATACATTGGCTAAACGGGGCGCTGTATTAGAGTTCACAGGACCTGAGACGGTAGTAGGAATACCTACATGTCTGACTAAGATGACCATTAATAGGTGGGTTCAAAGAAAACACCAGCAAGGATGGGATGGTCTCAAGGGGCAGCCCTATAGTAAGTCACTACTAAGAGTAGGAAGAGTAGTAGGAAGGGGGCAACTCAGACAAATCACGGGACTTATCGAACACTGTGGTCTGAGGGTGTACTTGCATATAATAAGAGCATACAATGGCGAAACTGTGTGTAAACTGTGCGGTACAGGAGAGGAGACCGCAGGCCACATAATCTTCGATTGTGAGGCCCTTGACAATAAGTAGAGTAGGGCTTTTGGTACCCAAACTCCTAGTGAACTCTCATTGGACGAAATAGAGATTGGACTACTGAAAATCGTAAAGGGGATTAACCTGTTGGATTAGACTTAAAAGGCGCTAATCCCAACCTTGTAACATCCTCTCTTCTAATCTAATCTAGTAAAATATTACACGAACGATGTGTATACTGATCTCAACTGGATATCTTTTTTAATTTCCTAAATAATAATTCCTCACCAAACAAAAGCAAAACGACTGAGGAAAAATATAACTTTTTGTGCGTATTTACACTTTTACTTTTGTACATATGATAGATTAGAACTTGAACACAAATATTACATTTACTTAATCAAACGCGTTTCAACGACAAAGTCGCCATCTTCAGTGATGCACGAGTTACATTAACTAAACTATAACACGAGTGATGCTCGTGCATCACTGAAGATGGCGACTTTGTCGTTGAAACGCGTTTGAATAAATAAACTTACTATTTGCGTTTTATTCTGTCAAGTATACCATCTCACGAGTCAAACTCAATTAGTTTTATTTTGCACAACAGGTAAACTGTTACTTACTCCAGCTGTTTACACTTATACCACAAAACGTAATATATAGAAAGAAGGTTTTGTGATTTGCCCAAAGAAATGTTGTCTTGTTGTTCAAAAGTAAAAACTTCGCGGTCGTCGTCAGAAAAATAAGAAGATAAAATAAGGACCAGCTCTCGAATGCTCTAAATAGTCTGAAGGTCGTAAAGAACAGGACTACATAAAAAAAGGTGT
Organism: Aphrophora alni; assembly: GCA_963513935.1. NCBI lineage: Eukaryota > Metazoa > Arthropoda > Insecta > Hemiptera > Aphrophoridae > Aphrophora > Aphrophora alni. The sequence continues at coordinate 145,899,193 of OY740765.1, forward strand.
AGATTCAGGTAAGTTCCCTTGGGATTACCAAGCCCATATTTACTAAAATGAGCAACTGAAGGTGAGTATAAAAAAATCAATGTAGAATTTTACGACGAAATGTCGGTTTTGAAATCCCTTAAGCCTAAAAAATTGGTTTTTGGATTGATATCCTGTCATCTGAAGTTTGTTAACTACAACCAAAATGGGTGGACTGATTTTAATCAAATTTGTATATTTCACCAATTACATGGGGTTTTTTTAGCCATAATTCACTAAAAATTAAAAGACACCATCATGTTACTCACCCAGCTACAACATACAATCTAATACAAGCAGATCCTCCAAATGTAACACCCCAAATTTGGTTTCTTGAGTCATATAGAAAATGTTAAAATGTATTGGTAGTACAACGCGTCTTATTCTTTAGTGTAAGTTTGTTTAAAATAGTTGTTACACAGGTTTTCTGAACCTCATAAACAATTATCACTATATCCTTGAAGTCGGCTAGGTGTGTGTATATTTAAAAAATATCTGCTCGCTTCGCAAGTGTCAGTGAAATTACATTTTTGACAATAACTTTTCTATTTATCATCGTAGAGAAGTGGGGTTGGTTAGGTTAGGTTAGGTTAAGTTAGGCTAGGTTAGGTTAGGTTAATACACGCAGAATTAAAATCCGCAAATTTAATTTAATTTGGTGTAACACAACACAAGAGATATAATATAAAGTTAATTTTAATAAGGTTTTTCAACGAGAATCTAGTCCTCAATACCGAGTGTTCCTATCTTATTTTGTGGCCTGTATAGTGTTTACATAAAGATGGCAACGTCGACAGACGGATGCAATGTCGAAAATCTTCTTTTTTTTCAGTTTAATAAGGCCATTAAAAACGTGAAGATTGTTTAAAATGCGAAAGTCGAATTTTTTCCGATTACCAATTACTAGATAAGTAAAAGTATTCATAATGAAAGTAAAGTTTATTATTAAAGATAGCCTATTTGTGTGGAGATAGCAAAATATTTTTTCATCACTAGGACCAAAAGTGAATCTTTTCGATACAAGCTCAACGCCGATGCCGGAAAATGAGCGAGGATCGAAAAGCTTCTTTTGGTCCTAGTGATGAACTATATTTTTCGTTATACTGCAAACAATATAAGAAAACAATTTCACGAAAACTAAAATGTTATAACCTATTTACCTTCAAAAGTTTGGACAAGTTACACAAGTTTCCAGCTATTGCGTTTGTGTTAGTGGTACTTATTTATAAAATCGATGGTAACAGCTGTTATTTACAATCGAGAGTATCGGTTGTTTTTATAGATGCTTTACAATCGTTAATTAATTCGTATAAACGAAGTAACAGCTGATGACCTCGACCTCAGCTGATGTTTTTAGGTCCTAGGACTAAAAAGAACAACTTAAGCATCTTAATGCATGTATTGAAAACAGCTGTTTTTGAAACAGTATGACGAAGAATATTATTTTCGATTTTGTGGATGGGAGTATGAACAAATTAGGGAAATTTTTTCGCACTATTTATTTTTTGATTTTTGTTTATATGTCGGCTACGTAATTTCGAATCACCCTGTACATGTTGTGATATCAAGTTTAACCTCTGGACTTCCCATCTTACAAGCATTCCCCCTCTTCTAATATTTTAAGGGTCATTTCCCTATAGTTGTTTGATTCTTTTTCTGTGTTGTACCGGGCTTAAGGGTAAATCTGAAAGGGGATGCTACGGTAATTAATCATCGTAGAAAGGGCAAAGTACCTGTAAAACCCGACCCTTAGGGGTGAACTATCCTGGATTTTACTTGGTCAACAGTACCGTCCGAAACCGTTGTACACATCTATTAAAACTTAATTAATTTTACTGTTTTTGAAAAGATACGACAGACAGGATTTTAAATACTTTATTGGTCAGTGACATTTACAAATGATACAGACGATTTTCGCAGAGTACAAATCAAACTTTTGTAAACATTTCCAAACCATTTAGAATTGAAAATGAGGGTTACTTAAGCAGATGTCATAGTTTAGGTTATCCTTAACTGTCAAAGCGAGAAATTGTAGAAAACAAAATCAAAAACATTACACCAATTGTTTACACACTTACGCACCATTTAGGGGAACAAATATGATGTTTCGCTTCTTTACAAAATAATTGAATAAAATAACACATAAGAAACTTTTGGTTTGGGAGTGGGGAGTTGAGCGGTGTTGAAATATGTTCTTAGGGGTATTTTAAAGTTACACAAAAAATTGTGACCCCAAATTAACAATTTAATTTCCAAAATGGTACTTTTTTTGTTTTGTTTTTTTAAATCTCTTCATTTCTATATCTCTTACAAAAAAAAATTACTAACAATTTTGTTCATTATTACATTACAAAGGTTAGAAATTCGTTGTTTTATTCAGTTGTTACGTCATCTCAAAGTTTTCATATGCGTTTTATAAACAATTAGTCTAACTATAAGCGTAAACTTTATTGATAGATTTTATTGAAACTTTAGACAAATATAACAACCATGACAAACGATTCAAAATATTAGAAACATCTGCTACAAAATGTACTTTTCGTTGAAATTCAAAATAGATTATAATATTTGTAGAAATAAGCCAAAATATCGTACAGACTTATATTTTGCTTTGAATTGTCCCGTATTTAACTTACTTTGTGATGCAAAAATGAGAAAATTAAAACAAAAATTTTTTTTTACTTTTTAGTTCCATAAAAATCCTTAAAAATGAAGACGCTTAAAATATTTTGTTCAATTTTCGATTATATTAAAAAGAATCACAAATATCCTAATTTATTCGTTATACGAATTTATTCGTGAACCAATCGATAGATTGAGAGATAATTTATTATGGTTATATATTTGTATAACAACTGTCAATGAAATATTTTTTCCTTTCTGTCGATTTTTCTTCAAGGTCACACCTGGTTTAACTTGGCTATTACCCCCACTCCAATTGCCAGCCCTCGTACTATGCTACGCAACGCACTGAGACGATTCTCGCGCTTCCTGACTTAATACAAAATTACTTACATTCTATCGGCTTTTACATCTCAATGTATTTTTTAACAATTTGTTGGTGGCCATCATTGTACTTACCCGGCCCCAATATACAATGTAATACAAGCAGATCCTTTAAAAGCACAAAGTTTGCTTTCTTAAGGCTTTTAGCAAATGTTAAATCGTATTGGGTTATCAAGAGGTTAGCCCAGTAATGTAAGTTTGTATAAAATAATTGTTACACAGGTTTTCTGAGCCTCGTATTGTGTATATCACTACTTTTTTAACGTCGGCTAAGCCTGAACCGGCCTCGTGAATTATATAAAAGGATGAATACAGCATAAAATAAAAACCTTTAGCCTTCAAATACTCTAATAGGGTTAGGATCGGGAAAAAACAAGAGTTGGTCAAAAGAGACTTGATAAGAAACTCAGGGATGCCAACAAAGAGAGTTAATGTTTGTATCTAAAATGCTGGGTAGTGGGGATGATCAGAGATGAGATGGGAGGGGTAGCGCTTGGGTTTGAACTAGGGACGACGCGCGGCCTTTTGGCAGTATAACTAAGAGACAGGTCTTTGAAGTCGTTGTCGATTTGTAAATAATAGCAGGATCTACAATGTCATTTATCAATAATGAGCGATAAAAAAAACCTATAAAGTTTGATACGTATTGAAGAAAATTTGTTTGTAAAGATGACAAAATTGTTAAAGGAAATATATACAGAAATGTAAGAAGCGCATATCATTAGAAAGATACATTCAAAAGAAATGAGAAAACCCCAAATTGATCAATGACGAAAGATGCAAATTGTACAGAAAGCGTAAAGCCGAGCTTACCTCTGTGCTGTACCTTCCCCCGAGCGGCCCGTGGTCTGAGCGCAGCATCTTCAGTTGACAAGGGTCAGAAGGATTTGGAAGATCAAGGGGTTTTCCGCTGAGAGGCCCATTATTCTGCTAAAAGAGAGTTCTTTAATAGCCCATGAAATGTTTCATGATAACTTACCTTATTTATTTACATAGGATTAAATTTAACATATCCCTAAGCAATGACTGATTATTGCTATATAACTAAGAACAAACCCAACATTATAGTTGAATCTTTCTGTCCAGAATTTCATATTTTATGTCTCTGGAAGGGTAGTGGACTGTTATCTACATCACGACATTTATTGTAGAATTTACATCTCATTTTATTTTCTACGAAATACAGGTAAAAAGGGGGATTTTCATCAGAAAGTTGCGTTGTTAACAACCAACAAAGAAATAATGGCATTGTTCATATTTTGTTTTAATTTTCACAGTTATCGGTAAATTAATTACGTTGCACATTAGATAATTTATCTTTGCTTCTATCATTTGCTTAAATATTTTAATTTATTGCTTCCAAAATAAACAAAAATGACATGTTTTAGTCCCCTTACTTAGGTTTCTAAGAATTACTTAGAAGATTTAAAAATAGTTGTTCAATGAGCACTGTGGTGAATGTGAACAATATAAAACAATGAAACCCCTACCAATGGTAGGAGTTTCGGTATTTTAAGATTTTAAAAAATATTACTAATTCTAAGTTTAAAACAGATATTGTATTTTTTCCGAAAATATTTATTAGAAAACATATTATATTGTGTATTAATATTACCACCAATCTAAGAATGTTGGGCTATGTACCACTGACAAACGTAATAAACCTTTAAGCAGAATGTCAGTTAACAACATGTAGGCCTATAAGAGTGCAGGATGTAGCTGAAATATGTGCCGTTCAGCGAATATCCTATATACCTGTCAATTAATTGTCAACTGGAGATGCTGTGCTCAGAACACTGGCCGCTCGGCGGACACAACCCTCAAGTCATTAGAATTGATGGATATTCACTTCTAATATGATAATTTAAAAAAATTAAAGGATGAAACGAGAAGAATTATTTATAATTGTTGCAATTCGTTTTGAAGAGTTTGTAAAGTAATTCTAATTGGCTGATTTCTATTTAAAATCGTCAGCTATCAAGAATTAGTTCTATTATGTTTGTATTGTTTGTGATCATTTGTGGTTTATGAAAGAAAGCCATTATTTTAATACATTTTGCTTTGTTTAGAGAGGAATTTCCAAAACATTAATTCATTAAAATGTTCCTCTTACTCTGATAACATAAATATAAATTCCAGACTCAAACGATTGCGGTTGTGTCCCCATAGACAAAACACGATTTTCTTTCAATATACTTATCAACCGCCATTTTGTTTTTCTTTCGATGTGGCACTGATTTATCATCCTTCATCCTCAAAATTCGATCGAAATTGTTTGACCTTCAAAAACACGACTAAGTTAACTTTCGAAATAATTAATTTTTTTTGAGAGTTGGCAACAGAAACCAATGTGTTTGGAACTGTGATAAAATATGTGCAATGATTTTATATTGTTGTAGAAAAATCGTAAACAAGATTTGATTTTTTTTTTTTTACGTCTCCTTATGAATTTTTACCAACAGAACCATTGCCTGGCAATTACATACTAACTAGAACACGTTATGAATCGTAAAACTTGAAATTTTCCACTATTTTACCACAGTTGGCATTACTGCCTTTGATTACAGGATCGTACCACCCAGATCGCCAGTCTAGGATAGATCTCGCTACATAAATCAAACACGTAATCACTTGTGTTCCTGGAACTGTAAATGCTTACCAACATGACAACACAAAATTGCTTCATTTTATTATTATATGAAAGATATACTGGATACGTCTAGGCTAAATTGTAAAGATGTTTCTAAAAACATCAATTGACACTATAGAAAAAATAATATCAAGATTGACCATTAATACAAACAAACAAACAAATAGATTCGCAGACAAAATTTCGTATATATACTTAGAAATATACTCTTTCAGAAAACTGAAAATCTATCCCCCCCCCCCAGATTTCCTACCCTCCTATGGTAGAAGGACAATGTTTTCCGTTAAATTTGCTTCCGGTTTTAAAAAAATTGTCGTGCAGACGAAATTTTGAATAAACATTGTCTTATAAACTTTAAGAAAACCAAAAGATGTGACGCTAACACACATTTCCAAATCTATGAGAGTGTGGTTTTTGGGGGGGGGGGGAGGAGTTTTTTTATTCCGTTATTTCTTAAAACAAAACACGAAAAAGATATTTCGACCTGACATTGTCTGGACCATACTTAATAAAACCGAGAGCCCTAAGAGGCTCACTATTATGAGAACGGACGTGGCAAATTCGTTGTACCCTAACTGGATCTTCACATTATTTTCATGTAGTTTTGGGTTAGATTCCTCTCTTTTCTCTTTCCAATCAGGTCTCTATTGAGCAACTCTTGTTCCCTTCCAACGCTGGTGATATTAGAGTATTCGAGGGCTATTGTTTCTTTTTTTCTTCTTGTTTATAAGTGCGATGATAACCGAGGGGTTTTTCGCCTTTAAACAACAAGAAAAAATAAAACCGAGGGATCTGTCTCTAAACTCTCATTCCATTCTCTCCCCCCCTCCCCCAATACAATGTCGCATTTTTTTTTTTAACTTCTCCGTTAACTCTGTAAATGTGCATCTTAACAAAAAAATGAAGAAGTAAATTTGAAGCATTGAAGCACATCAAATTAAATACGGTATAATTCATGTTCATTTTAAGATAAAATTGTCCGGATTATTAAACAAACGGCTTTTTTTTCTCTTTATTTTTTACTGCCTAAATTTACTCTGATCAAACTAATCAAAATTAAAAAATAAATCACTGTTATGACTGTTCGCTATTTTGAATGCAATTCAGATCAATGCATACTGTTGCTGTTACTTCAGAGCAATGTATAATTGGAATTTTCTCCCCTGTTCATATATAAATATCATTAGGTCGGTCATATTATTGACATTTAAAATTATTGGTTTCTACAAATAAGAGTTTGGATGTCTATGAAGAAATATACATTTTATGAACACCAGTTTATCTTCATAATTCGATAATATAGTACGATTGTAAACTACAGAATGTGTAATTATCGTCCTCATGAAAAAATATTTTGAAATACATCAAATAAATACATCGTTGGCGCAACAGTCAGTTTTAAGCCTAGACCTGCTGGACAGTGTTTCATCGGGTGACGTGAAGTCTAGTTCCCCTCACTTTATCTCTAGCTTTCGTTATCAGGCTTCCATAGCCTTCACGATGTTGGGTCAACACAGTAATTTTTGAGCTCCCACGAGGACTGAACAAGGAACCACTTCCACTCAAAACAATACATAACTGAGGTTCATCCGAACACATATAACCACCAAAATATTCAGTTACATCCTGTTAAGAGTAACTAAAAGACACTCCCACATTTCACTCAAAGCACTAATTTAAACATCCACCAGAATGCCACACCCCTTTACACAAGCCTCCGTGACATTATTCCATAAAATACTATTTCCTGAAAGTTTTATTAAGGCTTTAATAGAAGCGTTGTACGAAATAGAGTCATTTTTCTTTTTCGTCCTACAAAAAATAATTGCTTGCTATATTTTCACAGTTAATTAGTAAGAACACGTTTCACTGCCCCGCCTCCAATAACTCGGTCCAGGGCTTGGGTTCCTGATTGCACTGGTAGTCAATATCTGATCGTTTTCTAATTTAAACGGATGTTATAGGTTGACTTAATTCCAGTAAAGAGTGAAAATCTGTTGACTATAAAGGAAAGTATGTGTTGAAATAGCTGATTTGAATTTTAAAAGGGTATTTTTCAAAATTGTAAATCGTAAAAATATGTTACACTTCTCGAAAATGACATTTCTATATATTTTTTATCTCATTATAAAATTCCGATTTTTTTTTTTTACGTTTCAAAACTCATTAACTTCAAACTTTCAACTCGCCAAACCGCCGATCAAAAGGGATATTTTCGGTAGTTCAAACATAAATATAACAAAAACTGACTCACAAATGAACATTTGGACAAATAGACTGAAATTACAATGAATAAATATTCAAATAACTTGTCTGTGAAACAGAGTGTCGTCCTTTTCATTAAGACGCAATCATGATATGTGATTATTTTATATTATTTTAGTAACATCGAAGTATATTACAAGTTATTTTTTGTCAAATAAAATATTATTCATATTAAATTTTTTTTTTAATGTTGTGTTATTTACGAACTTTGTACTACCTTATGTTATGTATGTGTGTGTGTCTTAGGGGTTTTACTGTTGCACTGCGACCATTAAAGAGATCTGTTTTGCCCTGAGATTCTCAGTTACGGCATCATTTCTAGTCCCATAGAGGATTCAGAGATGGTAACGCTTCCTCATCTAGTTGGTATTTTCCCAAAGTTCTTGCTCTTTTAATATCTACGACCTCGTAGCCTACTAGTAAATAACGAGAGGTTTCCTCTCCACATAACTACACCTAATGTTCGAGTTTACTTTTAGGTCAAATTTCCCAAGATGTCATTTGAGTGTGTCATACACCATAAAAAAGCCCGTTAGTAATCTCAACCTATTTTTAGGTTAATGCAAGCCATAATCTCTTACTCTCATAAGTCCAGAGGCGATCCTTAGCTCTTCCATTCCTCTTCAAAGTTTCGATGAGTCTCATCTTGAAATAATTTACTCCAAGTCCACATAAAGGTTCTCGTTCTACGAATAGAGTGATGCCCACTTCCTCCCAACATCATTTGTATGTTCGTCCCCTGTTATCCCAATGTATGGTACCCAGAGTGACATTATTACTCCTGTCAATCTCAATAGGTTTCTCTGGGGATTTCTAAACCATCGCTGAAATAGTTATTGAAGAGATCAGCGCCTTGATGGCAGCATGGCTATCTGACAGAATTCTTATGTTTTACCTTTTATATCGCCTGTCGAGATTCTTTTTCACACACCTGTCAATAGCGTAAATTTATGTAATTTGCTTCTAAAAGTTGTACCTTCTAATTATCGAATCTCTGAGTAGTTTCCAGCAGTCTATTACTTCTTTTCTCGTCGCTGGTGAACTACCCAAACAAGTTTTAGCCATATTTTGCTCAAGCATTTTGGCGATCACTGTACTAGTATATCCCCATTCGAACTCTGCTCTGGGAGATTTGAATTCGTAATATGCTAAAAGTGTTTGTCCTGTTAAAAAGCTAATAGCCTTTTAGCTGAACTAACGAATATCAGTCTTGTAAAAATGATTTTACAGAATTTAGGATTATTGCAAGTATGTGCCAGGTTTCCCATGAAGAGGTCGCTATTTTATAATTAATATGGCAGACGCGTGGAACACTCTACAGACTTGACACTTTACAGTTATGTTACATAGATGTGTAAAAAGTACCCTTGATATTTAACTTGTGTATGGTCAATCAAAATAAAATGACGAAATAATAAAAATGAAAATAAAAAGTTTGCATGTGCTACTTTACTGAAATCTCCAAACAGACTTAATTCAATTCGCTACTGGGATAACAAAGTCGTCAGTTAAAAGGTATGCCAAGAAAAACAAAATAAATTTTTATATAGCACATTTAGTTCACGGACTGCTGGAAGATGACTAGACAGAGGAGTGGAATTTTGTTGGAAGGTAATTGAAAAGCTTGACAAAGATACCGAGCAGTATGAAGGAATTGTATTCTCAGATGAAGCTACATTTTACTGAACAGGATCTGTAAACAGGCATAATTGTAATTATTATAAAACACAAAATCCACATATCGGACACAAAGAAGGCTTGAAATCAAAGGGTATAACTGTTTGCGCTGCCGTAACCAAGGATGGTGTTTTATCGTATGACATATCCCATCAGACCTTGATTGGAGACAGATACGCATCAATATTAACTGATCAAATAGTTCTTCATCTTACTTAGCTGGATATTAGGGACTTTTTATCCAAACATGATGGAGTTCCTTCTCATTATCCTAACGTGGGCAAAGCAGTTTTAGATCGAGATCTTCCTAATTGTTGAATAGATCGTGGCACGAACTTCATGAACTGGCTTTCAAGATCCCCAAACTTGACTGTTTGCAGTTGTTGTTTCCTCCTATAGTATTTTTGAAAGAAAAAGATTATTCTCACCCTATAGTAACACATGATGAATTAAGTAGGCTGATTGAAAAGTAATTACTGTTGATACCTCGGCATTTTTCAAAAGGTATTATGATTCTTTTTTGTTTCGTTGCTCTTAGTGGATAGCTATTGATGAACATCAATTCTAATAAAGGTCAAATTTGAATCATTAATAATTTATTACTGTATTTTTCTTTACGTTACTTTATTAAGTTTAACACATTTTAATGTTATCTGAAAATCGACAATTTGTAATGGTTAAACAAATCAAATGATTTGTAATTCATTTTTGTTTCGTTAAGTATACTATCAGTACAAAGCTATTGATGCACATCGATTGGAATAAAGGTCAAATTTGAATCATTAATAATTTATTACTGTTATTTTTCTTTACTTTACTTTATTAAGTTTTATACATTTCTATGTTATCTCCAAATCAACAAATTGTAATGGTTATGCAAATAAAATAAGCATATACACGGTGAAAGCATTAAAACTTTTGAAATTATCATGCTAAATAGCACAGGTTTAATTTATACAGGATAAAATAAGGATAATACTTGGATAACTACTGTTGACTGTTGATTTTAAAGTTATTGTATTAATGATTGTTAACATTATTGTTTTAGTTTAATTTATTTTAGTTTATTCCGACATTTATCATCATTTGTTTATATAAAAATAATACTCAACGTTTCATGGCTATGGATCAACTATCTTTATCAAGTTACCTAAAAACATTGAAATGGCCAAAAGAGTTTATTTAACCTAAGAAACTAAAACTATGTTTATGTTTGAAACTAAAACTAGAATTGGATTTAAACTACTTTTTTCTGGATTCTTTATTCAATGGAGGAGTTTCGACGAGGTGAGGTGATCCTTTTCTGGTACTTCAGCAAATTTTCAATAATTGTGATTATTACATAATTTAAAAAGAAGTAATTTCTTAAAATCTGCTCTACAGATTTCGTTCGTGTTACACTAAAATATGACGAATGTTAAAAACTTGTGAACATAAACGCAAGTAAAAAAAAAAATCTGTTGGAATAATTAAAAAAAATATAAAATCAACCTTGAGCTCACACATTCTTGAGCGAAGCGAGTGGAGGCTCATTCAGATTATGTAGCCTACATCTTCCAAGTACGCCAGTGCCAAGACATTGAAACTGTTGAAAGCGATTCGAAACTGTTAAATATTTTCAAATCTCCGAGGAACATTAGAGACTAGCCGATGTCAAGAATGTATTAAATACAGTTGCTAAAATCAGAAAACCTGTCACAACTGTTTTAAACAAACTTACTCTACTGAATAAGACCAGTACTAACAATACAATATAATACTTCATAGAAGGCCCAAGAAACCAATTTTTGTGCATTACATTTAGAGGTTCTGCTTGAATTACATTGATTGATGTTGCTGTGTAAGTACTATGATGACATTCCAAAACCTTTTTTTGTACAGTGAGCCAAAAATTATGCCAAAATTAGCCCAGTGATTAAGATCTGTGAACAATTCACTATCTCAAAAAAGCACGGGTTCAGTAATTGTATACATACTCACTTGTGAAAATATTCTTTGTCTACAGTTGTTGACAAAATGACATTTTGTTCATTTAAATTAGTTTGCAAAACAACCGATTTCTCAACAGTTTCACTTTGCCCACTACTTTGCCTTACTCCGAATGGCAACTGAACCAAACGAAATTTAGGTTAAGTTTATTTGAATTGATTTATAATATACAGGAAATGTCCCGTATGTATGTTATATTAATTCTTATATGTAAAATAACATAAATAAACAACAAAACAACGTTTTAAAGTTGAAAAAGGAAGTAATTATTCATAAAGATGATTGACAGTGTATGTACACGGAGAGTATTTTTCGTTTGCTGAGTTTTGAAGTTGGCAATCCCGTTTCCTCAACAATACACCTAAGTTATTTGTAATATTCTTAAATAACCTCAGTGGTGATGTGTTGTTTAGCACTACTGTTATATTTTGTGTAGTTAGTTTTAAAATATGGACAGTTCAGATTTTAAAATAATCTGAAAAATAAGAAAAATGCTGTTATTAAAGATCGAATTGTAATTGATTGTTTGTTTGAACACTATTGTATTAAATTAATTGTGTTACTGCTGAAGTATGTTTTTTATTTGTCACAAAATAACAACTGTAGACAAAGTATAATGTGCAATTCGTGAGCAATAAGTGTCGTTTTTAAACTCAATAAAAAAATAGTTTAAACACTTTGGTCACTAGTTGCACAAATAACTATTTTTTGTGAAGCTTAATTTTAGTTTATTTAGAATTTTTGCACTCTGGTTTACAATCTTCAACTCGATAAAATTGACATTTTATTTTTCATTTGTCAACATTTTTCTCTCGTTTAAAAAAGTGCCACTTTGCTCACTAGTTGCACAAATAACTATAAATTTTTTAACGGTTTCTTGTCTAGACGAAATAAAGTTGCCTAATATATCTTTGTAAGATAAACTTATACTTCCGTGGCATAATCCTCTAACAAGGAAAGTTAACACAAAGGGATGTTATGGTTTGGAGGGTATAACATATCACTCACTTGACCCTTATAATACTGACCAGTCTATAACAATAAGAAGACTAGGGGTAGGTCACCACAGGGTGTAGTCTTCTCACGACGACGCTATCTAGTCTTTGTTATATCCGGTGTACCGGAAGTAAATCTGTAATGATAGGGCAAATAAATGTCAGAGGGGTAGAATGTTCGTCAATGTCATATTATATAACCTAGGTTTGGTTTCTCGCTAGGTGAAGCGAAGTGAACTACTATTTAAATCGGTGGTAAGCAGGTATGAAGATGTGTTTCAGAAAGTTCCCGGTTTCAAGATGATATGGATGTTCTCTTTTTACTTTCTCTAGTATAATAGTGAAGGGGTAGTTTTATGAAGGGTAGAAAAATCTACGTCGAGGTTTTTTTGGAGATATATCCCATTTGAGTTCAAAAAGGAGGTTTGGGTGAATAACATCTGAGTATTATTTGAGAAGTGCTCTGCAGCCTAATAAACTCGTGGACCAATTTTAATCAAATTTGGTTTTCGAGCATATTTTAGCTATTATTAACGCGATAAATCTTAAATATTTCAAAATTTGCATTTATATCTTTGTATTGTTCCACATATAGGAAAAATATAGCTGTAAGAATAAAAAAATATACCTTGTGGCAAAAAAAAGCGAAAACTATGGAGTTTAAAAATTGATTTTTTGAAATATTATAAAGATAATAAAACACAATTTTTATTTTTTATTTTTTAATATCCACTTTTTATTAGTCTAGCCGACCAATGGTTTCGCCTGCTAAGGCATTGACGAGGCTGTATTACAGACCGATTACGAGGCTGTATTACAGCCTCGTCAATGCCTTAGCAGGCGAAACCATTGGTCGGCTAGACTAATAAAAAGTGGATATTACAAAATAAAAATAAATGTGTTTTATTATCTTTAAACATGGAATTCCACCAAGAACCATCGGTCTCAACAGTAATGAAATATTATATGTGATGTATCAAATAAAACTAGAAGTTATTCTGATTATACAGGGTGACTGACGTAGTTTTACCGGCGCTTTCTGAGCTCATCTACAGCTCAATAGAAAGGGAAAAAACTTCATATATAAGTACGTCCTAAAATGCTTTGGTAGCCAGTTACGGCTAGTGAAAAATTTCGCCCGGATTTCTATTCCTCCTGCAAAATTCAGTCTTGCTGAAATCTTGGGACCCAAATTAAGGAGCAAATTAGTTGGTTTTATATGAATTTTGACCTGAAAAAATGTAAAAAAGTAGGTTTCAGAAATGTTTCTCCAGTAGTTTATGAGAAAACTATGGTAAAACACAAAAACTGTCGTTTCGACTTTATAAAATTAACTGTCCTTCAAAACTTAAGTCGTGTGGTATTAGAACAGGCTTGACAGTTTTATTTCGTCGATAACTAAAAATTTGTATGTAGCTGACTAAGAACACAAAATTACAATTTTCTAAAATTTGACTTTATTGTTTTTGATTAAATTTTGCTCAATTGTAGACCCAAATAAAACATATTGATAGCCAACGGTGTAAAATTGCCAATTCGTGAGTTAACGACAAGAAACCAAAAAAAAACAAAAAAAAACCAGCCTTGGACTGTTGCAAAAGACTTAATTTCTCTAAATCAGCTTTAACTTTATCATTCAAATTTTAGTAATTTATGGAGATTATTGACTAAATATTTTGTGGAAAATCGTATGTAAAAATTTATTGTGGTTCATGAATAATTTGGCAAAAAGTAACCTTGACTGTCGTTATTAAAACCTTGATTATAATCACTCTGATGACATGTTTATGGGACAAGCAATGCAAGCATAGAGCCTTATTTAATTAGAATTTTTTTGAATGGTTTATTTTAACTATTTTCATTGATAACTACCGAGGTGAAGTTTTTGGTGGTTTTGGTTGGGTTTTATTCAGTTTTGTTAATGGTGAGTGAGAACGTTTGTGTAATGTTTTTTCACGGTTTATTTAATTTCATCATATACAGGGTGGTTATAAAGTCCCTTCCCCCCTACTTTTTTTTTCTACAATTTATATTTAAAGTGCTTTTCAATTATACAATTTATTATATATGTATAAACTCGAACTTTTGAGGTATTCTAAAATATTGGGAGTTAACTGAGGTCTAAGATATAGGAGTCAACTTTCGATAATCATCTGCAATTTCATTCCTCTCTATTCCCATGTCTCAGAGGAGAACTACTTCAATACTCCTGTCTCACTCATTAAGTTTTTGAAGGCATTCCAACACCATCTCCGAGTTGATGATTAGAGAGTTCAGTACTTTGATGGCAGCTTGGTTGTCTATGAAAATTCTGATATTTTTCCTCTAATTACACCTTTCTTTACAAACACACACACCTGTGAATAGCGTAAATTTCCGCTTGTAATATCCTGGAGAATATGCACATCGCTTTAGAGTTCCTGGTACTTATCCCAAATACTCCGGCTCCAGTCCCCTCTTCCGTTTAAGATCCGTATATTTCCTTAATTAGAGAGATGGTGGATTGCTTATTTCATTCACATTTAGAACTCAGTACAGTGAGGAAATGTTTCTAAAAGCTGTTCTTTCTTAGCATCGACTCTTTCGGAAGTTCCCAGCACTCTTCTCTCATCGCTGTTGATCTCACAATTTTTAAAATTCGCAGACATGCTCTTTTTGTAGCTGTTTCGTAAGTTTAAAAAAATATAAAAATAAATTATGATTTACATAACAGTTAGACTGTTTTATTTTCTGATATTTCCTTTACAACTTGATATAAGTTTCATGTAAATTATCTGTGTTCATCAATGAATTAAGAATAAACACAAATAAATATACGTTTTAAAGAAAGTGTGCCATTAAACATTTATAGCCATCAGCGGTGGGGGTGATCTTTTTTACTGAACCCAATACGTGTAATGTAAGTTTGTTAACAGCAAAAAATGTCTCCCTCTTTTTCTTGACTGATCACATTTCATGGCTTCAGGAAACCAAAAAAGTGAATCCGTTGTCGTAGACACCTGAACGTAGCACAATAGCGGCCACAAAGATTAAGATAGGAACAGGAAATGTTGTATATAGGAATATAGATCGTGTCCTCACATAGAACCGCATTGAAATTAAAAATAATATGAAAAATGGCAAAATGGCGACCATTTTAATTAAATTTCTTTTTAAATTTCGCGAGAATTTTTAACTTATGACACACTGAATTAGGTAAAAAGTAGCAGTAAAATGTAGCGCCAAATATTCCTACTGTTTTACTACTATCGTAGAGGGTGCTCTAAAACAATTATTCGATACATGGGCACTGTTCCGTGTAAAAGACATAAGAACATGTGTACAGACAGAATGCTTGTCAAATGAAATTCATCAAGTGTAAAATAATAGAAGAAAATTGCTTGTCATCATCAGCTGAGAGTGGATTGGACAGTAAAATACCTTTATAGCACAGGTGTGGGAAGGCAGGTGGACAGGTGTTATGATTAAGGGGTAAGTGTAGAACGTTGGTGTTCTAGGCTATTACTTAATAAGATACCCCTTCATATAACTGCTGCAGAGTCTTTTCTTCTCTTGTAATATATATATATATATATATATATATATATATATATATATATATATATAAAAGGCAATCACAGTAAATTTTTTTTTAATGTGTTTCAATTGTTTTTTTTTAAGACTGAAAGTATAATTCAAGGTATTCAAAAATATATGCTAAGTTTTCCGAGTTTTTGAAGCAACGCTATTTAAAAATAGAAAACTGGTTGAAAACAGCCTTTTTAACGTTTTTTATTACAGAATATCTCTTAAGTAAGCTGTCAAAGTTTGGAAAATTATTCTGCGAGTCAGAATAAAAAAACAATTAAGAATTTTTGTTTCCGTAAACACTTAGTTTTCCAGATATCCACCATTTTGTTTTATAAAAAAGTTACAACTTTGGAAATAGAAAACTAATTGAGTTCAGATTTAGTACATCCATTTTGTATGTTACGTTTTATAAGTGAACCGAAAATAAAGACTTTATTTTTCATAATTTCTAAATGGCGGTCGTTTAAAATATTTATTATTTAATATCTCGAAAACCACAAACTTAACAAAATATTCACAAAAGACGAAAAAAAATTTTTTATTGGTGAACAAAACAGTTTTTATATTTCTGTAGATCAAAGAATAATCGAGTTATTGACAAAAAACAGGAAACCAGTAATGTCTTGGTAGTTGTCTACATCATCTAAGATTGACCTAGAACCAAAATATTTTAAATTTTTAATAAACATTTTAAAATCCATCAGTCTGAATTGAATAATAAATCAAATGTGACCCTTAACTATTTCAAAATGGCGCCTATTTCACTTTGTGTACGTTAAATATCTAAAAACAAATGTAAATTGTATTTATTTAAACAAATTCCAAACAGACAATAAAGTTTGAATTGTCATTAAATTGTTTAATAAATAAAATTTACATTTGTTTTATTTTTGTACATGTTTCTTTTTCACGTATTCTTCGGTTAGATCCCTCTCTTTCAACATTCCTAAAAGGTCTCTCTTGACCAAATCTTGTTCTTTTCTAACCCTGACACTATTAGAGTATTCAAGGGCTAGGAGTTTTTATTATATGTTCTATTCTATCTATTTTTTTATGAGCGAAAGGATTTTCGTCTCAATAGATAAAACAATCCTGCAGAAATTACTGCGGTGATTTAGTTTTGAGTAAGACTGCTCAAGAAAGTTTCTATATTTATTATCTACTACACATTATTAAACAATCTTTACCATGCGCGCACACTCACACACGGTGTTTTAATCAGACCATTACGGTAACAATACGGATTTTCCATTCACTTGGGTCTTTGTCGCAGTGGCTGATTAAAAGTCGCCTCTTTTGTCACCTCCCCTTTTTCTCAATTTTGTCTTTCTCTCTCACTCTTTCAACAATACGCTTTCTTATCTGGAGCTTAATTAGTACGCGTTACATTACGCCATTTTATTTATATGCCATTACATTACATTTTTACAAGGACAAAACTGATCCGTCCAGCATAGATGGATCACAAAACCCAACAAATTAATTTTATTATTCCTCAAGTTGTCATTACATGTGGTCTAGCATATTGGTTTATTTCAGAAACACTTATATTACTTGTGATGATTGTGAGATTTAACACCTTCTAAAACAGCTTCTATTTTTTAATTTTTACCATTTTGGGCAGATATATCAACCATACATTCATTTGAGTTAATAAACTCTACGATAATAGTCGTAGTTTTTCAAAATCGTTGGATCCTATTTTGAGAAATGTAAAATTACTTTTAACAGAAAATAATATAAGTAAGAGTACACGATACCAGGGAAAATATCCATACGCCGTCTGGAGTATTACCACTTTCTTAACGAATTTTTTTTTATATAATGTTATGTAGGTTATACAGAAATTAAATAAAGTCTCCCCCCCCCTTTATTTTCCCCCACAGTTTTTCTTTATATCGATTTCGGATTAAATCAAATTTGCGTCTAATTACTTACACTACGTTTTGTAATGTGTTAAAAATTTCGGACACCATCTTAAAATCCGACATATTGGATTTGTGCCAATTTAAAATAGTAACAATGTTTTGATACATGATTTAACTCTGAGTTCAGTGGTAGAATTTTTTTTTTTTTTTTTTTTTTAATTTTTTTTTTTAATATCTCTGACCTATTTCCAGTTATTCACCAAAAACCCGTAAGATATTTATGAAATTTGACTTTTTTTTAAAAACTACAATTTAATGTTTTAATTGTATTAGACTCATGGTATGCATTAGAGTTTGATTTTCTCCTCTATTGGACATTTGATTTATCATTACTAATGAGCGTCTTGGTATTTTATTTAAAAAGCAGTTTGAAACAATTTTCAACTTGTTTTTTGATTTAATATGATTTTACAATTTTCCATTGAGGTTAAAATCAAAGTCTAGTGCAGTAATATGAGTCTCACACAATTAAAACATTAAATATACAGTAATCGAAAAAAGTCAAATTTCATACATTCACTTTGGTTTTTCGTCAAAAATCGGAATATAAATATATATATATATATATACCATTAAACTCAGGGCTGAACAACAATGTGAAATCATGTATCAAAACATCATGTTGTCATTTGAAAAAAATAACTCAAATCTAATATGGCCGATTCAAGATGGCGGCCGAAAAAAAACAGGAATAAACTATATTTAGACCGAAATGGATGTGACAAAAACTGTGGGGAAAAGTAAGGGGGTGGGTTAAAGAATGAAGAAAATATGAATTTTAAATTTTCATAATTATTTATATTATGTGATCATAAGTGAAAACAATACTTTAATCTGAAGCAGTTAAAAACACTTTTACTTTTTTTTAATTTACCGAAAACGCACTAAAAGTCATTTTTTGGAAATATGGTGACCAAATATGTTTTATTTAGGTCCTTTGACGTAACACTTGAGGAAAATGTCTCCAACTTCGTAATTTTGTGTTTTTTTTATGGCAGATACTACCCCTACATTTTTAGTTATAAAAACAAATATTTTCGAGATTTAGCCTAAATACATACAAATACCAAATTGTCTTATATTTGTTCACACAGTTGAGGTCATAACCTTATCCTAAGCTTAAATTTTATTAGACCAAAATTGAGTTTTTAATGAATAACAGTCGAGGTTAATGTTCTTTTGTCTACAGTTGTTGACAAAGTGGCATTTTGTTCATTTAAATTAGTTTGCAAAACAGCTGATTTCTCAACAGTTTCACTTTGCCCACTACTTTGCACACTACTTTGCTCACTCCGAATGGCAACCGAACAAAACGAAATTTAGGTTAAGTTTATTTGAATTGATTTATAATATACAGGAAATGTCCCGTATGTAGGTTAGATTAATTCTTACATATAAAATAACACAAATAAACAACAAAACAACGTTTTAAAGTTGAAAAAGGAAGTAATTATTCATAAAGATGATTGACAGTGTATGTACGCGGAGAGTATTTTTCGTTTGACGAGTTTTGAAGTTGGCAATCCCGTTTCCTCAACAATACACCTAAGTTATTTGTAATATTCATAAATAACCTCAGTTTTGACGTGTGGTTGAACCCTATTGTATTAAATTAATATTTTATTAAATTGTGTTACTGCTGAAGTATGTTTTTTATTTGTCACAAAATAACAACTGTAGACAAAGTATAATGTGCAATTCGTGAGCAAAGTGTCTTTTTTAAACTCGATAAAAAAATAGTTTAAACACTTTGCTCACTAGTTGCACAAATAACTATTTTTTGTGAAGCTTAATTTTAGTTTATTTAAGATTTTTGCACTCTGGTTTACAATCTTCATATTTCACAAAAGTTTTAATTAAATCGATAAAACCCAATTTTAAAAATTAGTATTTCTAAAACAACTCCATAGACGGAATATTTCTCACAACGAACTGGTATTTTTTTTAGAGCTGGCGACCAACGCATATTTCTTGGAGTCCTTAGATACTACACTCAAAAAATAAAATATAAATAAATAAAACTGATTTTATTAGAATTATATTTGAGGTGTTTTTTGGGTTTATACTCAAGCCGTAAGTTAAACTTAAATTTCGAAAATAAAATTTCAAAAAATAACTCAAATATCTACCCCTAATTTGATCCGAATCGGACTGTTTGTACACAGACCATATACAGAGATTATTCAAAAAGCCATTATTTTGCGTTAAATTTACATGAAAAATACTCAGCATACAATTGCTGATCCATTAACTATCTGTATACTATATATACTCGTATGTGAGAAAATAAAATTTAGAATATAAGTACCGTAATATAACGTACGGTTGTGCGACTTTAACAGAGGTCAAACCGCCCAAGGTCAAAGATAAGCTATCATAAAAGTCAAAGGTCAAACTGAAATCACGCCGCACTGTTGTGCTCCTCACTAATTAAGTGAGAGCCTATCTGAACTCTTAATAAGCTTTGAAAATGAATTGGAAGGCAATAAAGTATCCGTTCATTTAGCGAAGATCATTTAGTCAATTAGGAATTAACAAGACGTTAATTCAAGAATTTCTTTACCCTCATAGACGTACTTGCATTTTATTTTTTCGAATATATGCTGTACAGAGAAAGTTATGTCGTGGGTATATATATATACTTTTTGAGGTCTCCTAAGCCCGATAAAATAGTACTTGGGATGACATTTGTCTGCCTGCTTGAAGACGGTCTGAGTTTGTGGAGACTGTCTGACTGTCTGGAGACTCTCTGAATGTCTGGGGACTGTATGACTGTCTGGAGACTGTCTGATTATCTAAAGACTATGTCAGTCTGGAGACGGTCTGATTGTATAAAGACCATCTAACTGTTTGGAGACTGTCTGACTGTCTGGGGACTCTGACTGTCTGGAGACTCTCTGACTCTCTGGTGACTGTATGACTGTCTGGAGACTGTCTGATTATCTGAAGACTTTGTCAGTCTGGAGACGGTATGATTGTATAAAGACCATCTAACTGTTTGGAGACTGTCTGACTGTCTGGGGACTCTGACTGTCTCGAGAATCTCTGACTCTCTGGTGACTGTATGACTGTCTGGAGACGGTCTGACTCTAAAGACTCTGTGACTGTCTGGAGACTGTTTGACTGTGTGGAGACTGTCTGAATGTCTAGAGACTGTCCGACTGTCTAGAGACTTTATGACTGTCTAGACACGGTTTGACTGTTTGGAGACTCTCTGACTGTCTGGAGGCGGTCTCTGACTCTCTGGTGACTGTATGACTGTCTGGAGACTGTCTGATTATCTGAAGACTTTGTCAGTCTGGAGACGGTATGATTGTATAAAGACCATCTAACTGTTTGGAGACTGTCTGACTGTCTGGGGACTCTGACTGTCTCGAGAATCTCTGACTCTCTGGTGACTGTATGACTGTCTGGAGACGGTCTGACTCTAAAGACTCTGTGACTGTCTGGAGACTGTTTGACTGTGTGGAGACTGTCTGAATGTCTAGAGACTGTCCGACTGTCTAGAGACTTTATGACTGTCTAGACACGGTTTGACTGTTTGGAGACTCTCTGACTGTCTGGAGGCGGTCTCTGACTCTCTGGTGACTGTACGACTGTCTGGAGACTGTCTGATTATCTGAAGACTCTGTCAGTCTGGAGACGGTCTGATTGTATAAAGACTATCTAACTGTTTGGAAACTGTCTGACTGTCTGGAGACTCTCTGACTCTCTGGAGAGTCTCTGACTGTCTGGAGACGGTCTGACTCTAAAGATTCTGTGACTGTCTGGAGACTGTTTGACTGTGTGGAGACTGTCTGAATGTCTAGAGACTGCCCGACTGTCTAGACACGGTTTGACTGTTTGGAGACTCTCTGACTGTCTGGAGGCGGTCTGATTGTCTGGAGACTGTCTGCCTTTCTGGAGGAAATCTGCCTGTTTTGAGACTACCTGCTGTCTGGAAATTCTCTGACTGTCTGGAGACGGTTTGACTGCCTGATTGTATAGAGACATTCTGAGTGTCTGGAGACGGACTGACTGTGTGGATGCTGTTGACAGTCTGGGTACTATTTGACACTGCCTGACTTTCTCTTACACGCAACAAGTGAAGTGATTTCATCAATTTTGGTTCTATGCGTATTTTTGTCAAATGTCGAAGATGTTTTCTCATTTCTTCGAAAATTCAAAATATAGGAGTAGCAAAACACAAAATTCAGATTTTCTCCAATTTTTCTCCATCAAACTTTACTAAAATATAATCTGTTAGAATTGAGACAATTCGTACTAGTTTCTATCATCTTAAACAATATTTATTTGGGAGTTTAAATGAAAAAATAGTCAGTGTTGTTGTTATAAAAGACCTAAATTGTTAAATGCAGATGTACCGAGTTTGTTCAAATTTTTGTAATATATAAAGATTAATTACCCAAACCCGTCTGCAAAAAGTAAATGACCATTTACGAATAATTAGCAATTTAAAAAAAAAAAAGCTTCTACATTTGATGTCTGTCTGTCTAATTGCTTTTTTCTACAACGCTCTACAACCCAATTGTGATGTTTATCGAATTTGGTATGTTAGCATAATTTGACAAAATCTCAAGATATATCTTTTACCATAACTCGGCTCAAATAATTTTAATCAAGTTTTGCTAAAAGAGCCTTACTTTGAACGAAGAATACATGTTGTTCTTAACTGGAAACGACTACTAAAGGAGACGTCAAAGGATTTTACTTATTCTAAATAACGTTAGAACTTTGTTATTGATCAAATGTCAAAAATATACAGGAGAATAAAAATGTCCTCTTAATTACTAGATAACTACCTAAAGTTCAGATTCAATTATAGTTCAAATCACATAGGTACCAATTAATTTTGTGTCTTGTAATACATATGTTGTCGCTGAGAATTTTAAGAAAACTCGTAAAATATTTCAAAATGTAATATCTTTTCAAGAACAAAAAATGCTTATAACTCGAAAACTATTGCACCGATTTCCAATCTTTTTTATTCACTCAAATCATTTACCATATTTGTAACTGAATATTTAATGAAAATGTATAAAACGTGATGAAACGTTTGGTTTTTGTATTACTTTTGCAGACGAATATGTTTATAACTTGGAAACTACTAAAACAATTTTAATCAAACATAGACTAAAACATAACCAGATAACGCACCTAGATAGGAAAAAACGCATGAAAATCAGAACAATGGTTTTTATGTTATAAGCTTATACATAAACAGAGAGAAGTTGTGTTTTATATTTGTAAAGATGGAGTTCCTCTATGAACCTGCATTTACAAGTTTAAATAGATTATTTTCATACGTAAATTTACTTTTTATGTGAGCATGCGAGAGGAAGTGTATGTACACAATTAATTTCAACTCCTTGAAACTCTAGCATTACATCCACTATTCCTACAATGTCTTAAAATCAAGTTTAGTCACTTAATTTAGCCTAGTCGAGACTGCCTATTCATCAATACATAGTTCTGCTGCGTTGGATCAGTGACAATGAGTAATTTATTTTTATAATCCCTAGCTTGGCACCCTGCTCCATTTGTCCCTCCTTTGGCAGCCTGATTCAATTGATGAGCCGACTCAGGTATGCACCGACAGACAGACTTAGATCGGCATTTCAAACGCGCACACGACTCACCCGCTTGTAAGGTCCAATGCATTACATTTCCCGAGGTAATTAATTACCATTCAAAGATTTTATTAATCTCAGAATCGTAGCGAAAGGTAATAAATATAGTTTTCTTAATCTCATATTTTTGGGGGATTTTCTACAATAAAAATTACAGCTATTACGATCTGTTTAATAGAAACGCCAATAATAGATGTCATAGAATGTGTATCGATCCTACCCGTAGACATACTTCAGCGCCATTTTTTATTTATTGTATAAAACAGAGAGATAACTAGTAAATTATTTCACATTTCGATAATAATTTTTCTTTACAGACAAAAGTATAACAATAATCGAGGGGGGGGGGTAATAATTTTATTCCATTACATTTAAATGAAATACTTAATAATAGTGACAGTAAAAATGTTATACTTTCATTCAACAATTTAGCAAGCATAACATCACGATTTATGTTTTACAGGGGAAATCTACTTGTAGCTCTGAAAATTTAGAGTTAAAAAATGTTCAAGAGACAAAAATGTTTCTCTTAAGTCAAACTGCAGATTTTAAAAATCGTTTTTCTTATTCCTTTTCGCCGTTAGTATTTTGCCCTATTTTAAGAGTTTCCCATAAAACAACCATTTATTTTGAAAAAGCCACGCAGGAAATAAAATCCCGAACATTGAATTTACATTTTCCTGAATTTCTTTTCCATTTCTTTTATAAAAGATTTGATTTCTCTTCTTGTCTTTGTTATGGAATATAATTACTATAATTGGCTGTACTAAAGATTTATTAAATAATTAAAGATCGAAGGTTGAATTGTATTTATGAGTCTAAATTTTTTATACGTGTAACATATCTTTATATGTATGTTTATAATACAATCAGAAAACACAATATTTCCGATAATGTTTCTAAGCATAATGCAATTTTATTAACCTCAGAGGATTGACAATGTTGAGGTAAAAATCAAATTATGTCAATTAAATCCTACTATATGAAATTTGAAAATGAGTGGATTTTTTTTTAAACAAAAGAAATAGTTGTCTTATCATTTTAGTGTATCAGCTGCATACCAAATTTCTTATCAATTTATAGAAGCTGGTGTATGAAGAAATTTACTAATCATTTGCTTTTTATGTTTTTAATTGTTTACTGTAGGAAATAAACCTAAAAAAACGTAACAAGGAAAACTATCGTAAGCTGAGAGATAACATTTCTGACCTCCTTAAGCAGGAAAAACCTAACTGATAAACATAAATCCGATAACATATTTAATTGTAATATTAATAAATATAGTTATTTTAAGAATAAGTAACTATCAATATGCAGTTTAGGAGGGGCGCTAAGATAAAACCATAATTTTAAAAAAAAAATGGCTCTAACGATTTTGATAAAATTTTACTGAAATTCAAGTTCTAAAGATCAAAATACATTAGTCCGCAACGTCATTTAATACTGGTTTTTTGAATTCACGATAACTCCCCCCCCCCACTGTTGATTAAAGGCGAAATAACTCTAGGACGTCATCACCTTATAAAGAAAAGTAAAAAGCAACTAGAGATATCAAGCCTTCGATTACTCTAATAGCGTCAGGGTCGAAAAAGAACAAGAGTTGGTCAAGCGAGACCAGTTAGGAAAGATGAGAGAGAGCATTTAACCCAAGACTACATCATTAAAGGTGTAGATCAAGCTAGGACCAGCGAGGGGTACTAAAAGGAAGAAATGGACTATGGGCGCTGTCGTAATTGTTCATAAATGTTAAAATCCTTGTCAAATTCACCTCCCTAAAATAGTTAAAATTGGAACATTAAAACTTTCCATAAATAAGGCGTCAACCTTTATTTTTATCCTATCCCTTCGCTCCCTTTAAGCGTTTTTTGTTCAATGTTCAATCACGCCGTTTATTTGAACAAAATATAACAAAAAAAGATATTTAAAAAAAAAAATAATAACCATTACATGCTGAATTGAAATTTGTAAATTTTTATCTAATTTAGTGTGTTATATAACTTGAATAGCACTCGAGATATGTAGATATATTAAACAGGTTTCGCTCTCAGTGTCTGTACGTATGTTAAAGGTCTACGCTCGTGTAGTAACTCAGCCGTGCCTGATCTCCTAATTATAGAAATGTCACAATTTCTCGGGAATTCAGAGCTCGAAATTACATTTTCGACAATAATTTCGCTATTCGTCCTCGTAGATATTGGTAACTTTACTTGCAGAATTGAAGCCTAAAAGTTTATTTTTATTTTTTTTATTAATTCAATATTACAACTTAGTATGTACCCATCTAGCAATTTACACTTCATACTTGTAAGGGATATGACCCAATGGTTATTCCCTATCACTCTAGTCCATCAGATCTGAAGGCTTGGTCCTCTTCAGTCTTCTCTCCACCCGATTGACATCCAACAGTCCCTGTATCTCATGGTGTTCATGTTGAATGATGCGTTGTTTATGCTTCCTTGCCTGTTTTTTTATATTTCATCACTGACTAGGTCTATCTGCAGGTCCCTATGTAGATTATCGTTCCTGATGTACCAGGGTGCATCCACTATACATCTAAGCACTTTATTTTGAAACACTTGAATGATATTTACATTTGTCTTGCTAGTGCAGCCCCATAGCTGAATATTCCATAGCTGAATATTCCCATAGCTTCATCAACACTGGTCTTAAGACCTGCTTATAAATCAATAGCTTGTTGTGTATTGACAGTTGTGATTGTCTTCCAAGCAGCTAATGCATTTTCCTGAACTTCAAGTTTAGTTCTTGTTTTTTTCTTTTTGACATGCTCTTTCCATTTGAGTTTTACATCCAATGTCATTCCCAGGTACTTAGCCGAATTAGCATAGGGAACTGGAACAGAATTTATAAAAATTGGGACCCGATGATTGGACTTGCTGTTTGTGAAGTTAACATTGACTGACTTTGCTTCGTTAAGACCAATTCGCCATTTTTTGGTCCATTTACACACCTCATCGGTGACCCTTCTGGAGCTTTGTTACCGCTTCCTCAGGTATTTTATCGGTTGCTTGAATCGCAGTATCATCTGCAAATGTACCAATTATTGATTCTTCTGGTGTAGGAAGATCCCTTGTGTACAACAGGTATAGGACTGGGCCCAACACACAAAGCCTACAAGTTGTTATGTATTTTAGTTTGTTATAATTAAGTTGAATACACACGAGATAAGAACATAAAACTGTTTTAAATGA